>CM064514.1:47209865-47373701 GCA_032716605.1 Paralithodes platypus | reverse complement strand
GGGACTTCGAGCCAAAATGCCTGGACACACGGAGTTTGAAGCAATTTAAGTCATAGGAAGAGGGAAAGACTGATTCTGGGAGAGAGTTCCAGAGCTCAGCTGTTGAGTAGAAGAAAGTTTGAGAGTAACGTTTCACTCTTGGGTTGGAGAGTTGCACAGAGTAGGGGTGGGATTGAGTTGCAAGACGGGTACCACGTGCCCTACGTAAAGGAGGTGGTATGCACTGGGATAGCTCTGAGGAACACTGATTATTATAGTAGCGATAGAATAGCGAGAGAGATGCAACATTGCGGCGGAGAGAGAGAGATTGCAGAGAGTTGGTGAGTGGACGGGAGTTAATGATACGAAAGGCCTTCCTTTCAACTTTGTCTAGGAGAGCAGTGTGAGAGGAACCTCCCCACACATGTGAACAATACTCAATACAAGGGCGCACTATGCCCTGTACAGAGCAAGAAGCTGTGCAGGGGAAAAGAAACCCCTAAGGCGGTTGAGCACACCCAGCTTCTGGGAGGCTGCCTTAGCAAGACTGGTAATATGGTCCTTCCAAATGAGAGCAGAAGAAAAAGAGACACCAAGAATATTGAGAGAAGATGAAGGTTGATTTTTGTATTGTTGAAGAATAAGGGATAGTCCGCTGGGAGATCCTGACGGGTAGATAGATGGAGAAATTGGGTTTTGGAAGCATTAAAGTTAACAAGGTTTTCTCTGCCCCAATTGGAAATAGTATTTAGATCAGAATTTTAAGAGTTCTATGGCTTCATTACGTTTGTCGTTGAGGGATTGCTGGCTGGGGCGTTCTGAAAAACTAAGGAGTAGTGCAAGGTTGAGTCGTCTGCGTATGAATGGATGGGAATTAAGGTACAGTTAAGGAGATCATTTATAAAAATTAGAAAGAGAATAGGAGATAGGACAGAGCCCTGAGGAACACCGGAGTTTATAGAGTGAGGAAGTGAACAATGGCCGTCCACAACCGCGGCTATGGAACGGCCGGAAAGGAAATTAGAGACAAAGGCACAGATGGAGGGATAGAAACCGAAGGAGGGTAGTTTAGAAATTAAAGATTTTATGCCAGACTCTATCGAAGGCTTTCGATATGTCTAGTGCAATAGAAAAAGTCTCACCGAAGTCCCGAAAGGATGACCAAGAGTTAGTAAGATATGAAAGAAGATCACCAGTAGAGCTACCCTTAAGGAAGCCATACTGGCGATCTGAGAGCAGATTATGAGAAGAGAAATGCTTAAGAAATTTGGAAGCAAGAATAGTTTTCAAAAACTTTAGAAAGACAAGAGATAAGAGCAATTGGACGATAGTTGGAGGGTTGAGAGCGGTCACCCTTCTTTGGGACAGGTTGAATGTGAGCAAACTTCCAGCATGAAGGGAAGACGTTAGAGGATAGACAGAGACGAAAGAGTTTGCCTAGGCAGGGAGTCAGCACGGAAGCACAGTTTTTTGAGAACAACATGAGGAACACCGTCCGGACCGTACGCCTTATTAGTGTTAAGCCCAGAGAGGGTAGAAAGTACATCTTTAGAAGAGATTAGGATATTAGGCATAAGTAAGAGAGAGGAGGGCGGAGAAGGAGGAATAGCACCGGAATCATCCAAGGTGGAGTTTCTAGCAAAAGTTTGAGCGAAGAGTTTAGCTTTGTCAGAGGAAGAAGTGATGGTTGTGCCATCAGAGTGGGAAAGGGGAGGGAAAGACGAGGAAGAGAAATTGTTGGAGAGGTTTTTGGCTAGATGCCAGAAAGCTTGGGAAGAGCTAGAGTTGGATAGTTCAGTGCATTTATTATTGATGAAAGAGTGTTTGGCAAGTCGAAGAACAGATTTGGCTTGATTCCGGGCAGAAACATATGAAGAATGAGAGTCTTGAGTTTTAAGGCGTCGGTACCGTTTGAATGCTTCCTCCTTATTGTTCATATTGTTTTCTTACTTAGCAAATTATGGAGTCCGGTAGCCATGTTGCAACCCTCTATTTTACTCTATGATAGTTTATGTTAACCTGGATATATTAGATTAACAAAAGGAAGGCAAATACACCTAACCGAAACTATGTTAAGGGGGGATGGGCCGGTTTTCTGGACCACTTTCTCCCTCATGTTTAGTCCCATTAGTTTGTCGATTTTTAGACCTTTAGCCCCATTTCTTCGTCAATATTTAGACCTTTCGTGCTATTTAGGTGTCGATGTTATCCCTGGCGAACGATAGTGAGCCTGTAATGTTCGGCCGGGACATTTTTCTACCGATAAATGTACAAATTATACTAGAAGGGAGATCTAATGGATGTTTTTTTTTTTAATTTGGTGGAGGTCTAGGAAGGAAACTAGAAAAATAATGAATACATGAAAAAATCGCTCAAAAAGTGAACCATCCCCCCCCCCCCCTTAACCTCTTCTGTACCGGCAACGTTCTTTTCACTTTCCTTTGGCTACTATTAAACGATTTTATTCAGTTTAGGAAGGACGTATGCCAATGAAAAAGCTACAGACTACCACAATTAATCCTTTTAGCTACCCTATATCCTTCCTAAGCTACACAAAATCGTCTAAATGTAGCTGACATATAATACAAAAGACGTCAGCGGTACAGAAGGGGTTAACAATAACTATATAATTCAGAGATGTAAATCGTGACCTTAAGTTTTCGAAGCTATCCCGAACTGAATCGAATCTTCTCATTACTTCTTTCCCTAATATCAATATTTCGGAGGTTCGTTTGTGTTGTTCGAGGGTTTATATTGGACCACTATTATTGTCTGGTACAGTCGGCTGCACAAGTTGCTGGTACACTATTGCTGATAGACTTGAGATCGTGAACATTAATTGAGAGAAAATATGGATTCTAGGTAAGTGTTTCAAAATATTACATCAACGTGTCAGAAAAGTTAATTACAAATGTTTACCGTTTATCACTGGAGGCGATTCTCTATCTTGATGGCGCTGCAGTATATACAATGGCGGTTTAATACAAGGGCATCAATGGTGGTGGTCGAGTGGAGAGCATGCTCACGTATGAATCTGCTTGACCTGGGTTCGATCCCAGCCAAGGCGGATATATTTAGTAGGTGTGGTAGTATGTCCTAGCATGTTTCACTTGCTCGCACCCATTCGAGGGACACCTTGACGACGTATACAGACTAACACACACAACAAAGCCACTCCAACAGCTTCCTCTCTCTCCAACACTCCCTCAAAACATTTCGGAATGTAGATACGAGGTGCCGTTGTAAAGGCTTATCCCTTAATACCTTCACCTGACCTGACTGGACAATTGGTTCAGCAACCATTCCCACGAAACAAGCTAGAAAATCAAAGAATTGCGTCGATGTAGGCGATTCATTCGTAGTCACCTCTTCAGATCTCAATGCGTCTGGTAATAAATAGATAGACAAAATGATGAAAATATATCATATCATTAAACTATATATTCTAATTTCAATTACCGGTATTACATCAAAATCTATAGACGTGTATCAAATTAATAGAAATGTAGCATCCTGTTCACCGACGCGTGTATGCAATATATTTAAATTATAATATAACGTGCACTTATGGTAATTGATAGTCGTAGGCTCATGCATTTATTTATTTATTTTTTCGAAAAACTATTAATCTTTCTCATGAAATATATTAACAATTGGATTCTATGAATAATATGTATGTATTATCTTTGATTTAGATAGATAATACATAATAATGATCTTAGATTTACTTTGAACCATTATAGATACATAGTTCAGGAATAGGTTTTGCCAAAAGCTTTTGGTGTTATTAATTCAATTTTGATGATTGTTTTAATGACAAATAGATTAGGGTTTGAGATGGTTAAAATCTAAACAAAAACCGCACCCTTATGGTATGAGAAGACTATGAAAATCAGGAATAATTTTGGTCAATATAAAGTTTATGTAATTAAATTCATACATCGATTTTATCGTGGCCTATAGGTGTCGTAGAACATGTATTTCATTCTTGTATGTGTCTAAATGCGCGTACAAATGTATCACTGATTCTGAAGAAAAAAAATATATATCTTCTATATCGCCTACCTCGCAGGAGGTGGGTGGCTTTGTTTACATCCGCCGCGAGTGTAGCCTCGGCGACTCGCGTTGGGGAAAATTAGGTTTTTGCCCCCTACTGTTTAAATATGAGGATTTCAATAATTCCTGGGGGGGTGAGGGGGGGCTTGCCCCCCTCAACATATTTTGTATCCCACGGCAAACGGTTATGGTCAAATAGTCATTTTTCGCGAGTGGAGGGGCGTGTTTTTCGATTGTTGTTTAATGGGTAAATATGCATTTCCTCTTATTATCACACATCAAAACACCCTTACACAACTCTAAACTAGACAAAACAAAAATCAGATTTTTTTTTTAGCAATTTAATTACATAAACTTTATATTGACCATAATTTTAGGTTATACAATACATAGAGGTATAATAGGAATCTTATTCTAAATGATGAATATTAATTGGCCGACTGTACAGTTGTCAATACGACAAGGGACTGTGCTTAACGACGGTAACTAGTTAATATGTAGTTCTTCAACGGTGATCTATTCGAACAATAACATACCTAAGTCATTTTGTTATTTTGTTCAGAAGGTATACAACAAAACTCGTAGGATAATTTCAGTACTTTTTATGAAACCGATTACATTTTTGTCATATTTATTACTTGATCTGTTGTAGTTAAAACATTAAGGTGATTAGTAAAGCATAGTTAACCCCTTCATTACCGGTGACGTCTACTTTATTTGATTTTAGCTGTTTTTAGACGATTTTATTCGGCTTAGGAGGGTAGTGTGGCAATTATGAGGCTACAAACTATCGGAATTATAGGTTTGACTCCTGTAAGGAGATAAAGAAAACCTAATATTTAGTAGTGGCCCCTCCATCATTGACGAACATGCCTATTACATAAGGCATCCTCTTCAAACACTAATCCGCCGTAGTTTGAATCTACCGCGCAGAGCATTTAAAACTGAGGAGCCTTCATCATGAGCGCACGCGACCTCACTCATGGCTTCAGTCATTATGAATTGGGTTCTCACTACGAAAACACTTCGTAAAAAATAAAAACAAAAAGAAAATAAGAATAACTATCTAATAAGCTTTCCATCATATCGTGGATGTACTTGTGTGGATTTCTGACCAGACGCTGATTCAGGCGTCATTCCTCCTTCACTGACATATCAAGTAAACCAAAATCCTTAATACATCAACGAATGGGAAGGGGACGGTCGGGAGGGCCCCAGTCGTCAATGATTACGGGGCCACTACTAAATATTAGGTTTTCTTTATCTCCTTACAGGAGTCAAACCTATAATTTATTAGTGGCCCCTCCATCATTGACGAACATGCCTGATTTCTAAGACTGGAGGGGGACATTCGTAATCATATCATAACTCTATAAAAGCAGATAATAAAAACAACCACATAGTATTCTTACTTTTAAAAAATATATTTAAATATGGCGTAGACCAAAAATATACAAGAAAAAGGGGTTCAGGCAGGTGCGTGCTTCAAAGAAGCCTGCCTGACAAAAATGGGTAACCCTGAAGATTCTGAACACAAATCTGTAGTTACAAAGGCACCCCACTCAACGAGTGGTGACAAAAATAACAAGTTATAAGTTTATATGTGCACATAATAAACCCCAAAATAATCGTGGAGAGAAATTGCAAAGGATCTCCACTGTTCTAATATTAGACTGCTTTCGCAGCTAAAACTACTATAACAACTCCGTTGTTTTGTACTAACATTGTACTAGCACAATTTCTCACTGAGAAATTTTCATATCACAGATCCTTCCTAAGCTGCCTAAATTCGTCTAAATATAGCTGATAAAATACAACATACGCCCCTGGTAGTCAAAGGGTTAACCCCCTCCCCCCAAAATCCTCTCGACTAACTTTCTTGTATAGAAGTACTGATGTGGATACGTTGTGACATTTCCAACTCTTTCAATCAGGATTTTTAAGGGGTTAGTGCTTGTTTTTGGGGGCTACTTATTAATTTATTGATTTAACTTTAAGTTTCCTCGTTAGACCTTCATCAAGCTTAAGGGGAGGTTTTTAGTTGATTCCCTAGACTTCCATCAAACTTAAAATTACTCCCCCTAGACCCCCTTTCAAGATAAATTTGTACATTTTTCGGTAGAAAAATGTCCCGGCCGAAGGCCGATTCCCCTTAAATTACAGGCTCGCTATCACTCGCCAGGAAAAAATCGACACCTAAATGGCACGAATGGTCTTAAAATTGACAGAAATGGGGCGAGGGTTCCTAAAATCGCCAAACTAATGGGGCGAACTTCTTAGAATCTCAAAAGCAATGGGGCTAACCATGAGGGAAAAATGGGTCAAGAAAAAAATCCCTCAAGTGGAGACCTCCCCTTAAGAAAACACCCTGTATACCCCCTTTCAAGTAATATATATGTAAACAAAATTGGTAAAATAATGTTCCGGCCGAAGGCCAATTCCTTAAAAAAAATACAGGCTCGCTATCGCTCGTCAGAAAATAATCGACTCCTAAACGGCACGAAAGGTCTTAATATTAACAAAGTAATGGGGCAAAAGGTCTTAAAATCGCCAAACTAGTGAACGAACGTCTTCAAATCGCAAAACTAATGGGTGTAAACATGAGGAAGAAGGGGGTCCAGAAAAAGCGAGTACGTACCTCTCCTATATAAACGTGCGTATGTGTTGGAGGCAGCTGTGATGATCATATGGGGTAAATACAATGAGGGCTTTGATGTATTGTAACTATAAATTCATATTTGTTTTCACCAGCCCACCCAATTTATTTACAAATAAGCCCAACTAGTGAAATCAATTAAAGTAATGATTAATGTGGTACTCCAAGGACTCGAACCTAGGATTCTCACACCGAAATTCCGCACACTAAGCATTAGGGTATCAAGACAGTTAAAGACAGATCTGTAGTGGGCTCTCGGCAGGGTATCGAACCAGAGCCATTTTGTTTGACGACTTGAATGAATATGAGAACGTATACAAGAAAATTAACATGAACAAGCATTGTCTTGGCTATTTTATCACTTCCAACGACATAATTTGAACTATAAATCGTAATATCTATACACATTCAATAATTTAGACTACAAATAATGGATTCGGCTTTCCTTTGGCACCTTGGGCGTTACAAACGTCGCCGTAATCCATGTGTAAACACGAGCTAAATTATGTACATGTACAGTAGTTTTCATCAAAGACGGACAATCTATAGAAAACAGTCTGTTACATTAAAATTAATACCAATTAGTGTTATTACTTAAATTATATGAATAACTGTAATATCCGACCCTTATATTTCTATATTCCATCTACTCCCTCTCGGGCACAGGCTGAGAACCTGTACATTCAACCGTACACTCAACGGTGAAGCCCGTGAGGTCTCGTTCCAGTCTAGGGAGTGAGACATGTGAATCACTTTGAGATGCAACCAGCCCCTGCCATCTTGCCTTTGCAAGATGCACGGAGATGCCATTGCCCACCCACGGCTCGAAGCAGCCCCATCTCTGGAGCTGCCTCACCCTAGTGCTTCACTGTCTCACACCCTAGACTCGGACCCTCACTCTCAGAACGTCACCTATTGAGCAATGTACTCACTAGGCATTGCACCCCTGTAGCATATTTTGAATATGGGAATATTCATACAGTGCTATTTAATCAGGGACCAATGAGTGTATTTTTTGGCGTTTCGGTGGGTTTCATAGTAATGCACTGATACTAAGTACAGCACAAATAACATCCCAATAATATCTTCCCATTGATACATCGGGATTCGAACCCGGGACTATTATATTACCAGTCCAGTGGCATGGCCTCTCCACCGCGCCTCCCCTATATGGATAGAATTGATAAAGTTACAGAAGACACCATCAACAGCATAGACTGCGTAGGCTTACATTATGAATTAAGGGGAGGTTTTTAGTTTGTTCCACTCTTATATTATATATATATTATATTGCAGGCTCACTATCGCTCGCCAGGAAGAAATCTACACCTAAATGGCATGAAAGTCGTACAATTTGCAGAAATGGGGCGACAGTTCTTAAAATCGCCAAACTAATGGAGCGAATGTCTTAAAATCTTAAAAGCAATGGGGCTAAACATGAGGGGGAAAGTGGTCCAGAAAAAAATCCCTCAAGTGGAAATCTGCCCTTAAAGTGGCTGAATACTAACATTAAGATAGCTACTATTACTGCTAGCCTACCCTACCATAGCATATCAAAGAATCCAGAACGATGTATACTGATAGCATAATATAGTCAGTCAGTAGCCAGCCCTTACTCACACAAGGGGTAGGGAGGATCAGCAAGCGACACGATAAAGGAAACTGAGGAGACAGGAGAAGAACACATATATAGCCTACCAGTTTGCCAATATAATTAGTAATAATATGACAACCCAGCATAATGTATTTTGACTATATTATAATTTAAGTAAATGTAATTCCTGCATGTACAGTCGTGGACAGGAAATATATAAATGCAATAAAATAAATAAATTAGTACATTATTAAATATAGATATGAATAAATAATTGTCCAGAAATTTCTATCCGCAACCGTGCAAACCCAAATATTATTTACGTTTTCTATCTTCTTCAATTTGACAACAAGGTCTTGAGAACCAGCATCTCTGGCGAGGCTACCCGGTGTATTGCAGACCAATAATATACGACCTAGATTGGCAGATATTGGTTTGTGTGAGTACCATGGATCGCGTATGAAATTGACTCATGTCCCTGGCCGGGAAATATCATAGATGGAATTGGTGCACAGTTGGAGCCAGATATTGGTGAGATCCTGTGTAGCGGGTAGAACTGTTTTTCAGATGCCTATTTACTAAAAAGCAGTTCTATCCGCTACACAGGATTATACCCAAATATTTCTTTTACTGAAAACATGCTAAGAATAAATGTACACTTGGTAAACAAAGTATCTGCACCCCTACCCTGATCATCTGGTGTGTACAGCTTGGTAGTATTATGTCGTAGGTCTTGGGTAGTATAGGTAGGTAGTAGTATAGATGGATATAGCTGTAAGTAGAGATGGCAACCCTACCAAGCTGTACACACCTGATTATCAGGGTAGGGGTGCAGATACTTTTTTAACCAAATGTACGCATGAAGAGATTTTATGTACTGAATCATCCTGAATAACACGTTCCTTATGCCTCATAAAATGTGTAAGCAATGTTTCTTCTGCTTAAAATGTACATAGTAGTATTCCATGTATTTTTGATCGCAACTGTGCATTGGTAACAAAAGTGCATGGTGTACAAAAAACAAGATTAGCCTAAATCTAACACCTCGTTAATTTTGATAAGCAAGGGGTTAACCTACGATAGAAAGATGCCCGTATAAAGTTTGATAACGGTACGAAATAATGCCTTATTAACTCATCATAGGTTGGGCTGTAGATAAAGTAAAATAAGATGTAAGGTATACAAGCTGTATTTCATGGAAGTTGAGATTCTAGGAGAGCTATGATATCAGGAATGTGTTATTTAATTACCTGAACAGATTATCCTGCTTGGCTTCACAGTGGCTTTCTACCATTAGTAAAAAGCTAGACTACGTCCAAAATGTCTCTGCGTCCGCTACCAAATGTTCGCAGCAATAACACATGTCCCGAGTCGGTCCTTCTCACCAACACCACCACCACTCCATCACTAATGATTATACGAGCCAGCTTCCGGTTCCAATAGCCAATAACTGACAATATCAATATCGTCTATCAATATGAGGAGCCCCGTAGCGTGTCCACTCGGTAGGCGACCCCAATATTCTCCAGAAAATGAAATCACGATGGTTAAGGGGAGATGGTTCACTTTTTGGTAGATTTTTTCATTTATGTATTTTTTTCTAGTTTCCGCCCTATACCTCTTTCAAACTAAAAAAAACAACAACCCCAGGATCCCCCTTCAATATATATTTGTACATTTTTCGGTAGAAAAATGTCCCGGCTGTAGGCCGGTTACTCTAAAATTACAGGCTCGCTATCGCTCGCCAGAAAAAGATCGACATCTAATTGACACGAAAGGTCTTAATATTGACAAAGAAATGGGGCGTAAAGTCTTAAAATCGCCAAACTAATGGGCCGAACGTCTTAACATTTAAAAATCAATGAGACTATACATGAGAGAGAAGGGGGCCAGAAAAACCGGCCCTTATCCCCTCAACGGTCAGAGGGTGAGGGACAAAGCATTACTTCATGGGTACCGGTAACTGAAACAATAGCGGTATAGTTTGAAACTCTGAAAAGGGTATGGGAAAACGGATTAAGTTAGTCATGCATATGTACCGGTATATTTAATGTCATTTTAATGTATATGTCGGTAATTTAACTATCAGTCAACTCTCATAGAGTAGGCGTTCTCGCCAATAACTAAACGGCCTATAGGATTATTCCAGGTCGTACATGCTCCCATCCCAAGTTACGCTCGGCAGGAATTATCTGTTTTCCTCAGTTATTAATCACTTTTTTTTTTTGGTCTTTAAGGTATCTTCCACTATTCATTTTCTCCCATATAGAGCCCAAGAAAAGCAGGGTGATCTTTAGGGAGGTAAATCACGTACGGTATTTATTTAACCAAAGTTGGCTGTCACGAACTATGCAGCCAATATGTCTCCGAGAGTAGACGTTGGTTTGATAGATAGTCATATAGTAGCAGTGGGCAATAGTCGTTGGTTTGATAGATAGTCATATAGTAGCAGTGTGCAATAGTCGTTGGTTTGATAGATGGTCATATAGTAGCAGTGGGCAATAGTCGTTGGATTGCAGTTGGTACCAAAGGCGCTTTGTAAATCACTGTTAAGGGTCCGTGTCTCGCAGATATATAACAAAGCGGTATAATAAAACAGTATATTGTAGTTACTTTGTTATTTTACATTATTATATATAACAACAGCGCCACATAGTGTCCTGTGAAAGTCTATAACCTTATGGGAGGTTTCTTTTTAATAGACATAACATTTAAATTAAACATTGTACCAAAATCTTTCTAAATTAATAATAAAAAAACGACCTAATGCACGGAACATGACGGGCCTAGATTTAAGGGAGCCCACCTCGCTTTTTTTTGTTTAGCTTTCTCTCCCTCTCTCTTTGGCTTGTATCCATTCGGCCCCATTCAGCCTACTGTTTTAAGGCGTTTACCCCCATCCAGGTGTCAATATTTTCCTGGCGAACGGTAGCGATCCAGCATATATATATTTTTGCTTTGACAGCAAGCTAAATTTGTAAATTTTTCGATAGAAAAATTACTTCGGCGAAGCCAGATTTCTCCATGCAATGCTGGCTCGCTATCGCTCGCCAGGAAGAAATCGACACCTGGATGGGGATAAACGCCTTAACACAGTTGGCTGAATGGGGCCGAATGGATACAAGCCAGGGAAAGAGAGAAAAGGAGAGAAAGATAAAAAAAAACACGGTGACCCCCTTAACCCTTTCAATCAGATGATGACTATTTTATTTTCGGAAAAATGTTATTTTAATACCACGAATTTTCCGAGTGTTTTTTTATAAAAGAAATTGTTCATTTGCATCAATATATAGTGTTTGTAATTAATTAGAAATATCGGGAAAACCTATTTTCCCCATTAGGCCTATCGATCGATGTTGAGACACGCTTGCTCTCCATAGTGATTTGAAAAGACATTAGCCTAACCTAACAACCTTACCTAACCTAACCTAGTATTATGGGTGGGGGCTGCTGCCCCCACACCCCCGCTGGTTGAGTACCCCTTAGTAAATTAAAAAAAAAAAAATAATTGACTGTCGATTAACGAAGGTGAAAGAAAGTCGATGAAGTCTACGGTGTTTACTCTGCAATGTTCAGCATTGATTGTACATTGATAACGGGAAAGTACCGTATTGACAACCTTGTTACGAAAAATAAATGTTAGTACCATACTTTTTTATTAGGTTTTGCCGAGGGTTAAAACAAATTTTCTTATGATCTTTAGAGCATATAGATTCAATATTTATCTTCAAATATATCAATAAAATTTGTGGTATTAAAATAACATTGAACCTTATTTTCTAGCTACTTGCCTAATTTAGTAAGTAGCTGTGAAATTTAGAACCTTCGTTGATACAGATTTTAACTTGTCAATTAACAGAACAAAATGTTATTCCCTGCGTATAATCATGTGACAGAATTATCAATATATTATAGAAACTGTTGTGTGGTTTTAGGGATTAGATTAATTTTCTGGTGACATAGGTGCATACCCTTTTGGCGTCAGTGGTGGTTAACTACAGGTATCGTATTATACCAGTTATAGCCATTTGTTGATCAATTATTATTATACAAACTTTTATGTACAGTCGCGCTAATAAATGATGTCTCGGCACCAAGTATGTTTAGAGCAATAATTGGTATCAGCAATATCTAAGCTTCATTTCTTCGTATCGATTGAAATATACAAACATGTTCCTACTCTTACCCATAGTCCATACATACATGTATGTATGTATGGACTATGCTCTTACCCATCCTATTCGACATTATTACAGCACAGAACAAGCCAAAAGTAGTGACAGCTGAGACATGACTTATTAGCGCGACTGTACATTAGTAAGTCTAGTACATTACTAACAACGTGGCAACGAACCATATCCAGTCGACACTCACAACTATAATTGATAGCTATATAATTGTCCTTCTTCTATACATTGCTTGCGTTGTTATAATGTCATCACTTTTTATTAGCCATATAGTTTCCCTTCTTCGATACATTACTTTTGTTGTTATAATGTCATCACTTTTTATTAGCTATATAGTTTCCCTTTTTCTATACATTGCTTGCGTTCTTATAATGTCATCACTTTTAGGTAGACATTACGGATTCAGGCCCATGGTGATAATTCTTCTAAAAGATGGCTCTCCAGGCTCAGGTGTGTTTCTGAACGTAGCTCCTTAGTGATATTTTCCCTTGGCTTGTGAAATATGCCTTCTTTGGCTTATCGTGTAGCCCTCTAACTCATGATTAGTGGGGGCCTTTAGGTGTGTGTGTGTGTGTGTGTGTTGGTGTGTGTGTGTGTGTGTGTGTGTGTGTGTGTGTGTGTGTGTGTGTGTGTGTGTGTGTGTGTGTGTGTGTGTGTGTGTGTGTGTGTGTGTGTGTGTGTCTGTGTTGTGTGTGTGTGTGTGTGTGTGTGTGTGCGGGTGTGTGTGTGTGTGTGTGTGTGTATGGGTACTTGTCTGTGTGTGTGTGTGTGTGTGTGTGTGTGTGTGTGTGTGTTTTTATTTATGTAATTGTCCATAGATACACATTTACTTTACCAGTGTATTGAGGGATGGCACAACTCTCTCTCTCTCTCTCTCTCTCTCTCTCTCTCTTTACTTCCAAATAAAGTAATAGACAGCTCCTCTATAGATACATTTAAGAAAAATCGAGACTCATACCACAGACAAATTGGTATGGAGTAGGCAGTAATTATCACCGTTATTATTTGTTCAGGTGAAGAGAGCGTTAGAAAAGAAAAATAATAATACACAAATAAAAAAATAAGAATAATAAACATCACTAAATATGTACATACTACTAAGGGTGATGGGTTGGATGATTCCAATTAACCCCAACATTTACATGCTGCTAAGGCGAAGGGTTGCATGATTTTTTTTTCCAATCTTTCCTGTAAATTCCTTCTGGGGATTTCGAAGCCCAGCAAGGTTAATCACTTCCAACTTTTTCATGTACGGCAATTGCCGGAGGGAACGGAGGGTGGGGAGAGAGCCTTCTTCTTTTCTATCCTTTCCTACAACTTTCCTTTTCTATCGGATATGCCATCTGTACTAGAATCAAGTCCTGACCACCTCGTTTGGATCGTAAGGTCTGTGTGGCCAGTGTATCTATGTAAATCGATGTAAATCACTCATAGAATCAAACTCTGCCAACTTCTCCTCCTCTACATCAATTCTAAGTTACCAAACTTCGTCCCACCCTCAATATTTGCTGCTGCCTGGTTGAGGGAAGAAGTTTGTGGTGTTAAGGGGAGATGGGCCGGTTTTTTTTTTGGTCTATTCATTTATGTATTACTTTATTTCTTAGTTTCCTCGCTAGACCTCCATCAATCTTAGAAAATCACCCCCTAGACCCCCCCTTCAAGATAAATTTGTACATTTTTCGATAAAAAATGTCCCGGCCGAAGGGCGATTCCTATAAAAATTTCAGGCTCGCTATCGCTCGCCAGGAAAAAGACACTTAAATGGCACGAAAGGTTTTAATATTGACAACGATATGGGGCGAAAAGTGTTATAATCGCCGAACTAATGGGCCGAACGTCTTAAAGTCTCAAAAGTAATGGGGCTAAACATGAGAGAGATGGGGGTCCAGTAACATGGTCTGCCTCCCCTTAAGCGTATTTCCACTTGCTCTCTATTCCTCCTTCAGCGTGACCTTTAAAATGTTTGATGTTTATGTCGTGGTTCTCGATGTGGAAATGCGTCCCGTTTGCAAAAAGAGAGTAGACTTAAGACGGTATCACACGAGCACTTTTTCCCTCATCATTTATCCTCAACACTGGTCTGGCAGCTTGTGAGGTCAAGGTTGAAATTATTTCGGTCACCTAATTTCATCCATCATCAGTCTAGTTTCCGAGATTCCAGAAATGTTGCCAGAAAAATGTTGATCATAGAATGTTGACTATAAAAGCTCTCGTGTGATACCGGCTTTAGTGTACAGTGTTTTCATAACTATGTTATTTGCTCGTAAACATTCGTTTCGTACAATAATTTTATAAAACAAAATCTAGTGAAGAAACAATTAAAAAGATCTTACGGTGGTATAATGCTTGAAACTAAATACCGGTACATACTTTTCTTATTATGTAAGTTCTAAAACTCTGTGAAAGTAGTAACACACACACACACACACACACACACACACACACACACACACACACACACACACACACACCCACACACACCCTTACATCACGTCGATACTTCAATAACTTAACGTTCATCCATATAATATCATTATTGTTTTACTTTTTATCTGGGAATACTGCAGGAAAGCAAGTAAAAGATAGTGTGAGGTGAGGTGTGTAAATAAAGGAGTCCCCTGAAACCAACCATTTGCTGCCTCGGAACCTGTAGCCTTCCTTTTGTTTCGTGTATTTATTTAGTTGTAAATATATTTTGTGTGTGTGTGTGTTTGTGTTTGTGTGTGTATATTTGTTTGTGTGTGTGTGTGTGTTTTATTTTGTTCTTCTGTGTTTTGGTCATATAACACTATACAGCTTGTACAGTGTTATAAGTTTTGATCATAGGCCGTTTCCGAGTATTTTTGGTTTAGTTATCTCCATATACCGAGAGAAGAATTAAGTTGCAGTTATAGAAGTATAGCTCCCGATTTTCGAGCGTGACTGTACAAGCTAATAAAGTGTGTGTGTGTGTGTGTGTGTGTGTGTGTGTGTGTGTGTGTGTGTGTGTGTGTGTGTGTGTGTGGGTGTGTGTGTGTGTTGTGGTGTGTGTGTGTGTGTGTGTGTGTCATGTGTTGTGTGTGTGTCATGTGTTGTGTGTGTGTGTGTGTGTGTGTGTGTGTGTGTGTGTGTGTGTGTGTGTGTGTGTGTGTGTGTGTGTGTGTGTGTGTGTGTGTGTGTGTGTGTGTGTGTGTGTGTGTGTGTGTGTGTGTGTGTGTGTGTGTGTGTGTGTGTGTGTGTGTGTGTGTGTGTTAATTGTAGCTATTAAAGTAGAATTTATTACGTGTTTCCGAATATCATGCAGTATATACCTGTATATATATATATATATATACAGTATATGTGCACTTGTTCACACAGTTTAGTTTAGTTCTCTCTCTCTCTCTCTCTCTCTCTCTCTCTCTCTCTCTCTCTCTCTCTCTCTCTCTCTCTCTCTCTCTCTCTCTCTCTCTCTCTCTCTCTCTCTCTCTCTCTCTCTCTCAGAACCTACCGTCTTAAATATTCCTGATCTTTTTGATATTTAATTACATCCGGTTTCATATAGATTCGTACACTTCATAGTCACACCAATCCTTCAAGACCGTCTAAAAGTTAAGTATCGAACTGAAAGCATAAATGTATTCGTTGTTTATTGTATTGTACTCTTTATATATATATATATATATATATATATATATATATATATATATATATATATAATATATACTGTATATATATATATATATATATATATATATATATATATATATATATATATATATATATATATATATATATACTTTTGAATAATTAATGTCCCCGATTTAATTCTGTCTGGATGTTTGTTTTTTGTTTTATGTTTTCCACTTTGAACTGAAATATTAGGTCAATACATATGAAAACTCACGCCGAGTTACACATCATTCATGAATGTAATACAATTGTTTATCCTATCCAGCAAAATAAATATAAATACGTAATCATATTCATAAGGAAAACAAAACATTAATAATACTTACAGAGGTGGAAGTGCCATAGCAGAAAGTATTAAGATCTGAGACAATGGAAGAGTTAAATTTATTTCATTCAGGCCGAGATGAAACTATGAATCTCCATTCTAGACGATTTGGGGAAGGACCTCTTCATGAACTTTTATGGGATTGAGAAGTAAATGTTGGAATAGGAAGAATTTTTATGAAAATTAATTGCAAAGAAAGGAGAGAGAGTGAGTGTGTGCGTACAACAATATAACAATATACGGTATATAATAAACTTCTACCCATTTGTTCGAGATATTTTTTTTTAAGAAAGAAGTTAAATAAAGCAAAATACATGAGAGAGAGAGAGAGAGAGAGAGAGAGAGAGAGAGAGAGAGAGAGAGAGAGAGAGAGAGAGAGAGAGAGAGAGAGAGAGAATAATTCATACAGTACGAGCTTGGTGCGTAGACAACTTTTTTCGGAAATGTGGAAATTATTAAACTCAGAATATAATATCTAGAAATGTGTTCCGTATTCGAGGGTGGAGGGAAATAGGAAAGGGTTGTAGAATAGAAAGCAATGGATCTTGGGGTCATATTGTTGAGCATACTATGGCTTTATTAAGGGGGGTGACCTGCTTTTTGGTATTTCTGTCCTTTTCTCTCTTTCTCTGGCTTGTATCCATTCGGCCCCATTCAGCTAACTATTTTAAGATGTTTATCCCCATCTAGGTGTCGATTTTTTCCTGGCGAGCGATAGCGAGCCAGCATTATATGAAGTAATCCGGCTTCGCCGGAGAAATTTACAAATTTAACCTGCTGTCAAACAAAAATAAAAAATATGCTGGCTCGCTACCGCTCACCAGTAAAAAAATTACACCTGGATGGGGATAAACGTCTTAAAACAGTAGGCTGAATGGGGCCAAATGGATACAAGCCAGATAAAGATAGATAAGGACAGAACAAAAACAGGTCACCCCCCTTAATGAACCCCTTCAGCACCATGACGCCCTTTTAACGTTGATTCTGGCTAAAGCTAGACGATCTTGTGCAGTTTATGAAGGACTTATGTTAGTTAGAGGGTTTACTGAGATTGTATGTACCCTTAGGAGTCCTAGAGATAGATTGTATGTACCCTTATGAGTCCTAGAGATAGATTGTATGTACCCTTATGAGTCCTAGCAGAGATAGATTGTATGTACCCTTATGAGTCCTAGAGATAGATTGTATATGTACCTTCTTATGAGTCCTAGAGATAGATTGTATGTACCCTTATGAGTCCTAGAGATTAGATTGTATGTACCCTTATGGAGTCCTAGAGATAGATTGTATGTACCCTTATGAGTCCTAGAGATAGATTGTATGTACCCTTATGAGTCCTAGCAGAGATAGATTGTATGTACCCTTATGAGTCCTAGAGATAGATTGTATGTACCCTTATGAGTCCTAGAGATAGATTGTATGTACCCTTATGAGTCCTAGAGATAGATTGTATGTTACCCTTATGAGTCCTAGAGATAGATTGTATGTACCCTTATGAGTCCTAGAGATAGATTGTATGTACCCCTTATGAGTCCTAGCAGAGATAGATTGTATGTACCCTTATGAGTCCTAGAGATAGATTGTATGTACCCTTATGAGTCCTAGCAGAGATAGATTGTATGTACCCTTATGAGTCCTAGAGATAGATTGTATGTACCTTATGAGTCCTAGAGATAGATTGTATGTACTCCTTATGAGTCCTAGAGATAGATTGTATGTACCCTTATGAGTCCTAGAGATAGATTGTATGTACCCTTATGAGTCAGAGATAGATGTATGTACCCTTATGAGTCCTAGAGATAGATTGTATGTACTTATGATCCTAGAAGAGGATAGATTGTATTGTACCCTTATGAGTCCTAGAGGATAGATTGTAGGTACCCTTATGAGTCCTAGCAGAGATAGATTGTATGACCTTATGAGTCCTAGAGATTAGATTGTAGTACCCTTATGAGTCCTAGAGATAGATTGTATGTACCCTTATGAGTCCTAGCAGAGATAGATTGTATGTACCCTTATGAGTCCTAGAGATAGATTGTATGTACCCTTATGAGTCCTAGCAGAGATAGATTGTATGTACCCTTATGAGTCCTAGAGATAGATTGTATGTACCCTTATGAGTCCTAGAGATAATTGTATGTACCCTTATGAGTCCTAGAGATAGATTGTAGTACCCTTATGAGGTCCTAGCAGAGATAGATTGTATGTACCCTAATGAGTCCTAGAGATAGATTGTATGTACCCTTATGAGTCCTAGCAGAGATAGATTGTATGTACCCTTATGAGTCCTAGAGATAGATTGTATGTACCCTTATGAGTCCTAGCAGAGTGATTTATGTACCTATGAGTCCTAGCAGAGATAGATTGTATGTACCCTTATGAGTCCTAGAGATAGATTGTATGTACCCTTATGAGTCCTAGAGATAGATTGTATGTACCCTTATGAGTCCTAGCAGAGATAGATTGTATGTACCCTTATGAGTCCTAGAGATAGATGGTAGGTTACCCTTATGAGTCCTAGAGATAGATTGTATGTACCCTTCATGATGAAAAAGTCCTAGCAGAGATAGATTGTATGTCCCCTTTTAATGTAACCCTATGGTCCTACGAGATAGATTGTATGTACCCTTATGAGTCCTAGAGATAGATTGTATGTACCCTTATGAGTCCTAGAGATAGATTGTATGTACCCTTATGAGTCCTAGAGATAGATTGTATGTACCCTTATGAGTCCTAGAGATAGATTGTATGTACCTTATGAGTCCTAGAGATAGATTGTATGTACCCTTATGAGTCCTAGCAGAGATAGATTGTATGTACCCTTATGAGTCCTAGCAGAGATAGATTGTATGTACCCTTGAGTCTAGAGATTGTATGTACCCTTATGAGTCCTAGAGATAGATTGTATGTACCCTTATGAGTCCTAGAGATAGATTGTATGTACCCTTATGAGTCCTAGAGATAGATTGTATGTACCCTTATGAGTCCTAGCAGAGATAGATTGTATGTACCCTTATGAGTCCTAGAGATAGATTGTATGTACCCTTATGAGTCCTAGCAGAGATAGATTGTATGTACCCTTATGAGTCCTAGCAGAGATAGATTGTATGTACCCTTATGAGTCCTAGAGATAGATTGTATGTACCCTTATGAGTCCTAGAGATAGATTGTATGTACCCTTATGAGTCCTAGAGATAGATTGTATGTACCCTTATGAGTCCTAGAGATAGATTGTATGTACCCTTATGAGTCCTAGAGATAGATTGTATGTACCCTTATGAGTCCTAGCAGAGATAGATTGTATGTACCCTTATGAGTCCTAGAGATAGATTGTATGTACCCTTATGAGTCCTAGAGAGATAGATTGTATGTACCCTTATGAGTCCTAGAGATAGATTGTATGTACCCTTATGAGTCCTAGAGATAGATTGTATGTACCCTTATGAGTCCTAGAGATAGATTGTATGTACCCTTATGAGTCCTAGAGATCATTGTATGTACCCTTATGAGTCCTAGAGATAGATTGTATGTACCCTTATGAGTCCTAGAGATAGATTGTGTGTACCCTTATGAGTCCTAGCAGAGATAGATTGTATGTACCCTTATGAGTCCTAGAGATAGATTGTATGTGCCCTTATGAGTCCTAGAGATAGATTGTATGTACCCTTATGAGTCCTAGAGATAGATTGTATGTACCCTTCCCTTATGAGTCCTAGCAGAGATAGATTGTATGTACCCTTATGAGTCCTAGCAGAGATAGATTGTATGTACCGGTACCCTTATGAGTCCTAGAGGTAGATTGTATGTACCCTTATGAGTCCTAGAGATAGATTGTATGTACCCTTATGAGTCCTAGCAGAGATAGATTGTATGTACCCTTATGAGTCCTAGAGATAGATTGTATGTACCCTTATGAGTCTTAGAGGTAGATTGTATGTACCCTTATGAGTCCTAGAGATAGATTGTATGTACCCTTATGAGTCCTAGCAGAGATAGATTGTATGTACCCTTATGAGTCCTAGCAGAGATAAATTGTATGTACCCTTATGAGTCCTAGAAGAGATAGATTGTATGTACCCTTATGAGTCCTAGCAGAGATAGATTGTATGCTGAAGAAAATCGTCGAATGGTAACCAGAATAAGATGACAAATTACTAAACGGATATAAATCAAGTGTTATTTATTTTGGTAGTTTATAGAAAACTAGACATATTTTTACTATAAATAAAAGACACAGTTGAGGTACGGTGTAAGAAATCAGTTATAGATTATGCATGTATAATTACAAATAAGATTATAATAAATAACACAAACACACACACTTTATGGGGTACCATAAATTATTTAGTAGGAGTATGCCTGAATATACCTAACTAATAAACATACCCTTTAGTCTTAAGTTTGGGAAAGGTCTTTCTATTACATGCTCTCATTATTAAGGGGAGGCTGGCCGTTTGTTTGGTCTATTAATTCATTCATTCATATATTTTTTTAGTTTCCTCCCTAGACCTCCATCAAGCTTAGAAAAACACCCCCTAGAACCCCCTTTAAGATACATTTGTACATTTTTCGGTAGAAAAATGTTCCGGCCGAAGGCCGGTTCCTCTTAAAATTGCAGGCTCGCTATCGCTCGCCAGGAAATAATCGACACCTAAATGGCACGAAAGGTATTAAAATTGACAACGAAATGGGGCGAAAGGTGTTCAATCGCCGAACTAATAGGCCGAACGTAGTGGGGCTAGACATTAGGGCGAAGGGGGTCCCGAAAAACGGTCTAGCCTCCCCTTAAGAGGTCATAATTAATAATCCTCAACCTCTTACTCTAATACACCTCCTTTATAATTACTAACTCACTCCATGGGTGCTCTTTCATGCGTTTCAGTAGATGTGTTGGTGTACACTCGGATCCCGTAGTCTCTAGCCCCCCATAACATTTCGTGGAACCCCGATGTTTTTCTTTATGCAATTATAACTATCTGGATTATTTTTTTGGATGGAACTTTCTTTTCAATAAAATGTATTTATAAAATATATACAGTATTATATAATATATACATATATATATATATTGTAAGTATTTTAATGTTACACAATTATACTATAACCATTATTACTATATGTAAATAGTCTCAAAGAGGCTGATGGTATGCATTTAAAAATCGTATTATTAAGATCACTGTCTTCATATTTTACTACAGTGGAAACATATAAATTATATCTCCACGTATGAGGTTTCTGTTCATTCCTATTCCTCGCTATAAACTGAGAGAGAGAGAGATAGATAGAGTTTACATAGATTTACATATATACACTGACCACACTGACATTACGATCCCAGCGAGGTGGTCAGGACTTAATTCTAGTAGAGATAGCTAACCCGAGAGTAAGGTACAGTGGAAGGAAAGGATAGCAAAGAAGAAGAAGAGAGAGAGAGAGGAGAAGAGAAAGAGAAGAGGAGAGAAATGAGAGAGAGAGAGAGGAGAGAAAGAGAGAGTGAGGAGAGAGAGAAAGAGAGAGTGAGGAGAGAGAGAAAGAGAGAGTGAGGAGAGTGAGGAGAGAGAGAAGTGGGGGGGGGGGCAGTATACACATTCAAAACACTATTCATGGTGTCGAGTTCCGGTGAAGTAATCTTAGAACATGAAATGAGGCTCAGGTAATCCATCAGCGAGAAACCTGTAAACACCAACAACTTATAACCCACTCTCTATATCTCTCTATATATATAATATATATATATATTAATATATATATATATATATATTATATATATATATATATATATATATATAAATGTTTTCATACCCTAAGCGGGGCTAGAACCACCGTCAGTCGGTGGTTCGATCCCCGCTGAGGGTATGAAAACATTATTTGCTCACGTGTATTTGTGAGATATCTATCTATATATCTATTGCCTGACGCCGTGATCCCCGAAGGGATGGCCACGAATGAACCGCCCCCATGCACCTCTGTCCCCAGTTAGTTGATGCCCCTCCTCCCAACCAGCACTGCCTTCATCCATATACTTCCTCACTCCATCCTTCCACCTCTCTTTCAGTTTACCTCTCCATCTCTGTCCTTCCAGCTCGCTCTCGTACACCCTCTTAGTCATTCTCTCGCTTCCCATACGTTACATATGGCCGAACCATCTCAAGGTGTTCCTTTTCACACTCCAGTACATCTACCTCCACACCAAACCTTCTTACCTCCTCATTCGTCTGTCTATCCCTCCTTGTAACTCTGTACGCACTTCTTAAGTAACTAATTTCCACCCCTCTCACTCTTGGTCAGAGTCTCTCCACCAACGTCCATGCTTCGCTTCCGTCAGTCAGTGTCGGGATTACCACACTGTCATGCAAGGACTTCTTCACTTCCATACTGACCACCCTATTTCTTGTTACTGCTTTTAGCGTTCCTACAACCCTCTTCCCCTGTTGCACCCTCTCCCGCACTTCTTCATCCATAGTCCCATCTTTACTCAACACACTGCCCAGATACTTAAATGAGCTGACAATCTCCATAGCCTGACCGTTCAACTTCACCTCACATTCTGTGGCTTCACCCCTTTCGAAGACCATATCCTTGCTCTTCCCCACATTTACCTTCAGATTCCGTTTTTGCACACTGTTCCAAACATATTTACCAGACCCTGCAGCTCCCATTCATTATCGCTCATCAGAACTGTATCTTCAGCAAACAGCAGCACAGGTAGCTTCCACTCATTTAGTCTCCTTTATCAGCGATACACCAACATCCACTGCTCTTCCTTGTATTTCTTTCATGACTCCCTGCATATATACAGTAAACAACCACGGGGACATCACACACTCCTGTTTCAACCCACCATTCAGATCAAAGAACTCACTCTGCTCATTCTACACACATACTGCCGCCTTTGCACCCTCATACATGCGCTTCACTGCTTTCAGCAACTTGCCATCTACTCCGTATATTCTAAGTACCGAGTACTTTCCAAAAAAAAATATATAATATATAAATAAATAATATACTGTATATAGATCTATCTATCTATCTATTGCCTGACGCCATGATCCCCGAAGGGGTGGCCACGAACGAACCGCCCCCATGCACCTCTGTCCCCAGTCAGTCGACGCCCCTCCCCCCAACCAGCACCACCTTCGTTCATGTACTTCCTCACTCCATCCTTCCACCTCATATTCGGTCTACATTTCCCCCTCTGTCCCTCCACCTCGCTCTCATACACCCTCTTAGTCATTCTCTCGCTTTCCATATGGCCGAACCATCTCAAGTTGTTCCTTTTCACACTTTCCAGCACATCTACCTCCACACCACACCTCCTTCTTACTTCCTCATTAGTCTGTCTATCCCTCCATGTAACTCCGCACGCACTCCTTAAGTAATTCATTTCCACTGCTCTCACTCTTGGTCTGAGTCTCTCAACCAACGTCCATGCTTCGCTTCCGTAAGTCAGTGTGGGGATTACCACACTGTCATGCAAGGACTTCTTCATTATAAAAATGTATATAGATATACTTATTATATATATATATACAATGTTTTTTTTCCTCCGTGTCTATCTATCTATCTATCTATCTATCTATCAAAACCGTTACTCTTATTACCCTTCTCCCATTTCTGTTTACATTCGACAAATCGTTATATTCCCACATAGGTCTCCACAAGCTTGTTCAAGGTTAATATGTTGATAAATATAAAGTTCATCATCTATTATGGACAAACATTTGCTGCAATACCCGACAGAATGCTAGTGTTCTGCCGGCTTGCTTATTTGTTTGTATGTTTTACTGTCAACATTCAGATGATTTAGAATGGCTCGCTGGAAATCATAGGCATATAAATTACCACATGACCCTTTTAGCTTCTAGAATTTCTAATAATATGAAATCATATTGAGGTAGATCAAATTGAATACATAAATCAAATATATATTCTTAAATAAATAGTAGTCTCCTACCACTCATAAACTGTTCTTTCATACGATCTTATGTATGGAAGTAAAATGAGTGAGTTTGAAATAAGAGAATAGTTTGTTATACGGTACACTCGGATACCATAGTCTCTAACCCACTCACAAACATTCGTGGACCTCCTATAGTTTTCTTTATGCAAATATAATGATCTGGATTGGTTTTTGGATATAACTAGCTTTTCAATTGTTAGTTTATGTAGTTTTGTAGTTTATTTATAGAACATTTTATTCATCAATTAGTTTCCAGAGATATACTTCCATAGTTAGAAATATTTGAAGCCCACGAATATTTACGAGTGGGCTAGATAGAGACTATGGTATCTGAGTTTACATCGGTTGAATAATCAGATGAATTAAGGGGGTCACATGCTTTTGTTTTTCTTTCTCTTCTTTTCTCTCTTTCCCTGGCTTGTATCCATTCGGCCTCATTCAGCCAACTGTTTTAAGAAGTTTATCCCCATCCAGGTGTCGATTTTTTTCCTGGCGAGCGATAGCGAGCCAGCATTGTATGGAGAAATCCGGCTTTACCGGAGACATTTTTCTATCGAAAAATTTACAAATTTAGCTTGCTGTCAAAACAAACATATATTTGTAGGCTCGCTATCGCTCGCAAGGAAAATATTGACACCTGTATGGGGGTAAACATCTTAAAACAGTAGGCTGAATGGGGCTGAATGAATACTAGCCAACGAGAGAGGGAGAGAAAGAGAACAAAACAGTGAGGTGGGCTCCCTTAGTAAATATATAGCACTGCACTCGTTATTCAGTGGCACTAATTGTACAGTCGCGCTAATAAGTGATGTATCGGTTATGTATGTGTTGATCAATAATTGGTACCAGCAATATTTACACGTGCTTATATTTTTTTTGAGTGAGATATACCAACATGTTCCCACACTTACCCACCCTATTCAACATCTGACAGACATTAATACAACACAGAGCGAGCCAAACGTAATGGCAGCTGGGACATGACTTATTAGCGCGACGGTACTTCAATAGATAAGATCATGCGGGAAAACACGACTTTTTTGGGAGCCTGTACTCTCATATTACCTCCCCAGCATAATTGGCATCATTGTGAACAATGTTGTTAGAACTAAGTTTAATTTCCTCTTTTAACAAAGGCTCCCAATTTGCATAGTTGTATTTCATTTAAATACACAGCAACAGCGAACGTTGACTTCACTCATTTAATTTCGTTGTAACTAGTTTTCAAGCTCGCTGTTGAATTTCGTTAAGGGGGTAGTACTCACTTTTTTCTCGACACCCTTCTCCCTCATGTTTAGCCTATTAGTTTTGAGGTCCTAGGACGTTCGTTCCGTTAGTTTGGCGATTTTGAGACCTTTCGCACCATTTCTTTGTTAATTTTAAGACCTTTCGTGCCATTTAGGTGTCGAGCGATAGCGAGCCTGTAATTTTAGAAGGAACCGGCCTTCGGCCGGGACATTCTTCCTACCGGAAAATGTACACATATATCTTGAAAGGGGTTCTATGGGGGGATTTTTTGTTTAGTTTGATGGAGGTTTAGCAAGGAAACTAAAAAATATATCAAATATTAAAATATAGACTAAAAAAACAAGCACTAGCCCCTTAAGCAAACGTAAAATCGTTTGATTAAGCTTTTCATTATATAACGTCACATGACCAATATGAACTCGGGCTGTGCTTTATATAATAATATACAATTAACTGATAAGTGTTGTGTTTCAATGGAACGTGATAAGATATATTATCCATTTAGCCTTTTTAATCGTATTTCTATATATGTAGCTGGATATACTCATCTTAAGAATCATATAAATGTCAGAAGGACCTTTTCAATAAAATTACAATAACCTGGAGGAAAGCAAAATGTTTACAAATAATATATGATTATATACTTAAACTGACGTCTAGCCATATTAAATTCCAATTACAAATTAAATTCCAATTACAAATCTAGTCTAATTTGCACCAATTTAGAGAGACACGGGATATTTACATTAAATATAGTAATGCGGAACCAAGGAACACTTAGATTACTGCTATTCTATTTTGAGGTAAATAGTGTGTTTGAGACATATTAATTAACTATCTGTTTTCACTTAGCTAAAGCCGGTATCACACGAGGGCTTTTTTAGTCAACATTCGATAATCCAAAATGTTCTGGCAACATTTCTGGTATTTTTTTGCACTGGTATCGGAAACTAGACTGATGGTAGATGAACTTAAGTGACCAAAATAATTAAAATGTTGACCTCATAAGCTGCCAGACCAGTGTTGAGCATAAATGTTGAGGGGAAAAGCGCTCGTGTGATACCGGCTTAACTGCACTTTTTGGTATTACAGGAAAAGAAAAAAGTTAGGAAGTGGTTTGTCAATATTGAGACGAGATAGCATGACATTTATATTGGCAAAAATTACAATATTCAGCATGATCTTATTTGTGTAACTCATTTCAAGTAGGGATTTTGGTAAACTTATTTAGGTAACGATTTAGGGTGACCTAGATAGTTTACTTTAGCTAAATTATATCTTCGCCAATGTAGTTCTGTTAGTGAATTTGTTTATTAATTTGAAAGACGGATATCTAAAACAAATTATATATTCTGGCAACTATTAGACGGTTTTATACAGCTTAAGCAGGATGTCTACCAGTTAACAGATTACAGACTATCTCAATTAATCCTTTTAGCTACCATACATCCTTCCTACGCTTCATAAAATCGTCTAAATGCAGCCGAAACAATAACAAAAAGACGTCGCCGGTACTGTGTGGGTTAACTGTCTTCTCGAATTAGCTCAACCTGTATTTTCTGTTTGCTTTTTTTCCCTCGATATTGTTTGTTTCACTCGTCGTCTTTCATGGGCTCCTCCTTTCAATTGTCTCTCTCTTTTGGTTTTAGTTTTATCGTAGTTTAACGGAGTCAGAGGGTTTCATTAGTCTTACTTTACTTTAAAAAAAATCTTCTTAATTACACTGTATATCTCTATCAAATGTTTCTCTCTCTCTCTCTCTCTCTCTCTCTCTCTCTCTCTCTCTCTCTCTCTCTCTCTCTCTCTCTCTCTCTCTCTCTCTCTCTCTCTCTCTCTACTGCGTTCAATCCTGGTGCCCTTATTACCAAAAAGATATAAACAAGCTAGAACGAGTTCAACGTAGAGTTACCAAAATGATACCTAGCCTAAAGAACAAACCATACGAAGAGCGTCTTAGAGAATTAAATCTATTTCCTTTAACCCAGCGCAGATTAAGAGGTGACTTAATTCAAGTGTTCAAAATCATCAAAGGCATCGACAATATGAACTGTAGTAAGTACTTCACTATCGACCAATCTAATTACACGCGGGGAAACGGTTGCAAAATTATTGGTAAATCTTTTAACTCGCACGAATCTAAGAATTTCTTCTTCAATCGAGTTGTCAACTTGTGGAATGGGTTTCCCCGAAACGTTATAGACTGCATCACCGTTGATTCATTTAAACTCCGCCTAGACAAATATCTGGCATCAAACCCGCGACTGACTGCGTTTGTAAATGAATAACTTTATTTTATCCCCCCCTCAGTTACTAACCCATCTGTCCTCTACTAACTTCCTAATCCTGCCACGGACATTAGTTCCAGGGCAGTAATTCCCTTTCCAATGTTCCCTTACCCACTCTAAACCACTGTTTGGACACTTGATCCTCAGTGTTTTGGAGGACAAGCAACCTAGAAGGATCACTAAATCTGTTGTTGCTTGATTTCCTTTGTACTCCTTTGTACTCTCTCTCTCTCTCTCTCTCCTTCGTTTCATTTCCTCTCCGGTGGGGCTGAAGGACAAACCAATTACGTCAAGAGATGTGGAGTGATAGTGGCCGAGAGGGGGATTGAGTTTTTGGTTTATATATATATACAGTATATGCGTGGTGGATCTTACTATGTGGGATTTACAGTGCAGTTCACAATGAGACTCACGCACACAAACACGAGCACAAATACAAGCACAAGCACACACACACACTCTCTCTATATATCTATCTATCTATTTATCTATCTATCTCTATCTATCTATCTATCTATCTCACACACACATGTACAGTTGCCTTCAGTTCCATGTTACCCACTTATAATGGTATTAACATTACTAAAGCCGGTGTCACACGAGTACTTTAGCTGTGGGTGTGTCGAAGTCACAGTATCCAAGTCAAGAAGTAGCTGAAATATAATGTACTATCTATCATATATATTTGTGTTCATCATGTCTGTGTATTGTATCTTAGAAATCCTATTTGTGTTCATCATGTCTGTGTATTGTATCTTAGAACTCCTATTTGTGTTCATCATGTCTGTGTATTGTATCTTAGAACTCCTATTGTATCTTAGAACTCCTATTTGTGTAGTCAATTTTAATATATGAAGAAACGGCAACTTCAATAAACAATAATATAATCATATCGTACTGAAGGAGTGGAGCGATTATTACCCATTACTGTGTAACATTTTGTATTTATTATAAAACAGCTTTTACAGTATACTCGTGTTATTAAACCCTGAATGATACGAGAGCATTTAGAGGCCGGTTAATTGGAGTCCAATATACAGTGTTGTGTAACTATTCATATTGTTAACGATTATTACTCATGAATCCTGTCTGTAGTTTTCTTGTATACACTATTTAATTATATATCTGAAATTCCTGCCAAAATTATCGGAAACACTTTTTACACACTGATTACTTAATTCAGGGGGGTGACCTGCATTTGTTCTCTCTGGGGTGTGGCCTATCCATTTGGCTCCATTCACCCAATTGTTTTAAGATGTTTATCCCCATCCAGCTGTCGATATATGCCTGGCGAGTGATAGCGAGCCACTATATTTTGAATAATGAGTTGGACAGCTGGCTAAATTTGTACATTTTTCGATAGAAAAATGTCTCCGAAGCCGGATTTCTCAAAACAAAAATATCAACACCTGGATGGGGATAAATGTCTTAAAACAGTAGGCTGAATGGGGCGAATGGATACAACCAAGAAAGAGAAAACAGCAGGTCACCCCCCTTAAGGGTATATGTACTGTACATGAAATATGTCTTTGTCGGAGGTTCCTAGACAAAAACAAAAAACGAATAATTAAATGAAATGAAGAAAATAAACCTAAATTATGTTTTTATTTTATTTTGTTATTAGTACATTTACGTTTGGTTGATCCTATTAAATATTGATAATAATACACATTTTAAAAAGTCCCTGGTGGATATCTGACTGGATGTTTTGGAATTTTTGTTTTATTTTTGTATTATTTATTGATGATATACTGCACACTCTGTTCAGGCGATATGAACAGTTATAAATAAAACAAACAAAAATAAGTTAGAATCATATTTCGAGTCTCGTAATTGAATTGATCACTCCATCACTTTTTGCTACCTCGATCTCTCGATATTTCTTAAGGGGGGTCACCGGGTTTTTTTAATCTTTCTCTCGTTTTCTCTCTTTCCCTGGCTTTTATGCATTCGGCCCCATTCAGCCAATTGTTTTAAGACGTTTTTCCCCATCCAGGTGTCGACTTTTTCCTGGCGAGCGATAACGATAGCATTGTATGGAGAAATCCGGCTTCGCCGGAGAAATTTGTCTATCGAAAAATGTACAAATTTAGCTTGCTGTCAAAACCAAAATATATATATGCTGGCTCGCTACCGCTCGCCAGGAAAATATTGACACCTGGATGGGGGTAAACGTCTTAAAACAGTAGGTTGAATGGGGCCGAATGGATACAAGCCAGAGAAAGAGAGAAAAGGAGAGAAATAAAGCATGTGACCCCCCTTAATAAAGCACACCCACATATAGGCACTCCCCCCCCCCCCACCCTCACACACAAAATTAACATTCGTACGGTATTTAATTAAACTATTTTTCAATTGCCCAATTGTCGTTTTACAGCAACCAATTACATGTACCTACTTTTTTTTAACAATCATTGACAAAGATAATTGGAAAATACCAAACCCTTCAAGTAAGGTCTGTTTCCATTAATTAATTTTATAGAGTAGATGATGGAAAAAGAAGAGGAAAAGTGGGGATTGGGCTAGAGTAAATAGATAGATAGATAGATGATGGGATTGTATTTTTGGAGGGGAGGGGGGGGTTATGTTTCTCTTATTACAGTATTGGTATTATGTGATCAATGGCTAGAAGTGCATCCTTCATTATTTTGGGTCACCGGCTTTTTTGTTTTACCTTTCTCTTCTTTTCTCTCTTTCCCTGGCGTGTATCCATTCGGCCCCTTTCAGCCAACTGTTTTAAGATGTTTATCCCCATCCAGGTGTCGATTTCTTCCTGGCGAGCGATAGCAAGCCAGTATCGTATGGAGAAATCCGGCTTCGCCGGAGAAATTTTTCTATAAAAAAATTACAAATTTAGCTTGCTGTCAAAACAAAAATAAATATATGCTGGCTCGCTACCGCTCGCCAGGAAAACATTGACACCTGGATGGGGGTAAACGTCTTAAAACAGTAGGCTGAATGGGGCCGAATTTAAGCTTTAAAAAAACACCTCCTAGACCTCCTTTCAAAATAAATTTCTAAATTTTTCGGTAGAACAATGTCCCGGCCGATGGCCGGTTCCTTCTAAAATTACAGGCTCGCTATCGCTCGCCAGGAAAAAAATCAACACCTAAATGGCACGAAAGGTCTTAATATTGACAACGAAAGGAGGCGAAATGTCTCAAAATCCTCAAACTAACGGAAAGAACGTCTTCAAATCTCAAAGCAAATATGTTAAACTTGAGGGAGAAAGAAAAGGCCAGCACTAACCCCTTAAGGATGTATATATGGCGTTAAATATAAATCTTCACATGTTGCCAAACCCTTCTCTCCTATTTATCTTATTGACGTTTTACAATAAGAAAGGCCAATAGAGAATTCGTGTTTCCAATATTTTCGGGAATATTTTTTCCCACACATGCAAAAACGGACTACAACCCATTGATTATTGGCGAGGGCGGTGTGCAAAAAGAATACACAGGAATAATATAGAAACACCAGGGTAGAAAATAACAAAGGATATTCAAAGGTTGGAAAAGACCAACATAAAGAATTCTAGCAACAAAATATAGTTATTTTCTCGAAGAGCATAGAGACAAATAATAGTAACCTATTGTCATATTCCTAACTACAACTTTTTTTCCCATGATTTTCCATTCAGTTAAACATTGGCCTTCTATCCATGCTAATGATTAACCCCTTCTGTACCGGCGAAGTCTTTTTTGTTTTTATTCTAGATATATTTAGACGATTTTGTGCAGCTTAAGAATGATCTGTGGTAGTAAAAGAGGTTAAGTGAGATAGTTCGAAGCCTGTTAATTGCTGGTGACTGAATGAAATCGTCTAATAGTAGCCAGAATAAAGTTAAAAGGACGTTACCGGTACTGAATGGGTAAATTAAATATTACTTTATTGTTTCGATGTATGCAAATTAATCTTCCTGGTGAAGATTATTCATGTGATCAGTACCAGCCATATATTACATGTTGTTTATGTGAGCAGATTATTCATGTGATCAGTACCAGCCATATATTACATGTTGTTTATGTGAGCAGATTTGTCCAAACTCGTATTGTCACTTTCGTATTGTTAGTCCCATAATTATAATTACACATCTGTTGCTAGTATTTATAATGTATAATAATAATAATACAAATATTCATAAGCATAAGGACTGTTTGAGCCATATGTATTATTATATTGTTTACACCAACCAACCAACTTCACTTCTAAACTCAATTAATCAAATCAACCTATGAATCAACAAATACATGTGGCACTCCAAGGACTCGAACCTACAATACTCCCATCGAAAATCCAGGTGTCGATTTCTTCCTGGCGAGCGATAGCGAACCAGCATTGTATGGAGAATAGAAATCCGGCTTTGCCGGAGAAATTTTTCTATCGAAAAATGTACAAATTTAGCTTGCTGTCAAAACAAAACAAAATATATACGATGGCCTTTTCTGGCTTGTATTCATTCGGCCCCATTCAAAACGTTTATCCCCATCCAGGTGTCGATTTATAATTGGCGAGTAATAGCGAGCCAGCATGGTATGGAGAAATCCGGCTTTGCTGGAGACATTATTCTATCGAAAAATGTACAAATTTAGCCCTCTGTTAATTTTTTTTTTTTATATATATGCTGGCTCGCTACCGCTCTCCAGAAAAAAAAAACTCGACACCTGGATGGGGATAAACGTCTTAAAACAGTATGCTGAAAGGGACCGAATGGATACAACCCAGAGAGAGAGGAAGAGAGAGAACAAATAAACGAGGTGGGCCCCCTTAAAATCATTGGCACACACACATACGCGGTCATCCTGGACAATACGATATGTCCATCCTACCCTGGTGTGTAATGGTTATCTTTAGTTGTTAGTACAGTCGGCCTAATAAGTAATTTCCCGGCTGTCATTACGTTTGGCTTGCTCTGTGCTGTATTAATGTCTGTCATATGTTGAATAGGGTGGTAAGTGTAGGAACAAGTTTGTATATTTAACTCGATATGAAGAAATAAAATTTAGATATTGCTGATACCAATTATTGATCAAAACATACTTGGTGCCGAGACATCACTTATTAGCGCGACTGTACAAATGCATTGTTTCTTGTTTTTATGGTTTATCGAGTAATCTCAAAAACATGTTTTCGTATTTATTGAACTTCTTAAATGCAGTATAAGTATTGCATTGAATTCGATCTTGCATTCAGTAAATCATGAATATTATGCAGAAGTATGCGTGTATAACTTGTAAATATTGTAATTCAGAACATTCACCATTCTTTTAAGTGATTACTTTCCATAAGTGAGGTGTGGTGGAGTGGTCTTGCCACTGGCCTGGTAATCCAAAGGTCCCGGGTTCAAATCCCGATGTATCAATGGGAAGATATTATTGGGATGGAATTTGTGCTGTACCTAGTATCAGTGCATTACCACAAGCCCACCGAAACGTCAATAAAATACCCTCATTGTTCCCTGATTAAATAGCACTGTATGAATATTCCCATATTAAAAATATGCTATAGGGGTGCAATGCCTGATGAGTTATCTGCTCAACAGGGGGCGTTGTGTGTGTGTAAGTGTGAGAGTCCGAGTGTAGGGGGTGAGACAGTGAAGCACGGGAACGAGGTGGCTTCAGAGATGGGGTCGTTTCGGGCCATGAGTGAGCACCGTGCCTCATGTGAAGGCAAGATGGCAGGTGCTCGTTGTACTCTACGTGCTTCACATGTCTCACTCCCTAGACTGGAACAAGCCCTCACGGGCTTCACTGTTCATTGTAAAGCGGTGAATGTTAAGGCTCTCAGCCTATGCCCGAGAGGAAGTAAGTTGGAATATAGAAAAAAAAAAAAAAAAAAAAAAAAATGCATATTAGTAAGCAATATTTGTTATGTACATGTATTGAATGTATTGAAACTTACTAACATTTATCTAATTTGTTTCAGGCTTCAGAGTTGTGACGCCCAAGATTACAGGGGTTCTTGACTTCTCCCTTGATTGAACACAGGTATGCTGAACTTTATTTATGATATATTGTTAATTTACAAATGTATTCACTATAACTTTTCGAAGGCCTATTAATAATTCTTACCCGTTGTAATTATATAAAAGACATACATTTTCCTTTTTTTCTAAGAAATGGAAGTTTTAGGTCTATGTATTTTGCTATGGAAATTGCTATTAAACTAAATATAATATATTCAGTAAATAGTAGTTTTAGGTCTATGTATTTTGCTATGGAAATTGCTATTAAACTAAATATATTATATTCAGGAAATTACAAGTCTGCTTGTAAACAATCGTAGCAGAAGAATATTATAAGAAAGCAAAACACAATAATCTACTTAAGACCTAAATATATATGTATATGTTTATTCTTCCTAACTGTAAGTTAACAAGTTAAAGGGCTCTCTATAGAACACCATACACTTCCCTCCCATTCCTTACCAAACAACTCATAATTTTACGACGTTTTTATATGTTTTTATTGTGGCCCTCTTGTCTTGATGGTGTTGTTGTTGTCGTTCCCTAAGTTGCCTGGCCGAACAGACCCGAGTCCCTAAGGAAGGCCACTCAAGGAGTGTAGATTATGTTGTTGGCATAATTGATTGTGTGATATGCAGTCTTCTAGGATGTGTTTAACCCTTCTTTGGCGGCGCGCAACTTATGTCGTGTGAAATAAATATGGACTAAGTGGCGGTTCACAACTTATGTCGTGTGCCATTTTCACCACGTAATGTTGCTGAGAGAGAGAGAGAGATGAGTGGTAGGAGGAGCGTAGCAAGCGTATGACTGCTCCAGACCACCGCGGCGGACCTACTGACATGAATCCCACCCTCCACCACCCTCTCGCACTCGCTACACAGGGAATTATGTAGGGAAAGTACCTAATTACATGGTTTTTGCGCTCGTGTTGCGCGATCGTTGCAAGAGAACCAGTGGTCGTACAAAAATGGTTGGGGTGTCATTGGAAAGCTCTGTTTATGCCCTTTCAGGGATAGATACTAGTTTTATGCTCTGGGTCTTATTTAGGCATGAAAATGATCACGTAAACAACCCTATTTAGGGTAAAAACACCCCGCTGGGCGGTACATATAAATTACCGCCTAGGCTGCTCGTAAGGTGTTAATGGTATGGGGTGCTGTGTTTCATCCTGGGCAGGTGTCGTCGATGGAGTTATCCAGTCTTTTCTGATAGCTCAGAAGAGTTGGATGGTGTCCGCATCTCAGCCTGGCCAGGTGGACTCTGTCCTCGCGAGGAAGGGAGGATTCAGAAGGATGGATTTCGGGAAGTCGTGCCTGCATCTGCGTGTTGTCTATGAGTGATTGGATGGAACGGTGAGAGATATGAGTATGGATGTGATTCTAGAAGATGGTTTGGGGTGGGCAGGGAGGGAGAGACAGTATTTGTGTGTGATGCCGTGTGCTGGGTGTTGTTTTTATGTTCCTTGGTGCCTGGGAGTGTGCTGCCATGTAGTGTAGTGGAAGGTGTTGGTTTGTGAAGGCTGCAGCCAGGAATTGAGTGCCTCTCATGTCCAGATGGTCTTTGACTTTGAGGACTTTGCTTTCTTGATGTAGGTAATCTGTAGGTGTAGGTGCTGTTCAGCCTGTGATGATGTTTATGGCTTTATTTTGAATAGTCTGCATAGTCTTGTGATGTGTTTCAGATAGGTTAGAAGCTCAGGCAGGGCTTGCATACTCCATCACTGATCTTATGTATTGTTTGTAAACTGTGGTGGTGGTTTCTTTGTTGTGTCCACATTTTGTGTGGGCAAGTGACCTGAGGGCGTCAAATCTGTGTGTCAGTTTATTTTTCATGTTTGTGGTATGTTATTTGAATGACATTAGAGTAGCATATGTTACTCCTAGGATTTTGAGTGAGTGTGTATGTGTTAGGGGTGTGTTGTTTATGGCGAGTTGTGGGGTGTATTTGCCTTCAGCTGTCCAGCTTGTGAGGAGGGTTGCGGTGGATTTGGCTGGAGCCAACTTGAGTCTGTTTGTAGTGCCCCAGTCATTTGGGGGGTTGAGATAGGGGTGAAGGAGAAGTATTGCTTCGTCTGGGTTTTGGTGTGTGCACGTGAGTGCTACGGTATGTCGTCTGCATAGGAGGCTATGTTTATTTGGGGTGTGTGGGTTGTAGTTTTATCATGCATGTACAGATTGAAGAGTGCGGGCGACAGGACGGATCCTTGCGGGACTCCGTTTGTGAATTTTCTGATGCTAGATGACTGACCGGCAAATGATACGTGTGCACATCTGCCTGCTAGGAAGTTTGCCAGCCATCTTTTTGTGTTGTTGTGCATGTTTGTGTCGTGGATTTTTTTTGTTAAGTTGTGGTGGAGGATGGCATCGAAGGCTTTACTAATGTCGAGTGTGGCAAGTAGTGATCTGTGTTGTGGTCTGGCTGAGTTGATGCTATCAAAAGCTCTTTGTGTAAGGTCTGTAAGAAGAGTGTTTGTGGAGTGCAGTGGCCTGAAACATGTTGTGTTGGAACTAGGGGTAGAGCATGTGTGGTCAGTTGTAGTACATGGCGTTCTATAACTTTGGAGGGCGTGCAAAGGAGTTGTGTGATAGGGCGGTGTGAGGATCGTAGTATGGGGTCTTTGTTGGGTTTGGGGAATGTAATGATGACGCCATGCTTCCAGATGTCTGGTATTGTGTTGTGTGAATAACTGTAGTTTGATATGTTGGTGAGTGCTTGTATGCCTTGTGGTCTTAGGTGTATGTTGCTTATGTTGTCTAGGCCACAGGCGGGTGAGTGCTTGAGATTGTTGAGGATGTGCTATGTCTGGTTGTTGGTGAAGGGTGCGTAGTCAGGGTCTGTTGGGAATTGTCTCCTACGTCGGATGACACGTCGGTCGTCTTTATGGCTGACATGAGAGAAGTGATTAATGAGTGTTTGCTTGTTGTTTATATGAAGGAGTAGAGTCTGTTGTTGTGATTGACGGTGTAACAGTTAGAGCGTGTATGTTTTGTATGTGGTGTACTGGGTTCGAATCGAAGGAGAATTACTTGCTTTCATTTATTTCATTTTGGTATATATTGGTGTTGATAACGATGTTAAAAATATTATGGTGCTCTGTGATAACAATAAGGGCAAAGTTTATGTCTATCCTGAAACGTTATGAGGTCTTTGTGTAGTCAAAATAAAAACAAATCCAAATGCTTTAATTATATTAATAATATATTCTAGAGGAAGAGATATTAAGGGGATATTTTCGTTTACTTGAGTATTTATTTAACTATTAATAATACTTTTTGTTTTTCATTTGTTTTACATTTCGTCCTAGACCTCCAAGCTTAAAAATGCCCACATAATCCCTCTACGAGACAAATGTGTTCATTGTTCCATAGAAAAATGTCTCGGCCGAAGGCCAATTCCTCCTGAATTACAGGACCGCTATCGCTCTCCAGGAAAGAAAAACGACACCTAAATGGCACAAAAGGTCATAAAATATCCAAACTAATGGGGTAAATATGAAGGAGAAGGGGGTCCAGAAAAAAACCAATCCTCCCCTTAATTTACCTACAGTACTTTACCAATAATGCAAACTATCAACCGTATCTAATTTACCCTACTTTACCAATGTCTTATATTACCTACCATATAATTATTATCTTACCCTATCTTACTATACCTTGCCTACATTATGTGTCTGTGTTGGTGAGTGGGTGTATGCGTGTCTGTTTGTGTGTGTGTGTGTGTGTGTGTGTGGTGTGGTGTGTGGTGTGTGTGTGTGTGTGTGTGTGTGTGTGTGTGTGTGTGTGTGTGTGAATCAGATGGACTACTGTAATCACGCATGTCTGCCCAACCCACCAGGATAGTAAATATGTATATAAAATGCAATGCGGACTTGATTGCTAATATGTTGGAACATGGATTCATATCGTCGTACTCTCTCTCTCTCCCTCTCCCTGTGTGTGTCACGTACGGTAATATCAGCGTCAATAGTTTCCTAATATTGCCAAAAAGAAAATGCCGGAATAGTTGGTCCTGTAAATCTGCCACTGTAATTTTCATCTTATTATGGTTGCCATTAGACGGGTTTCTTTAGCTTGTAATGTATCTTTAGGACGTAAAGGGGTGTATACGATCTCCATAAACCCTCTGAATAACATAGGTCCTTCTTAAGCAGCATAAAATCGTCTAATTTCAGCCAGAAGTATAAAGGCGTCATCGTGCTGAAGGGTTTAACATTAGCATAAGATGATGAAACCGAATACAGACTTAAATCGAATCCATAATTATTGCCTATTATCAAAGAATCATACAAATACGGCTTGCTCTTCGAAATATTGGAGACGGACCTTTTCAACTTCGGAAATGTCTCCACGTGAAATGTTGGGTCGCAGCCAAACAGAATAGATTTATATATTCCCACCCGATCACCGACACCGAAATGTTCTGCGTGTAAACAAAATAGGACGCGGTGTATTATAAACAGATCGTGCTGTTAGATGTTTGTATTGGTTTGTTTTCATATTCGTACGTTTTGTTAGATGATTTATTTTTTATTTTCATATGTTGTTGGATGTTTGTTTTATTGTTTTGTTTTCATATTCGTACGTGTTGTTAGATTTTGTATTTTTGTTTGTTTTCATATTCGTACGTGTTGTTAGATTTTGTATTCAAGTTTTGTTAGATGTATTTGTTTGTTTTCATATTCGTACGTATTGTTAGATTTTGTATTCAAGTTTTGTTAGATGTATTTGTTTGTTTTCATATTCGTACGTTTTGTTGGATTTTGTATGGGTTTGTTTTCATATGCGTACGTTTTGTAAGATTTTGTATTTTTGTTTTCATATTCGTATGTTTTGTTATATTTTGTATTTGTTTTTCATATTCGTACGTGTTATATTTTGTATTTGTTTTTCATATTCGTATGTTTTGTTATATTTTGTATTTTTGTTTTCATATTCGTATGTTTTGTTATATTTTGTATTTTTGTTTTCATATTCGTACGTGTTGTTATATTTTGTATTTTTGTTTTCATATTCGTATGTTTTGTTATATTTTGTATTTGTTTTTCATATTCGTATGTTTTGTTATATTTTGTATTTGTTTTTCATATTCGTACGTGTTGTTATATTTTGTATTTGTTTTTCATATTCGTATGTTTTGTTATATTTTGTATTTGTTTTTCATATTCGTACGTGTTGTTATATTTTGTATATGTTTTTTTTTCATATTCGTACGTTTTATTAGATTTTGTATTTTATTTGTTTTCATATTCATACGTTTTGTTAGATTTTTTTGTCTTCATATTCGTACGTTTTGTTAGATTTTGTATTTGTTTCTTTTCATATTCGTACGTTTTGTAGATTGTGTATGTGTTTGTTTTCATATTCGTACGTTTTCTGCTCCACCCGTTCTTATCGAAGGAGAATGCTGAAATACAGTAACTAAGACGAACTCGGTACTGACTGAAAAATAGGCGACAACAAATCTTAATGAGAGTGATCAAATGTATCATAACATATATTGTCTGTTCCTGATGAACCATTCGATTAACCAAACATCACATGCTTAAGTAGATATGTTTTATGAGATGGAACAATATATTTCTTACCGTTTTGACTACATTACCTATGATTTAGGGACATATTCGTATTACCATAATGTTTTACTATAGCCTAGAAATTTGCTTTAAATGTTTACATATTCGAATTGATATAACCTTATAAATGTTGAGAACTGTACATGAAGTCATTAACAAATATATATATAATTGTCATTATGGTGTAATGTTTAGAGTGTGTAAGTTCTGTATTTGATATCCTGGGTTCAAATCCTGGGAGAATCACATGCTTTCATTAATTTCGTTTGGGGTGGTATTGGTGTGAAGGGAGCCCACCTCGCTTTTGTTTTTCTTTCTCTCCCTCTCTCTGGCTTGTATTCATTCGGCCCCATTCAGCCTACTGTTTTAAGACGTTTACCCCCATCCAGGTGTCAATATTTTTCTGGTGAACGGTAGCGAGCCAGCATATATATATATTTTTGTTTTGACAAGCTAAATTTGTACATTTTTCGATAGAAAAATGTCTCCGGCGAAGCCGGATTTCTCCATACAATGCTGGCTCGCTATCGCTCGCCAGGAAGATATCGACACCTGGGTGGGGATAAACGTCTTAAAACAGTTGGCTGAATGGACCCGAATGGATACAAGCCAGAGAAAAAGAGATAAGGAGAGAAAGAGAACAAAAAAGCAGGTGTTAAAAAGTAAAGTCTGAGCGGCAATGTGTCTCTGAAGTCAATTCTATGAGACGCAGTTTTACCATATACACAAAGAACCCTAATTAACCCAGTCAGTAACAGGGACGTCCTTCTCATTATATTCTGGCAACTATTGTAAGATTATATTCAGCAGTGTATGGAGAAATTCGGCTTCGCCGGGGACATTTTTCTATCGAAAAATGTACAAATTTAGCTTGCTGTCAAAACAAAAATATGTATATGTTGGCTCGCTACCGCTCGCCAGGAAAATATTGACACCTGGATGGGGGTAAACGTTTTAAAACAGTAGGCTGAATGGGGCCGAATGGATACAAGCCAAAGAGAGAGGGAGGGAGAGAAAAAGGAAAAAAGCGAGGTGGACTCGGTTAACTCACTGGGATGGGAACACAAAGTGGCGTTCTATCCCCGGAAATGTGTGTGCGTCGGCCTATCCCTTGCCGTTGATCGGTAGCGGGAGGCGTTGTCCAGCGGCGGGAGAAAGACAAATATAGGAGATTTTGTTTCGGAAAATTACGACAGGTATTGGAGAGCGGCCCCTTTGCGGTGGAGAGAGAGTGAGTGTGTGAGTGAGAAAGTAAGTGTGGGAGTGAGTGAGTGTGGGTGTGAGAGAGAGTGAATGTGTGAGAGTGAGAGAGTAAGTGTGACAGTGAGTGAGTGTGTGTGAGAGAGTGAGAGTGAATGTGTGAGAGTGAGAGGGGGTGAGGACAAGTCTGTAACCTAAATACGTCTGAAACAAGCCTTTGACGTCTACGGTTTATCTAAAGGTGTTAAAACCTTATGAATTCCCTTTTTGTCTACGGAGATACACAAACTAAAAAAAATGATGTCGTAGAACTCAACTCCCGTAAAACTTATACAGACGTGAGAAGGGAGTATTAGGTTAGCCGTGAAGCCAAGACAATGATGAAGATTATTGTATCATTAACCCCTTCTGTACAGGCAACGTCTTTTTCATTTGATTCCAGCTACATTTAGACGATTTTTTGAAGCTAAGGAAGGATATACCTCCTTTTGCCTCCCTCACTCACACGGGGGGAAAACAAAAAAATACGCTAGCTAAAAGGATTCACTGACATAATATTATTATGTAGCCTTTTGATTGGTAGACGTCCTTCCTAAGCTTCATAAACTCGTCTAAATGTACCTAAGATCAAATATAAAAGACGTTACCGGTACAGAAGGAGTTAAGGAGGTAGGGTGGATTTTGGGTATATATATATATATTGTATATATATATATATATATATATCTTATCTATCTATTGCCGGACGCCTTACTCCCCTTACAAGGGTGGCCATACACAGAATGCCCCCAAGCGGACCTATTCCCTGTGAGAGGGAAAACCCGAGCCAGTTTAGTGAAGGACTTACAGGATTGACCACTCAATTTAGGATCCGTCCGACTCCGAGGTCCTCTGTGTATCTTGTTAGCACTATTTTTCTACAGTGGTGTTCGGCTAATCCATCCACTAACCTACCTTACCCTTAGGTAAGCAGTACGGATTTGTATAAGGTTGTCTCCCCTAGATGAGTTGCCGACCAAGGCTAACGAGTCCCATCCACCCAAATATATATATACCCGGTATATATATATATATATATATATATATATATATATATATATATATATATATATATACTGTATATATATATATATATTTATTTATTTATTATTAGTTTCCTCGCTAAACCTCCATCTAGCTTAAAAATACACCCCCTAGACCCCCCATCGATTTTTCGGTAGAAAAATTTCCCGGCTGAAGGCCGGTTCCTCCTAAAGTTACAGGCTCGCTATCTCTCTCCAGGAATACATCGACACCTGAATGGCACGAAAGTTCTTAATATTGTCAAAGGAATGGGGTGAAAGGTCTTGAAATAACCAAACTAATGGAGCGAACGTCTTAAAAATTCAAAACTAATGGGGTTAAATATGAGGGAGAAGGAAGTCCAGAGAAAACGACTACTTCTCCCTTAAGCTATTCAAAGACAGAAGATGTCTTGTATATATTAAAGATCATAATTTTATTTTTATTTTTCGTAATCCTCCCACCTAGATGGCGCCGATAGTGCATCCTCGTATCCCTGATCGTCTGTAAGAATCGGACTGTGTTGAACCCTTTTAGTATTTGCCGCGTTCTCTAGGTATCATAAGCTATTATAGGGATTTTGAAGGAACTGTGGGAGTTAAATGGTGAAGGGGAGGCTGGCCGTTTGTTTGGTCTATTAATTCATTTATTGATATATTTTTTTAGTTTCCTCCCTAGACCTCCATCAAGCTTAGAAAAACACCCCCTTCAAGATAAATTTGTACATTTTTCGGTAGAAAAATGTCCTGGCCAAAGGCCAGTTCCTCTAAAAACTGCAGGCTCGCTATCGCTCGCTAGGAAATAATCGACACCCAAATGGTACGAAAGGTCTTACAATTGACAACGAAATGGGGTGAAGGGTGTTAAAATCGCCAAACTAATGGGCTTATAATCTCAAAACTAGTGGGGCTAAACATTAGGGAGAAGGGGGTCCAGAAAAACGGTCTGCCTCCCCTTAATTGGGATACTTCATAGCTCTCCATCATCCCTAGTGGTCTTGCCAAAGCTGAATAAAATTATCTAATTATAGCCAGAACAAAACAAAGAAACCCACTATCGAATATTGAGGGAGTTAGCTACAAATACGCAAGTCAAATGTACTGTGACCTGTTCTATGGGAGTGGAATGATGGTTCAGAACACAGGTTTAGTCAAAATCCATATGCAAGATTAAAAAAAAAAAAAAAAAAAAAAATGAGGGACCAGACCCAAAACACAGGCAGATAGACACACATACAAAAGTTAACCATACACGTTCTGCAGTATGACACTACATATATTCTGGCTAATATTAGACAATCTTTCTCGGCTTAGGAAGAACCAGTAGGAATCGAAGGGGTAAAGGTTAACTCAATTATCCTTTCAACTTACACAGACCCTTCCTAAGCTCAATAAACCGTCTAATAATAGCAAGTATGGAAGGAGAAAATGCGCCATGGTAGATATGCGAGTTACCAATTGACCACTTGCGAGTTTTGGTCTATAAGGAAGTTGGAGCTGTAAACCTCAATATTTAGGAGAAATACATCAATTATACGAGTTGGTGATGGATAGAAACTGTGCTGACTTTGGTCATATGTATTTATAAATGCACTACAACCGTCATTGGGTTATATATCGATGTCTAAAGCTCCAACTTCCTTATAGCCTGAAACTCGCAAGTGCTCAATTACGCTGGAATAACAATAGTCGTGGGTTTTGGAATTTTGGTATGTGTTGGCACGAATAATGGTGGGTTTACGGCCCTGTCAACAATATTCTGATTAATTGCTCTGGTTTAAGGGAGCCCACCTCGCTTTATTTCTCTTTCTCTCCCTCTCTCTTTGGCTTGTATCCATTCGGTCCCATTCAGCCTACTGTTTTAAGATGTTTACCCCCATCCAGGTGTCAATATTTTCCTGGCGAGCGGTAGCGAGCCATCATATAGATTTTTTTGTTTTGACAGCAAGCTAAATTTTTACATTTTTCGATAGAAAAATTTCTCTGGCGAAGCCGGATTTCTCCATACAATGATGGCTCGCTATCGCTTGCCAGGAAGAAATCAACACCTGGATGGGGATAAACGCCTTAAAACAGTTGGCTGAATGGGGACGAATGGATACAAGCCAGGTAAAGAGAGAAAAGGAGAGAAAGATAAAAAAATAACCGGTGACCCCCCTTAATTGCTCTGGTTTAAAACGATAGGCTCATCAATCACCGTACGTCAGTCCAACAGGCTATTGCAACTATTCAGAATGATATTGCCATTCAATGCATATAATCGTCTCTCATAATTGATTGCGCAGGTAAATGGGAGCAGTTGCGATAAATATTGTAAAATGCGGGTAATGGGACGCAAATGTTGATTATTATTCTCGGCTGATAAATAATGCACAGTCGTAGACATGAATACTTGAAATATCTCTCTAATAAAAACAAGACAATGTTAAATTACTTCTGAAGCTTAATTATTCGATGTTTAGGATCCAAGCAGGATTTGCTACAACTGTTCAGTAAAGTGCTGTTAAAATATTCCTGGCCACGACTTTACATAGCTATTTTATGAGGGAGTTACAATGATGTCCTCAGTGTACTGAAAAAATTGCCTATAATTAAGTGAATAAGGTTTGCAACTGTACTATCGTTCAAAAAAGTATCAATACTCACGTGAACACAGGACTCCACATAATTGTAGGGCGAATTGTGCAGTTTCGGTATTATCCATATTACGTCGTCCGTTGTGTCAAAATGAGTTGCGTCACATGCCTAAGGATACTTTTTTGAACTACAGTACAAATGTAATGGATACCCACCTACCCACCCACGTCATATAATGTAATGGATACCCACCCACCCACCCACGTCATATAATGTAATGGATACCCACCCACCCACCCACGTCATATAATGTAATGGATACCCACCTACCCACCCACGTCATATAATGTAATGGATACCCACCCACCCACGTCATATAATGTAATGGATACCCACCTACCCACCCACGTCATATAATGTAATGGATACCCACCTACCCACCCACGTCATATAATGTAATGGATACCCACCCACCCACCCACGTCTTCTAATGTAATGGATACCCACCTACCCACCCACGTCATATAATGTAATGGATAACCACCCACCCACCCACGTCATATAATGTAATGGATACCCACCTACCCACCCACGTCATATAATGTAATGGATACCCACCCACCCAACCACGTCATATAATGTAATGGATACCCACCCCACCCACGCCATATAATGTAATGGATAACCACCCACCCACCCACGTCATATAATGTAATGGATACCCACCTACCCACCCACGTCATATAATGTAATGGATAACCACCCACCCACCCACGTCATATAATGTAATGGATACCCACCTACCCACCCACGTCATATAATGTAATGGATACCCACCCACCCACCCACGTCATATAATGTAATGGATACCCACGTCATATAATGTAATGGATACCCACCTACCCACCCACGTCATATAATGTAATGGATACCCACCTACCCACCCACGTCATATAATGTAATGGATACCCACCCACCCACCCACGTCTTATAATGTAATGGATACCCACCCACCCACGTCATATAATGTAATGGATACCCACCCACCCACCCACGTCATATAATGTAATGGATACCCACCCACCCACCCACGTCTTATAATGTAATGGATACCCACCCACCCACCCACGTCATATAATGTAATGGATACCCACCCACCCACCCACGTCATATAATGTAATGGATACCCACCCACCCACCCACGTCATATAATGTAATGGATACCCACCCACCCACCCACGTCTTATAATGTAATGGATACCCACGTCATATAATGTAATGGATACCCACCCACCCACCCACGTCTTATAATGTAATGGATACCCACCCACGTCATATAATGTAATGGATACCCACCCACCCACCCACGTCATATAATGTAATGGATACCAACCCACGTCATATAATGTAATGGATACCCACCCACCCACCCACGTCATATAACAGTCGGTTGTTTCATCAGCTTAATGTTTTATATCATAAGTAACTAGAACTCGTGTATCCTTTTATTTAGCCAACTATATATCAGTTTTACTATTAAATTTTACTTTTGATTTGGTCTATGTATTAATTTATTATCTTTATTATTGATCTTGCTTGCTAGACCTCCATCAAACTTTAAAAAACACACCCGACCCCCTCTCAAGATAAATATGTACATTTTTCGGTAGAAAAATGTCCCGGCCGAAGGTCGGTTCCTTCTAAAATTACAGACTCGCTATCGCCCGCCAAGAACAAATCGGCACCTTAATGGCTCGAAAGGTATTGACAAAGAAATGGGTCAAAAAGTCTCAAAATCGCCAAACTAACGGACCGAACGTCTAAAAATCTCATAACTAATATTCTGAATATGAGGGAGAAGGGGGTCCAGAAAAAGCGACTGCCTCCCCCTTAATTAAGACAGGCTAGGTAAAGTAAATGGGGTCGGGCAAGCTTGCGTTTGGATGATTTTTTCTAGTGGCTGGCTTTGCAATCGGCTAACTTTTTTTTTTTTTTTTCAGTCTACCGTGGACTCGAACCACTTACATAGAACAAATATAATAATTGTACGCTTGGGTGGCGATCAGTGGTTTGGATTCCAATGATTAGGGTATAATTTATTTATGATGTATTCACTCGTAAGCGTTCGTGGATAATTCAGGAGATGTATTCTGCAACTGTTTTTTATGTCTGAGCATATGTATGTCATTTTGTATTAATTAATACGAAAGTCATATATATTGTTTATCAGCAGGGAATATTGCCTGTGTAAATATATCCGGATGGCTACACTTCCATAACAAATAAATGATTGTTTATTTTATTTTATTTTTTTCTATGAAGGACTGATCACACGTGTATAACATTTCTATGATATATACCAGGAAGAAAGATAGCAGCATTTTCCCGGGAGATTATTGAAAAAATATCACGTTCCTCAAATTCGCTAATATAATATAAGTAAATACTCTGTAAAACGTAGGTCGACACGTGTCAGATGGAAGGAAATAAGTCCACTACGATTAAATATTTTTTCTGAGCACTAGACCAAGATTTTTGTCTGTGTACATTTTTGTATTATTAACAAACTGGACATTGCTCACATTACTGTTGTAATTTATATGACCAATAGATCATCTCTTTCAAATATTCATAGCAGGTACAAATTGCGTAGTGCACACACATTCATAAAATTTCCCTTCATTGAATTCACAGACAAACAGGTATACTCACACACACACACACACACACAATACACAATACAAGTACTCTCTCTCTCGCGCGCGCGCGCGCGCACACACACACACACACACACACACACACACACACACGCACACAATACAAGTACTCTCTCTCTCTCGCGCGCGCGCACACACACACACACACACACACACACACACACACACACACTACACACTACACACTACACACTAGCACACACACACAATACACACACGCACACAATACAAGTACCCATCTGTCCCCTACTAACTTCCTAATCCTGCCACGGACATTAGTTCCAGGGCAGTAATTCCCTTTCCAATGTTCCCTTACCCACTCTAAACCACTGTTTGGACACTTGATCCTCAGTGTTTTGGAGGACAAGCAACCTAGAAGGGTCACTAGATCTGTTGTTGCTTGCTTGATTTCCTTTGTACTCTCGCACACAATATGCACACACACACACACACACATACAATACAAGCACTCACAAGCACATATAACAATTACACACATCCACACACGCACTGCACGCACGCACACACACACTTAGCAACTACATTTTCCAACAAGTTCATACAACTCGGGTGTTATATTATTCATGCACGGAAGTTTGCCAGACTCAGTATTAAGCTATTATTCGGGTTTCCCACTCACTAGAAAGTATATCATTCATGCTATTTATTCAGACGTAGTGTTGTTATAGATATCGTAACCCTCTAAGGATCAACGACGCACTTCCGTTCTGTTTTCCGGCTATTATTAGACGATTTTATTCAGATCAGGATGGCTATGTGGAAGTCAGAAGGTTGATTGTGCCAGTCTTTACCCTTCTATTTCCAACAGATCATTTCTAAACTGTAAACAAAATTCTAATGGTAACTAAAACATAATTTTAGAAATGCATCTTAGATATATTCAAAGGGTTAATTTCGTAAATGTTTTAAATGTTGATTCTAGAGTGATTTAAGCCCTTTAAATACGATTACGATTTAATATTATATGTTATCTTATGATATATGATTATGTTCACCCTTTCAGTATGCTAAGACGCCTTTTCGCTTTTTTCTGGCTCACATAAGACGATTTTACTCATATTTGGAAAGCCCTTAAGGGGTCAAAGGGTTAATAAATATCTAAAATATCCCTCTGACATCCATAACTCTTCCCTAAAATTGAATACATCGTTGATTAATAGCCTGGAAAAAAATGAAACGCGTCATCGTATCTTCAAAGGGTTAAACTCTGGAACTGAACCTCATTGCAAAAGAGCTTAGAATCGAGATGCTAATACTAGCCATTATTTTCAGCTTCACCCTTTTAAGATTCGATTACGGATTTGTTTTCTATTTTCTGGCTATTATTAGAAGATTTGATTTAAATTTTGATGGGTATATTGAAGTCAGAGGATTGTTGTTGGTGTTAACCGAACGCCCCCACAGAACCCTCCCTGCTTTACCACTAAGAATGCCCAGGTGACCGAAGACGCTCCCAGGCGAGGAGCTGAGGAGGGTGTGGAAATGCCTGGGACACAGAAGCCCCACCCAAATCCCTGAGCCCTTTAACAATTATGAAGGGAATGTTTAGGGTCAAAAGACAAATATGACGCTTTGGCTCCCAGTCTGAGTAGAGAGGTCAATCCACGGAAGAGATGCCGCCATACATATATGTAAAAGGAACAGTCAGAGTAAGCTATGGGTATGGCAGAGAACGCTCAACTCTCACTCTGATAGACCAGCCCATCACCACATGACTAGAACCCAATCCTCTCAGCATCAGCTAGGAAAGGCCCTAGAAAACCGCCTTTGGCGGCGGGATAGCTCCCCAATGTTAACCCCTTTCGGGATTGGGCACCTGCCTATTCCCTTATAGTTCCCACAAATCCTTACTAAATTGTATAGAATCGTCTAATGTTTTCTGAAATATACTGTCAAAATCCATTATAATCTTCCATGGGGTAAAAGAGGAATCTGGTGCTTGGTGGGATAAGTTGTTGAGATATTTGTATGTGGTTTTGTTATTATATTTTCCGACATACTTAGAGGCCGAGATATACCAAACCGTTTACGATCGTCAATTTAGTATGTTCGACACCCTTCTTTGTTTGTATCGGCAAGTCAGATGAAGGAAGATCAATTTGGGTGACCTGCATGGCTCTTTGTCATATGTATCTGCCGATATCATTAGTTCGCTGAAAGTTTTGATTGTAATTCACGTGAATTCAAAATATATTAATTCAACACTTATACCACACAAAACAATTATTGCTAGTCACGGGCTATTAAAACTCGCAGGGGTCGCAAGAAAAAGTGAGAGTAGTTTAAAATTAAAAAATACATGACCAAAATTGTTGGCGAATTATTATTTTTGACTGTAGTATGCCATGATATATATATATATATATATGCGTGTCATTTAATTGGGCGATATCAAGACTTATTGCCCCATTTCATTGTTAATTTCAAGACTTTTCGTGCCATTTAGGTGTCAGTGTTTTCCTGGCGAGTGATAACACGCCTGTAGAAAAAAAAACATATCTTATCTCGGAGGAAGGTCTTAGGGTGTTTGTTTAATTTTTTTTTTTTTTTTTTTTTTTTTTTTTGCAGGAATATCCATGCAATACGTAAACAACCTATAGTCTTTATTCTGCTAGTTTAATATAAATGTTATCACCCTTCCTTTTTGTTATGTTTTACTCTGAAGGTTATACTCTAAATCTACCGTTTCCTCTTTCATTTTACGTCTTCTGTGCTATTCCTTCTCTCCTTTCTTCCCACCCTTCGTCGTAATCTCATCCAATTCATCACGTTCCTCTTCACTTACTTCCACCCCTCTCTCTCTCTATCTTTATCCGCTCACCTTCCCTTCCTCAGTTCTTATTATTCGTGTCATAATATTAACCACTTTATATAATTACAGCTTGTCGGTAGATGCCCTGTGGAATTAATCATTATTGTTTATTAAAAGTATTTGTTTATCATAATGTATAGTTTATAGCAAGATCCAGGATTACTTTTAAGCTCTGTGAAGAAAATGGGTAGTGGAGGACTCGTCAACAGGCTGTTTTAGGGGTTGTTCCTGAGCAACGTGGTATGCAGGGCAAATTGTCGAAGGATTGGAATAGGATCAGGAGAATAAATAATAATTAGTCTCATTGCTAACATAAAATGGTATTGGTGTTAGAACCTACCCGTCTTTGGAAAAATATGGTGTGTGATGTACTGTAGTTGAAAATAAAATTAATATATTTGATTAAAATGAAGTGAATCCTTGACCAGTCTGTATTAACTTGGAACTCAGATGACAGGACAAAATATCAGCACTCAGTGTAATTGATGTAGCTATTAAAATTCATCCACTACGAAATGAAGGATTGTTACAAGATATCGGTAGGTAAACAGGGTCATAACGTTTTGTCGTAACCCCTTCTGTCGTCGTAACCCCTTCTGTACCGGCGACGTCTTTATCATTTTATTCCAGCTATATTTAGAGGATTTTCTGCAGCTTAAGAAGGATCTGTGGTAGTGAAAAGGGTTAAGTGACATAGTTCGAAGCCTGTTAATTGCTGGAGGCCCTTTTGAAACTGAACAACATCGTATAATAGTAGCCCGAATATAGTTAAAAGGACATCGCCAGTATATAAGGGTTTAACCAGAAAGGACATCGCCAGTATATAAGGGTTTAACCAGAAAGGACATCGCCAGTATATAAGGGTTTAACCAGAAAGGACATCGCCAGTATATAAGGGTTTAACCAGAAAGGACATCGCCAGTATATAAGGGTTTAACCAGAAAGGACATCGCCAGTATATAAGGGTTTAACCCAGAAAGGACATCGCCAGTATATAAGGGTTTAACCAGAAAGGACATCGCCAGTATATAAGGGTTTAACCAGAAAGGACATCGCCAGTATATAAGGGTTTAACCAGAAAGGACATCGCCAGTATATAAGGGTTTAACCAGAAAGGACATCGCCAGTATATAAGGGTTTAACCAGAAAGGACATCGCCAGTATATAAGGGTTTAACCAGAAAGGACATCGCCAGTATATAAGGGTTTAACCAGAAATTATACCTTCAGAATAACTTGCTTCATCAGATAATGGATTCAAGTGCGACTTATGAAGACGTTGGAAGGGGAAGATTTTCTCCGATATAAATTTTTGTTTGTGCCATCACCGCATTTCATTTCTGTAAGGGGAGGGTGACTCAATCCATTAGTTTTAATTCTTGAGTGGTAGTTGGGTTCAATAAGCAATGTAGAAACTCGATCACCTATTGCTTGATGCTAAATGTTGTTCTGTATAGTTCGCATTATACTTTACCTGATTATATATCTCACCCAGAATATTACGACTGAATGTTTTGTGAAGCTCGCATGGTGTCGAGTTACTGGATTATAATGCTAGCGATAAATATAGGACAAATGGGGATCGGGCCTGAGCATATAGATAGATAGATAGATAGCACGGCGACTGATAACTTTCATATTGTCTTATTACGGTCACAATTCCATATGAGTTATCTATTACTATTGTATCACAAAATTAATTATTCAATATATAGGTAAAAACAAATAAATGGGTAGAAGTGTTCAAGATCTGTATGTGGTATCCCAGGTTCGAATCCCGGGATGACCACATACTTTCATTAATTTCATTGGGGGGTGTTTGGTGTTGGGAGTGAAATTTATTTATTAGATTAATTATATCAGTATTCGGAACTGGTAAATTCCAAACTAGTCATGCTTACGTAATGGGTATCTTTAAGGGGGGTCACAGTTTTTTTCTCTCCTTTTCTCTCTTTCTCTGGCATGTATCCATTCGCCCCCATTCAGCCAACTGTTTTAAGACGTTTATCCCCATCCAGGTGTCGATTTCTTCCTGGCGAGTGATAGCGAGCCAGCATTGTATGGGAAAATGCGGCTTCGCTGGAGATTTTTTTTATCGAAAAATGTACAAATCTAGCTTGCTGTCAAAACAAAATTATATATATGCTGGCTCGCTACCGCTCGCCAGGAAAATATTGACACCTGGATGGGGGTAAACGTCTCAAAACAGTAGGCTGAATGGGGCCGAATGGATACAAGCCAAAGGGAGAGAGAGATAGAGAAAAATAAGCTCATGATCAGAGGTTGCCTGAAGGAGATATTGTCCAGTCAAGACCATAAATGGCGATGCACCTATTTGAACCAGTATCAAACGTAAACGAGAAAATACAAAACATTATTACGATTCAGATGCTTCAGAGCTTATATAATTATGATTCAGATGCTTCAGAGCTTATATAATTATGATTCAGATGCTTCAGACCTTATATAATTATGATTCAGATGCTTCAGAACTTATATATGATTCAGATGCTTCAGAACTTTTATATGATTCAGATGATTCAGAACATATTTGATTCAGATGCTTCAGAACTTATATTATGATTCAGATGCTTCAGAACTTGACTTTAAAGGTTTATAATTCGAGTTTGAGTAACCTTATATATGCTAAGAGCTGTTAACCCCTTTACCACCATTACGCAATTTTCATCAGGTTCTGGTTACCATTAGACAATTTTATTTAGTTTATAATCAACCTTTACAACGCAAATGGGTAAAAACGATCTCAATAAACCCTCTTAAAGGTGGGTGTGCAACTGTACATGCTATTATTTTCCTCCACAATCATTACCGGCAGTGTGCACTATAGCGTTTGGTGCAATATTTTCTGCTACAATGGCTTAATTATTTATATAATGGCCAAAATAGGATATGGGTGACACTTTTCTGAATTCGGAGTTTAAGCGCTCGGATGACGTATGCCCAGCAACACAACAAGCTCTTCTGACAGGTGGAAATGATGATAGTGACAGTAGTTCCGATTCGTTTGCCAATACTGAGGTTGATAACCGTGATTATGGCGAAGAACCTCAAGTGATGAATATTGGTAGTGTCCAGGCTTATAATGTATGAACCTGTAGGACGAGATCCAGCAGCAGGAGAGGATGGAGAAGCAGCTGTGATTACCGCCCGCCTATCATTACAGGCTGCACAGCTACTGCACCCACAGATCATCTACATCAAGAAACCAAAATCCTCAAAGTCAAAGACCATCTGGACATGAGAGGCACTCAATTCCTGGCAGCAGCCTCCACGAACCAAGACCACCCACTAAACTACATGGCAACACACCCACAGACACCAAGAAATATCAAAACAACACCCAGCACACGGTATCACACACAATTATTGTCCTCTCTCCCTCCCTGCCCACCCCGAACCAACTTCCAGAAGCACATCCATACTCATATATCTCGCCAATCCATCCACTCACTCACAGACAACACGCAGCTGCATGCACGACCTCCCGAAATCCATCCTTCCGAATCCTCCCTCCCTCGCGAGGACAGAGTCCACCTGGCCAGGCTGAGATGCGGACACCATCCAGCTCTCCTGAGCTATCAGAAGAGACTGGATGACTCCGTTGTCGACGCCTGCCCGGGATGTAACACAGCACCCCATACCATTAAACACATCATAGAAGACTGCATTTCACACAACCACTTACGCCAACAACACAACCTACACTCAATGAGAGCTCTGTGGGAAAGCCCGATCGTGGCCATGGCCTTCCTCAGGGACTCGGGGCTGTTCGGCCAGGCAGCTTAGGGAACAACAACAACAACCGCCCGCCTTGTTTACACTACTCGGAGCCGCGGCGGACGCTAGCGATCATGTCCCCGTCTATTTTGACTGCATTTGGATACAATAATGAAAGCCCGCCCCTCACGCCTCCATGACTTATTGTCATCATCATATACATTGCCAACAGGGTGCAAATAACAGAAAAAATCGCCGTAAAAATAGACGGGAACTTAACCGCGGCGATCGACTTATGTAAACATGATGACCGTACGCCTGGTCACTACATATCCTTCCCAACAATGTTTGCGCCACTCACTGTTTTTTTGTTTTTTTTGTTAGCCTAGTTGCTAGTAGTTGAATTTCAGCCAATACATTTCTTTAGCCTAGGTTAGGCCTATATCCATCGACGCTGACTGTATAATTTGGGCTAGGCTTAAGTTAGCCCATATTATCCACTCTCCTGACTCCTGAAATTGGCAAGCACCTAGGCCTAGACTAGGGCCTACCGGCCTACATGAAAATTTTCCTTAATTTCTGATCTTACTAGCCTAGGCTAATTCTATTTCTGTCACTAAGCTAGTTAGCTAGGCTATCTAAAATATCATAATTCGCTAATGCCCGGTAGCCTACCGTACTTTATGGAAAGATGTACCCAATGCTGTAGCCTACAGGGAAATTTACCCACCCCAAAAAACTATCACTCACTTCTTGGACTAGACGCTTCCTTGCAGCTTGTCTCTGCTCTGATGACACTGTAGGAACACTTGTAGAACATGTACCTGCAGGGTAAGTTGTGGGTATGGCATCAGCTTTTAGGTATAACCCGCTGAGTGCCAGCTAATTAGTGAAGCTGTGTCACCGCCAGTGCCAGAGTATTTTGTATTTTTATTTTGTTGGCTAAATCTATCAAGTTGGGTGAGAAAGGAAGGATAATGGTAAAAAACAAAACTCTCCTTGTCCATTTTCGCCAGAAATCAGGTCCCCTATGGTCGCGAATGTAGCCGACATTTTCAGAGTAAACACCGTGACTTTTATGGTATCGGAAAATATAGGTGGGAGGGTGGTTTGGGGGGAAGGTAGAAGGGTAATTGACTGTGTTACAAATATGAAGCCGATTGGTGAGGCAGTTTCGCCACCACGGATTTTCCTTTTTTTCCTTTTCTTCGTACGGATACGCTGGAAGTGGGTGGTGGGAGGGAGGTGGGGGTGTGGTGGGGGGACGACAGAGAGGTAGGGGACTTGATACACAAATATGGAACCGATTGGTTAAGTTGTTTCGCCGCCACATATTTTCCGTTTTTTTCTTTGTGAGGCGACCGATAGTCAGCGAGTGGGTGGGGGGAGGGAGTTGTGTTGGTGGTGGCAAGAAGCCAGAAGGGTAAGGTACAGTACATGTCGTAGAAATATGAAAGCCATAGGTGCATTAAGCATCTAGCCATACCCATACTCCACCCCACTTTATTGTCAAAGCATTCATCACGAAAATGTCCATTGCATATGAGTTGTTTTGGGCTTTGCCTCCCACACTCTGGTTCTTCGTATAAACTTCACCCATTTGTTACAATGGTATGGATCACTTGGAAACTTGTGTAGTGCTATGCTTGGTCCAGGGATGTTGCTACACCCGAAAACAGCACACCTATTCACCATTGTTGCTATACTTGCTAATGTTTACTTCCCAAATGTTGCCCTGGGGCTACGTCACATCCTCACGTGAGTACTAGTTGCAAGGGGTCGCAATTCAATATCTATTTTTTATTTGTTCTCTAATATTGAAGATTAGTTTTGACAAAGGAGTAGTCCGGTTGATTACTGGAGATCTAAACATCTCTTTAAATACATTTTAAATTAATTTCGTATGCACACCCACCTTTAATAACATAGGTCCTTCTTAAACTGCATAAAATCATCTAATTTTAGCCAGAATTAAAGGTAAAAATGTGTCATGGTGGTGAAGGGGTTAATGGTAGCTCTGTAACGAGGGTCGGAAGATGCAGTAACTTAGGTAACGATAACGGGGGGACTTACACTCTTTGTTAAAGGGAAGTTATATACCCCATGCGTGAGAGCATTAATATATATTGTACTATTTGACAGTGATACGTGGATAGCTACGGAAGAACTGTCTGGTACAAGTTGCATGGGTAGAGTTTTGGTCGCCTCAGCCTTCGAATCCAGTGGTCTGATACTATAGTCTTCTCCAAATAAGCATGCCATAACACTTAAACAATAACCTCTATAACTCAAAAACGACTAGAGTAATCAAGCTAATATTTCTACCAATTGGGAGGGGTCAGCCAGGGAATAGGTGTAGTAATTGACAGTCCATTTGCTCTAGCCCTTATTGAGTTACGGAGGTTAGGGTTCACGGTTTCTGGCCTAACTATTTGGAACAGGGTATAGACCACTTACGAACTCCATATAGCGCTATTTGGGCACTTCAAGGGTTCGATCTTTTGATAGGGTTAATATTACGCAGCCCATTAATGTTGGTTAAGGAGGGAAGGTTGGTTTTCTGATCGCCCTTCTCCCTCATATTTAACCCCCTTAGTTTTCAGATTTAATAACGTTTGGTCCATTAGTTTGGCGATTTTAAGAGTTCGCCCCGTTTCTGTGTCAATATTAAGACCTTTCGTGCCATTTAGGTGTCAATTTTTTTCCTGGCGAGCAATAGCGAGCCTGTAATTTTAGAGAGAAAAGTAAACAAAAATACATAAATGAGCAAATAAATACGCTCATCCCCCCTAGAAAAAAAATAAAAAAATAAAAACAAATTGTATGAATGCATAAATCGACCAATAAATACCCCTACCCCCTATAATGGAAGGAAGGTTGAAACTCGGGGCCCAAAGGTCGCAACTCACCACCAACTGATAACAACTTGGCCCGGGAGGTTGCTATAGGGACAACTTTCCATATTTGTTTGAGTCGTGTCTATCTATCTACCTATCTATCTACCTACCTATCTATCTACCTATCTATATACCTATCTATATACTCAGGCCCAATCCCCACTTATTTTTATTTTTCTTAGGCCGATTTTTTGTTTTTTTTTTTTTTTTTTTGTTTTTTTTTTGGAGGTGGCCGACTAAAGACAGAGCCCGAATAGGGGCAACACCACATACAATAACGAACACACAAAAACAAAGTTTGACTTGTGTAGGAGTCATAATTGACACTTCTTGCTGTTATTTTTGACTACCAAGGTTTTTATAGTATATATTTTTTTTTCTACCATAGTCTATTTTTTCCAGCTGGTGATAAATTGAACCTCTTAGCAACTGATATATCGGATAGAAATATATGGAACTACTACGGATCTACGTCATTATACATACCGAACATTAAGGGGAGGTATTTAGTTTGTTCCCTAGACCTCCATCAAGATTAAGATTACACCCCCTTGAGCCCCTTTCAAGATAAATTTGTAAATTTTTCGGTAGAAAAATGTCCCGGCTGAAAGCCGGTTCCTCTTAAATTACAGGCTCGCTATCGCTCGCCAGGATAAAATCGACACCTAAATTGCACAAAAGGTCTTAAAATTGACAGAAATGGGTTGAAAGTTCTTAAAATCATCCAAATAATGGGGCGAACGTCTTAAAATTAGAAAAGCAATGGGGCTAAACATGAGGGAGAAAGGAGTCCAGAAAAAACTCCCTCAAGTGGATATCTCCCCTTAAATAATAACAATATATTTCGGTACAAGATATCCGTAATGGTCGAATATTCATGATGAGGGTATGTCAATTTACCCTCAGCTCAATATAAACAGAGTATAGTGTTGCATTCATATAAACAGAGTATAGTGTTGCATTCATATAAACAGAGTATAGTGTTGCATTCATATAAACAGAGTATAGTGTTCCATTCATATAAACAGAGTATAGTGTTGCATTCATATAAACAGAGTATAGTGTTGCATTCATATACACAGAGTATAGTGTTGCATTCATATAAACAGAGTATAGTGTTGCATTCATATTTACAGAGTATAGTGTTCCATTCATATAAACAGAGTATAGTGTTGCATTCATATAAACAGAGTATAGTGTTCCATTCATATAAACAGAGTATAGTGTTCCATTCATATAAACAGAGTATAGTGTTGCATTCATATAAACAGAGTATAGTGTTGCATTCATATAAACAGAGTATAGTGTTGCATTCATATAAACAGAGTATAGTGTTCCATTCATATAAACAGTATAGTGTTGCATTCAATATAGTGTTCCATTCATATAAACAGAGTATAGTGTTCCATTCATATAAACAGAGTATAGTGTTCCATTCATATAAACAGAGTATAGTGTTCCATTCATATTAACAGAGTATAGTGTTCCATTCATATAAACAGAGTATAGTGTTCCATTCATATAAACAGAGTATAGTGTTCCATTCATATTAACAGAGTATAGTGTTCCATTCATATAAACAGAGTATAGTGTTCCATTCATATAAACAGAGTATAGTGTTGCATTCATATAAACAGAGTATAGTGTTGCATTCATATAAACAGAGTATAGTGTTGCATTCATATAAACAGAGTATAGTGTTGCATTCATATAAACAGAGTATAGTGTTGCATTCATATAAACAGAGTATAGTGTTCCATTCATATAAACAGAGTATAGTGTTCCATTCATATAAACAGAGTATAGTGTTCCATTCATATAAACAGAGTATAGTGTTCCATTCATGGTAGTGTTCCATTCATATAAACAGAGTATAGTGTTGCATTCATATAAACAGAGTATAGTGTTGCATTCATATAAACTGAGTATAGTGTTGCATTCATATAAACAGAGTATAGTGTCCCATTCATATTTCCCTATAGTACACGCTTAACCCCTTCAATACCGAGGATATCTTTGGCGTTCTTTCAGCTATATCAAGGCGAATGTATGCAGCTTAGGCAGAATATGTGGTAGTAAAAACGGGGTAATTGTGATAGTTTGAAAGCTTTTAAGGGGAGATTTCCACTTGAGGGACTTTTTTCTTGACCTCTTTCTCCCCCATTGCTTTTGATATTTTAAGACGTTTGCCCCATTAGTTTGGTGATTTTTAAGAATTTCCGTCCCATTCTGTCAATTTTAAGACCTTTCGTGCTATTTAGGTGTCGATTTTATCCTGGCGAGCCTGTAATTTAAAAGTAATCGGCCTTCGGCCGGGACATTTTTCTACCGAAAAATGTACAAATTTATCTTGAAAGGGGGTCAAGGGGGTGAAATTTTAAGATTGCTGGAGGAGTAGGAAACAAACTAGAAACCTGCCCTTAACAGCTCTACAACCTTATAAACCTAGTAATATCGTCTACTAATTACCAGAATATATCTAAAAAGTCGACACCGGTAGAGAAGGGGTTAAACAAGAATGATGACTCAATTTGTTCACAAGTATCTATGATCCAAATTATTCATAGCTCTGTAACTTCACTTTACCTCCATTATAATACTGTATTTCTTCATCACTCTGTCTCGCGACATTAAATATAAACCTCATTAGTCATCAGTTAGTAATAGACAAGACTAGCAATGTATATAAGCGGATATAAGACTATACATGGAAAAAGTATAAGGAAGATTTTGTATTTTTCAAAGCATTAAGGGGAGTCACATTTTTTTGTTTTATCTTTCTCTCATTTTCTCCTTCCCTGGCTTGTATCCATTCGGCCCCATTTAGCCAACTGTTTTAAAACATGTATCCCCATCCAGGTGTAGATTTCTTCCTGGCGAGCGATAGCGAGCCAGCATCGTATGGAGACATCCGGCTTCGCCGGAGACATTTTTCTATCGAAACATTTACAAATATAGCCTGCTGTCAAACCAAAAATTATATATATGATGGCTCGCTACCGCTCGCCAGGAAAATATTGACACCTGGATGGGGGTAAACGTCTTAAAATAGTAGGCTGAATGGGGGCGAATGGATACATGCCAAAGAGAGGGAGAGAAAGAGAAAAAAAGCGAGGTGGGCTCCCATAAGTTAATAATAATCAAATACAAACGGTGTGTAAGGCCCAAGGCCCTAGCGTGTATAAACAACAATCATCCCAGTGAACATTATTCGAAGGTTTCTGCCATGTATTTACAAAACAACCTTATGTTTGTATTTTGCCAAAGGATGTTTCCAATAACAATTATACTGTGCATGGTAAAGTAAGTATAATACTTTGGGTCTAAGAAACATCATTATATTAAATTATTAATAGGGCAATATCTAAAGTGAAGATCATGCATATCAAGTGGAACATTGAACTGTTATCCATTTATGTATGTACGTTGTAAGTGGTGGTTTGGTGTTTTTTATTTTCAACATTTTATTTTTCTAACGCGTTATTTCCACATATTGATTTTGATAAGTTCATTTGTCTTTATATTGTGTCGTGCCTGTTTTGGTTTGTTTATTTTGCAAGTTTTACATTATAATGACATGTTTTGGCTCTATTAAAAAATACTAAAATATATATACCGGTACATACATTTTCTTAAACCGATATTACTAAATAATCAACTCTATGAATATTTGTATTCACTCTCTCTCTCTCTCTCTCTCTCTCTCTCTCTCTCTCTCTCTCTCTCTCTCTCTCTCTCTCTCTCTCTCTCTCTCTCTCTCTCTCTCTCTCTCTCTCTCTCTCTCTCTCTCTCTCTCTCGTCCCTCGGCAACTTTCTTATCTCCGTTTTCCTTCTACCGTTCCTCGTCATCCTACTTTAATAACTTTTCTTCTTGGTGTGTGTGGGTAGGTGTGTGTCTGTGTGTGTCTGTGTGTGTGTGTGTGCGTAGGTATGTGTGTCTGTGTGTGCGAATGATCGTGGGAGATGGTGAGTGAGTGACAGTGAGTGTGTGTGTGAGTTTTTGTTTTATTTATTTTAAGATGGGTGATTAGTTCGTGTATGAGAAGGATGAGAGAGTGTGTATGCGTACGATTTGTGTGTGTGTGTGTGTGTGTGTGTGTGTGTGTGTGTGTGTGTGTGTGTGTTATCAGGTTATTTTAACTTTCAACTGTACGTGTCCTAATTCACGATCAAATTACATCTTCTATCCTAGTTTTCCAACACCCCCATTTGTTAACACTATTATATACACATCTATTCTAACACACCTGAACCAAGCTTGGTTAATTATGTATTGTTCGTGTGTCTTAAGGGGACAGTGGTTATTTTGTGGGGTCTTTATATATATATATATACAGTATATATATATATTATTATGTTCCTTCCAACAACCAACTATACTCCTAAAATCGATTAATGAAATTTACAAACACATGTGGCAGTCCGTGGATTCGAACCCAGGATGCTCACACCGAATATCAACACCTTATGCATCGCACCACGAAGACAGTTAAAATACAGTATATATATATATATATATATATATATATATTAATTTATTTTTTAGTTTCCTCGCTAGACCTTCATCAAACTTAAAGAAAAAAAACACTCCCTAGATCCCCCTTCAAGACAAATTTGTACATTTTTCAGTAGAAAAAAAAATCAACCTAAAATTACAGGCTTGTTAGTGCTCGCAAGGAAAAAAATCGACACCTAAATGACACGAAAAGTTCTAATATTGACAAATAGATTGGGTGAAAGGCCATAAAGTCACCAAACTAATGAGCCGAACGTCATAAAATCCAAAAACTAATGTAGCTATAGGTGAGGAAGAAGGCAGCACAGAAAATCGACCCATATCCCCATAAGCGTTTCAATATGGTGATGCAATTTTCGTTTCTAGCAAGCTAACCTTAGACGATTTTATTGCGCCTAGGATATTTATTTTATTGTTAAGTGAGTCAATATATAAATTTCAATTAATATAATCCACACTACTATTACTTTATCCGATCATGTATACACACAGAATATATTTTTCATTGTAAATAATTTGTTTCATTATCAGAGGCTTTAGGATACAATTTCATGTTTAATGGGAAACATAAATTGAGTTAAATTTGTGAAGGTAGAACAGAACTTTTGATCATCATGTCAACCTCTATTCATTTTTTAGGGGGGTGACCTGCTTTTTGTCTCTCCTTGTCTCTCTTTCTCTGGGTTGTATCCATTCGGCCACATTCAGCCTACTGTTTTATGACGTTTATCCCCATCAAGACCTTCAAAATATAGTTGAAAACAAATCTACTAGTCTGATCACTGACAGATCTAGCTAAAAAATGGAAAATAAATTGAATATTATACGAACTCTCCTCTTCTCCTATTCTGCCAACTCAGCAAATCCTACCATGATTGTTTTTTCTCTCACTCTATCTTACAAACTTCCAAATCCCGCACTTTCAATATCGCAAATCCTTTTGAGGGCGGCTGAGCTTTTTGATGGAAAATCCTTTTCTCGCAAGTTAAATTGTGTCTCGGTATTGGACAATATGTAGGGGTTAGGGGAGAGAGTGAGTAAGTGAGGGAGGGAGGGAGGGAGGTAGGGAGGAAGGAAGGAAGGAAGGAAGGGAGGGAGGAAGGGAGGGAAGAGAGAGAGAGAGAGAGAGAGAGAGAAAGTTATTAATCCTTTCAAGATTATGACGCATTTTGACAGTTTATTCTTGATATCATTAGACGATTTTATACAGTTTAGGAAGGAGCTGTGGGACTTATAAGGGTATAAAGACTATCTCAACCATATAACTTCCATATATCCATCCTAATCTTAATAAAAATCGTCTAATATTAGCCAGAAAACAGAAAAGCAATGCGTTATCGGATCTTGAAAGGGTTAATGTAGTTATCTAGGTATATTTTGTACACTACACTGTTTTTTCCAGCTGGCGATAAATTGAATCCCTTAGCAGCTATTTTCTCGATACTAAAATGGAAAAATATGAAACTACTATGTCTCTGCATCATAGTAAGACCAAGTTTATATAATTAACACCATATGCCACTACAAAATCTTGAAAATAACTGAAAAATCTGTCCCCCATCCCCCCGGGGGGTGAGGGAACAAAAAAAAAAATCGCTTGAAACCCTCTTAGTACGCATGCCAAGTATGGGCTCTCCATCTTTATAACCAAGGGAGTAGTTCGTGAACAGACAGACAGAAAGTGCCCTTTATGTAGTAAACACATAACTCATTATACCTTCATGTGATATCATGAATGAATGAAAACATTACTGTATTTAGTCTACCTTAGCATACTTAGACTGGTAATGGAATAGTTAGTAATACATGAATAAACTATGTTAGCGTGTAATTATTTGATGAAATTCTTATCTATGCTAAATCAATGCAAAATTACGGTGCATTAAAACTCGTTGAAACGGACTTCATGATTAATTAGCATATAATCCGACGTATCCTCAACTTATATACTATAAAATCTCGCATTTTAACAGGCAGTGGGCATAATATGGTCTCTGCCAATTGAATATTGATGATTAATTGCAGTGTTTTACTAATAATTAGTTTCTGTGTAATATCTAAAGTTTTAAAATAATTCACACATCACAACTTGGTCAAGCTTTGTTCATTGTTCTTATATCAACTAAAGATAATGGAAGAAGTTGTGAAGGTGAAGAACATGCAGCTTTTAAGCACAATTATATTAGGGAAGAGAACTTTAAGATTTATTTGTGTTAAAGGAGTGTTTGTCTGGACTCCCTTCTGATTCATGTTTAGCCCCATTTGTCTTGACCTTTTTAAAGCATTCGCTCCATTTCTTTGTCGATTGTTAAACCTTTTGCCCCATTTATTTGTCAATTACAATATCTGTTATGTCATTTGATGTCGATTAATTCCTGGCGAGCGATTGCGAGCCTGCAATTTAAGTTAAACAGGGCAGGACGTTTTACTGCCGAAAAATGTACATCTTATCCTATCTCCCCTTAAGGACTTCGTATTTTAGCTTTACTATATGGAGGCTGGAACCTATTTATAAGCAAGACTGTACATTAGCAATACTTTTCCCACCCACCACCTTCATCCTAATCGTGCTATACCGGTACCACATCCTGCTCCCTTTCCACCCTAATCCATCTATCCCCTGCTTCTCCCCCTCAATTTCCTTTCCACCCTAACCCAACTATCCCCTGCTTCTCTCCCTCACCCTGCCTTCCAACCCTAGTTTATCTATCCCCTCAACTGCCCTTCCTTCCCTAATTTGCGTATATTCATTCCGCCACTACCCCACCTCTAATATAATCCGGATCTCTCCTACCCTTCTCCCTCCCTTCCCTGTTCTTGCCATCCCTAATCCTGCTATTCACTTTCCGACTATCCTATCCTTACTTTGTCTATCCCGTCCTTCCATCCCTCTCTCTCTCTCTCCCATACCTAATCCTGCTGCTCCCTCCCTGTCAATCCCACCCGTACTTCTTCTATCCCTTCCCTCCCTCCCTCTCCCGTCCCTAATCCTGCATACATTCACTCCCCAACAATCACACCCCTTCTTCTTCTAACCCTTCCTTCCCTCCCTCCCTCTCTCTCTCCCATCCCTAATCCTGCCGTTCACTCCCCGTCAATCCCACCCTTACTTTATCTAACCCTTACGTCCCTCTCTCTCTCCCATCCCTAATCCTAATCCCTGTCAATCCCCCACCCCTAATTCTTCTGTCGCTTCCCTCCCTCTCCCATCCCTAATCCTGCTATTCACTCCCCGTCTATCCCACCCCTACTTTTTCTAACCCATCCTTCACTCCCTCTCTCTCCAATCCCTAATCCTGCTACCCCCTACCTGACAATCCCACCCATACTTTATATATCCCTTCCCTCCCTCCCTCCCTCTCTCTCCCATCCCTAATCCTGCTATTCACTCCCCGTCAATCCCACCCTTACTTCTTCTATCCCTTCCTTCCCTCCTTCTTCTTTCCATCCCTAATCCGACTGTTCACTCCCCGTCAAACCCACCCTTACTTCTATCCCTTCCCTCCCTCCCTCTCTCTCCCATCCCTAATCCTGCTGCTCCCTCTCTGTCAATCCCACCCATTTATCTAACCCTTCCCTCCCTCCCTCTCCCTCTCTCTCCCATCCCTAATCCAGCTATCCCTCGCTTCCTCCTTATGGTTTTCTTCTATTACCTTCCCCTCTTCTTGCCATCCCTAATCCTGCTATTCACTCCCTGTCAATCCCACCCTACTTCTTCTATCCCTACCTTCCCTCACTCCCATCCCTAATCCCACCATCCCTTCCTTCCTCCTTTCCACCGTAATCCCCTTCACTGTATCGGGGATCCATTACTTAAGTGCCTGGAGGTGTGGCGGCCGAGGAGAGGGGGGATTATCAAGTGTTCTCTACCTCGCCCCTTTCTAAAGCTCCCTGGCAAACCGTCCAGTCTTGGGAAGAAGAATACCGGCATTTGGATTTTGATTTTCGTGTATATATTTTCGCACCATGAAAATTGAGTTAAGTGGGTAGGTGTTATGTATTTATATATTTGTTTTATCTTGTTTTTATTATTATTATTATTATCTTAAGTTCCTCCCAAGAACTCCATCAAACTTAAAAATAAAAAAATCCTCGAGATCCCCCTTCGAGAATAATTTGTGTATTTTTCGGTAGAAAAATGTCCCGGCTGAAGGCCAGATCCTCGAAAATTACAGGCTCGCGATCACTCGCCAGGAAAAAAATCGATACCTAAATGGCACGAAAGGCCTTAATATCGACAAAGAAAGGGGTCAAAAGGTGTAAGGTCGACAAACTAATGGGGCGAACATATTAAAATCTCAAAAACTAATGGGACTATGCATGAGGAAGAAGGGAGTCTAGAAAACCAACATACTTCCCCTTAATGTATGACTAATCTATCTACATGAATGTTTGTTTATACTGTTCCCGCCCCATCTTTCCGTTAATCTATTCAAACTCACTCTCACTCTCAAAACATTAAACTTTGGGATATCTTTAGGGCATTTCGGCCTATTTACAGTAGATTTAATTATAAAACAAAACATGCATTCAAATGGTACCGGTAATTATGACGTATTGGGGGTATTTTTAAATTTTGGCGGAGGTCTAGGTTATTAATTATAGGAAATTAATAACCTCCCCTTAATCCCGATATATCAACATAATGCATTCCCTCGGTCCATAGTTAACCCCTTCTTAACCGACAACGTCTATTCAAATTTATTCTAGCTATATTTAGACGATTATGTGCAGTTTAAGAAGGATCTGTTGTAGTAAAAATGGTTAAGTGAGATAGTCCACAACCTGTTATTTACTGAAGGCCATTTATAAGCTGAATATAATCGTCTAATAGTTACCTGCCTCTAATGAAAAGGACGTCACTGGTTCCGAAGGGGTTAATGCAAGCTGAATCGATAATGCACTCGAACTCCCACACCGAATGTCACACCTCCAAAATTCCCAGGTGGTACGATATACTCCTCAAATTCCCAGGTGGTACGATATACTCCTCAAATTCCCAGGTGGTACGATACTCCTCAAATTCCCAGGTGGTACGATATACTCCTCAAATTCCCAGGTGGTACGATATACGCCTCAAATTCCCAGGTGGTACGATACTCCTCAAATTCCCAGGTGGTACGATATACGCCTCAAATTCCCAGGTGGTACGATACTCCTCAAATTCCCAGGTGGTACGATATACTCCTCAAATTCCCAGGTGGTACGATACTCCTCAAATTCCCAGGTGGTACGATATACTTCTCAAATTCCCAGGTGGTACAATACTCCTCAAATTCCCAGGTGGTACGATACTCCTCAAATTCCCAGGTGGTACGATATACTCCCCAAATTCCCAGGTGGTACGATATACTCCTCACAATCCCTGTTCTCGAGACTCCAACACCATGCCTCCCCTCGTCCCTTTCTCTCCGGCCCCTTAACTCCTCCTGTACCGGTGCCGTCCTTTAAGCTTTAGTCTGGCTACTATTAGACGAATGTATTCAGTTTAAAAAGGGCCTTAAGCATGTGACAGGCTTCAAACTAGCTCACTTAACCATTTTTATTAAGACAGATCTTTCTCAAACTGCACAAAATCGTCTAAATATAACTAGAATAAGACTAAAAAGACGTCGCCGGTACGGAAGGGGTTAAGGGAGCAGTGCATGTTTTTGGTCTATATATTTATGTATTTATGTATTATAAGTATCCTCGCTAGACCTCCATCAAACTTAAAAAATCACCCCCTAGACCCCCTTTCAAGATAAATGTGTAGGCCTACATTTCTCGGTAGAAAAATATCCCGGCCGAAGGCCGGTTCCTTCTAAAAGTCAGGCTCGCTATCGCTCGCCAGGAAAAAATCAATATCTAAATGGCGCGAAATGTCTTAATAGTGACAAAGGAATTAAGCGAAAGGTCTCAAAATCGCCAAATTAACGGAACGAACGTCTTTAAATCTGAAAACCTATATGCTAAATATGAGGGAGAAGGGGGTCCAGACAATGCGACTACTTCCCCCTAATGAACTTATCTGGTGACTGGACTTGATGCACGCTGGCTCATAATAGATGGGAGGTATCTATTTCTACAAGTCTATCTATTTCTACAAGTCTATCTATTTCTACAAGTCGATCCATTTCTACAAGTCGATCCATTTCTACAAGTCGATCCATTTCTACAAGTCGATCCATTTCTACAAGTCGATCCATTTCTACAAGTCGATCCATTTCTACAAGTCGATCCATTTCTACAAGTCGATCCATTTCTACAAGTCGATCCATTTCTACAAGTCGATCCATTTCTACAAGTCGATCCATTTCTACAAGTCGATCCATTTCTACAAGTCGATCCATTTCTACAAGTCGATCCATTTCTACAAGTCGATCCATTTCTACAAGTCGATCTATTTCTACAAGTCGATCTATTTCTACAAGTTGATCTATTTCTACAAGTCGATCCATTTCTAAAAGTCGATCCATTTCTACAAGTCGATCCATTTCTACAAGTCGATCCATTTCTACAAGTCGATCCATTTTTACAAGTCGATCCATTTTTACAAGTCGATCCATTTTTACAAGTCTATCTATTTCTACAAGTCTATCTATTTCTACAAGTCTATCTATTTCTACAAGTCTATCTATTTCTACAAGTCTATCTATTTCTACAAGTCTATCTATTTCTACAAGTCTATCTATTTCTACAAGTCTATCTATTTCTACAAGTCTATCTATTTCTACAAGTCTATCTATTTCTACAAGTCTATCTATTTCTACAAGTATATCTATTTCTACAAGTATATCTATTTTTACAAGTGTCTATCATTACAAGTCTGTCTATTTCTACAAGTCTATCTATTTACAAGTATATATATTAAATTCTACAAGTGTATCTATGTCTACAAGTCTATCTATTTCAACTCGTGTTTATCTTCTTATATCGCCGGTATTTTGGTACGTTCTTCTTGTTCACAGTGTACAATGGCGCTAATAAGTCATGTTTCACCTGTCATTACGTTTGGATCTCTCTATGCTGTATTAATGTCTGTCAGATGATGAATAGGGTGGGTAAGTGTATGAACATTATATTTCTCACTCAAAATGAAGAAACCATGTGTAAATATTACTGATACGAATTATTGATCAAAACATAATTGGTGCGGAGACATCACTTATTAGGCCGACTGGACACTCGAAGATAAAAACAATCTTGTATATATATTTTTGTGAACGGAATAAACCGGGTGAAACATATGTTTATAGAGTGTATTATCACAAGATTTCGACCCACTTCCAAAATTATTAGAGCGTTAGTGTAAAGATTGTTTTATTACTCGAGTGTACATTTTGATTGTTTAGTATTTTTATATCATTAATCATATCATTAAATATGCATTACGTTATACTTAGGTCCTGCTAACTATAGGCCTACTATGTTTCTTTTCAGCTGACAATAGTTTGAATCCCTTAGCAGCAAATTCCTTGGTACTTAATGAAAAAATATGAAACGACTATGGTTCTGCCTCATATTAAGACCAAGCTTAAAAAATTAGCACCATATTTCACTAGAAACTCTTCTAAATAACGGAGAATTCTTAATGGGAACTTTGCATTTTACCGTCAGTTGAAAAGAAACGGTATAATTATGCTTAGATAATATGATTGATCGTTGGTGTCAAGAAGTAAAAAATTTCGTCTAATTATAGTTTTTTGGTATTTCTATGGATATTCAATGGTTTATTGTGTGTGTGTGTGTGTGTGTGTGTGTGTGTGTGTGTGTGTGTGTGTGTGTGTGTGTGTGTGTGTGTGTGTGTGCTGAGTAATATATGTATACGCTTTTGTTATTGTTTTGTTCATATTTTACAATTGTTTAGGATATCAATCTTACTCCAATTATGCATTTTCCACTATAATATTATATGAAATTACAATAAATAACATAGCAAAGTAATAGCTTGCGTGTGCTAACTAGCTATGTATTCATTTTATGTGTTTAACCACAAGAAAAAATCAAGTGAAGTCAACGTGGCATAACAAAAAAAAATACATAAAACGAGACGGAAAATAGTGTGAAACGTTAACCAGGACAGCTGTGAGCCAGACCTAGTCAGGGTGATGGATGAGAGAGAGAGAGAGAGAGAAAGAGAGAGTGAGTGAGTGAGAGTGAGTTATTAGCATAACGTTTTCGGTCGAAATTTTCCGGGTTGCATTCCTGGATGAAGCAAAAGACGAATGCCCCCCCCCCCCCCCCCCAAACACACACACCACACTAATTCCCCTATACTACAGCATACACATACACAAACTCACACTCACATAATATACAGTACACCCACGTCGTGATATACTAGCAATCATAAGTTGTATGTGTGTGTGTATATATACATTATTGCGAGTGTGTGTGTGTGTGTGTGTGTGTGTGTGTGTGTGTGTGTGTGTGTGTGTGTGTGTGTGTGGTTGTGTATATGCATATGCCTTTGAAATGTATGTTTTTGTCCGTGTACAGTAATTTTGTGTGCAAGCGTACATATAAGTGTTGTTATTGTTGTTGTTGTTCCCCAAGCTGCCTGGCCGAACAGCCCCAAGGCCCCGAGCAAGGCCATAACCGAGCACCCCCACAGAACCCTCCCTGCTGACCACAATAAAGCCTGGGTGACCGAAGCCACTCCATGGCGGGGAGCTGAGGAGGGTGCGGAAACGCCCGGGAAACCAAAGCCACACCCAGGGTCCTGTGCCCCTCAGCAATTATCAAGAGAAAGTTGAGGGGCAAAGGAAAAATGTGACGCTTTGGCTTCCAATCTTGGTAGATTGGGAGGTCAATCCACGGAAGAGACGCCGTCACTTGAGATCTAGAAAATATATAAGTAAAAGGAACAGTCAGAGTAAGCTATGGGTATGGCAGAGATTGCTCAGTTCTCACTCTGATAGACCAGCCCATCATCACATGACTAGAACCCAATCCTCTCAGCATCAGCTAGGAAAGGCCCTAGAAAGCCGCCTTTGGCAGGGGGATAGCTCCCCTATTTCAACCCCTTTCGGGGCTAGGCACCCGCCCACATATAATTGTCATATAGGCTATAAGAGTGTCTCTCTGCATCACCACAATTGTCTTCAATATATAATTTGCTATATATAGAAGTAAAGATGCACCTTCAAAGATCTCTTCACTATAATAGATTATAGGCCTACATGGAAACAAAACAAACTTACCAAAGCTCAAATATAAAAACACATTCACCTTCCACAGAAAATAATAAATTAACCTAAAAAATACCAAGACAAATTAACCCATAACAATCAAAACAACGACTAATTTTCTTCAATATATAATTTGCAACATATTGCAATATCAAATTATACACCTTTCAAAGATCTTCACACAAAAATATCCCATACATGGAAACAAAAGCAAAGTTACCTTGCAAATATTGAAATAGATTCACCATTTACAGTATATGATGAATTCACCTCTAAACAAATCAACACAAATTCACACTTAATCATTCAAAGGAACTTTACTAAAAAAAAAAAAAAAAAAAAGACATAAACACAAAAAATCCACTTATCTTTTTCACCTGTCGGCCTTCCGGAGCGATTTAATCAGGCCGCTGACAAAGAAAATCCCGCCCGTAACTGTAATCATGTGAGCGTAGGTCATCAGGCCAGTGTAATAAAGTCTGGGGGCCTTCATTAAGGGAGCCCACCTCGCTTTTTTTCCCTTTATCTCCCTTTCTCTTTGGCCTGTATCCAATCGGCCCCATTCAGCCTTCTGTTTTAAGACGTTTACCCCCATCCAGGTGTCAATATTTTTCTGGCGAGCGGTAGCGAGCCAGCATATATATTTTATGTTTTGATAGCAAGCTAAATTTGTACATTTTTCGATAGAAAAATTTCTCCGGCAAAGCCGGATTTCTCCATAGAATGCTGGCTCGCTATCGCTCGCCAGGAAGAAATCAACACCTGGATGGGAATAAACGTCTTAAAACAGTTGGCTGAATGGGGCCGAATGGATACAAGCTAGGAACCGAGAGAAACGGAGAGAAAGATAAAACAAAAACAAAACGGTGACCCCCCTTAACCCCGCCCAGGCTCTGTCCCGGGGTCATTAGAACGGGTAATGAAGCCGTCGAGACAATTTGCTGGCGCTGAACTCCGATAATATCACCAGCCAGTGTATTAGGTCGGGGCTCGCAAACACACCGATATTCCGCTAGTGATTTGCTTCCGGGTGCTTTTGGGTATTACAGCAGATATTTAACACAGTGCAATTTCGTTCGTTATAGCTAGGATGAATTTGTTTATATATATTAGGAAGTTTCGAAGATTGTCAAGTTGTAGTGGCTGTAGCGGTTGATTAAACACACTTATTGCTGTATATATGTGTTATGCTCATTGTCCTAATCTTTTCCCCACAAAGTCTACGTATGAAGCTACCAAAGTAAAGCCCTCTGCGGGTTCACCAAATTAACAACTTGGACCAGTAACCATATTGATCCCGACTTCAGTCAATATAATGGTCGGAAATGGAAATACATGTTCAAGAATAGTTCTGTTAGTTCAATTTGTATTCCACCATTGAATAATTTATATATATATATATATATATATATATATTTTAATTTAACTTTAATTCAAATTATTTAGAATACGAACCTTCACACAACTTTGTTGGAAAATCGTGATTCAACACGAAGAAACAAACCGCAGAGACCCATTGAGCTCTCCAATAACGACACGGAAGTAGCAATATTGTTGAATAACCTCTATGCGTGCAGATCAATAGCTTCCATAAAATGTTCGCTAATATGAATACCTCTAGGATTCACACCATTGCCTCGAGAGCATTTTAGGTGTTTGTATTGATACGCAAGAGTCAAGTTCCCTGATACACAACCTGCTTGAAGGATAGTATACGCCACGTTCACTGGTACACATACATGAACACACAAATACACACACACATGCATGCACACACACACACGCACGCATAAACAAACACACGTACACACGCACATACTTAGGTTAAGCTTTATTACAATTGACGGGAACAAGCTCACTGTAAAACACACAATCCAAATAAACATAGCCTTTGTGTTATAATATCCACATATTATGATGTAAATAATAACTTGCTAAGTTAATTTCTGCCACTTTCACTATAAATTGGCGTGACCTACAGTATATCGAGTGAAAATATATTAAGAGGCCGGAAATGAAAAATGACGCCTCCCTCGAAATATTATTCACAACCGGTTCCGGCCCCCTGACGTAGAGTAATGAGGGGGGTGGCTGGCTCTTTCACAATTGAGGCCGGAGTAGCAGCGTCACCCATGAAACCTTTAGCCATTTTTCAGACATATATTTAAGAGTTTGGTTGCTTTAACCCTCTGAAGATTATGACGCATTTTGACAGTTTATTCTGGCTATCATTAGACGACTTTATACAATTTAGTAATTTTCTGTGGGAATGTTTCTTTAACTTTAGTGTGGCAACCAAGAAGAGTAGCCTAACATCATTACTGTTGAGGCTGTCGCTAGTGATGATATGGTTGACTTTTATGTTGAGCACAAAAGTGTACACACACACACACACACAAACACACACACACACACACACACACACACACAATGACCTGGTGACTACAATACTATGCCATCCCTACGGGGGGCTACATAACAATTTAACTTCACACACACACAAAAGTGCACAGACAGACAGACACACACACAGATGAGGTGACCTACAATACTTCGCCACCCATCCGGGGGCTACATAATGATTCATTAATAAGTCGAGCATTGATAAATGTTCATATTGACGTTCAATATTATTATTGGGGACTAATATTGCTTGCCAGTTGAATTACAGGCTATCCGTATGTGTTGAAATATGTTTTGGAAATATATGTTAACAAGATCAGTTTCATAAAATGACTATGGATGACTATTTTTTTTTTTGCTGAAATATTGAACGAGTTACGAAGATCGTATATATGCATTACACATTTTAACGATCAAAGTTTCGTGTTATATTATAAAAAAAAGTTCCAGTATCCAAGTATTAACGGCAAGGAATTTTAGTTGTCTGTTAGCCTGGCTGATAACCTGACCATATATTTATTTGTGCATGATTATATATATATATATATATATATATATATATATATATATATATATATATATATATATATATATATATATATATATATACTGTATATATTATTGTTCCACACAGCTTCCCACTTCCATTCACCCCAATCATCTTCCATTCCTCAATTTCTCCATACCTCCTTCCCCCAGTGTCCTCCCCCTCCCTGCCTCCCCCAGTGTCCTCCCTCCCACTCCTATCCCCAGTGTCCTCCCCTTCCCTCCCTCCCCCAGTGTCCTCCCCAGAGACAATATAGTGGTCCAGGAGTCTTGGCTATAATCCCGCCTCCTCGTAATTGTTTCCACAGATTTAGTCTCCGAGGGGGACGGAAACTGATGAGTCCACACTTTGTAGGCTTAGAGGGGGGGGGGGGGGGGGGGGGGTTTAGGGGACCGCAGCCGGCTCAACCTTCCAGCCCTGAGTCTCCACCACATTTAACCCAACACGCTTAAGGGGAGCTTTTCATTTAGGGGCTTTCTTTTCTATACCCCCTTCTTCTTCATATTCAGCCTTATTATTTTTTAAATGTTAAGACGTTTCCCCCATTAGTTAGGCGATGTTAAGACCTTTCGGCCTATTTATGTCACTTTTAAGAACTTTCGTGCCATTTAGGTATCGATTTTTTTTCCTGGCGAGCGATAGCGAGCCTATAATTTAGAAGGAAACGGCCTTCAGTCGGGACATTTTTATACTGAAAAATGTACACATTAAAGTCGCAGGGGAGTCTTGGGAGTGTTTTCTCATGGTGGATTGAGGTCTAGGGAGCAAACTAAAAAAAAAAACTCTCCTTAACCCTCCATCTTTCACACCTCAACCCTCCAACTTCATCCCTCCACTTCAACCCACCACGCCCATTTCAATAACCTCAACCCTCTAAGCGCGCCCCCTACCCCGCCCCCAACCCTTAACCTCCGTAAACCCCACTACAGCATCCCTCGTCGGGTTAAAGTTGTGTGTGTGTATCTTTCCCTCATCCTACGACTTAAATGTTACATTTTTTTTTTTTTTTTTTTAGGGGGGGGGGGGGCACTCGTTACAGTCAGATTTGCCTCTTGTCCTCTTCTTACATATACTGTGCAACATATACTTAAAAACAAATTATACTAATACCATCACAGTTAACCTTGTGCTGGATGTTCTAAATATTTACGAATTTCCATCTCTCTTCTACTGTCATACTTAAAGTTCTTGTGTTACCAATGCTTAATATTATAGTACCTATGTCTGCCTATTTATTCTAAGTATGGGGGAACTTATGCATGGCGATGCGTACATTTTAAAAGATATTCCGTTATTAATCGTATCTCACCAGCTTGTAACTTTACCGCTGCCTGTGAGTATCCGGACCTAGGGAGGTGACATATGTTGCCTTAACCGACGCAGTTATTAGTTAAGAGCCAACTAGGAATTCCAAAAGAAGGTCTTATAGGATTAGAATTCCATATATAAAAATAGGAAACATAAAGAAGACTACACCAGGAAATACCGCCGAAAGCAGAAATAGGAAGCAGAAATAAAAAGCAGAAATAAAAAGCAGAAATAAAAAGCAGAAATAAAAAGCATTCAGCCTACTGTTTTAAGACATTTATCCCCATCCAGGAGTCGATGTTTTCCTGGCGAGCGATAGCGAGCCAGCATTCTATGGAGTAATCCGGCTTCGCCGGAGACATTTTCCTATCGAAAAAATTACAAATTTAGCCAGCTGTCTAACTCATCCAAAATATGATGGCTCGCTATCGCTCGCTAGGCATGAATCGACACGTGGATGGGGATAAACGTCTTAAAACAGTAGGCTGAATGAGGCCGAATGGGTACTGTCCAGAGAGAGAGAGGGAGAGAAAACAAAACGAGGTTAGCCCCCTTAAGTGAGATTTATGTCAGTGTACTGCTCTCCAAGGACTTATGTCAGTGTACTGCTCTCCAAGGACTTATGTCAGTGTACTGCTCTCCAAGGACTCGTTCACTTCCATTACAGATTTATGTCAGTGTACTGCTCTCCAAGGACTCGTTCACTTCCATTACAGTCTACTTCCATTCTACAAGGCCCTCTATTCGGAGTATTTTGTTCAATCACCAAATTTACTCAGAGGAACAATACCACAAGCGAAGTCGTAAAAAGCGCCATCTTTATTTACATTCTTCAAACGTTTCGACATCAGTGTGTTTGAAGAATGTACATAAAGATGGCGCTTTTTACGACTTGGCTTGTGATTTTATTCCTCTTGAAATTGAGGTTCCCCAAGAACACTCGGAGTGTTCTGTTACACTCCTGTATCCGGTGTTTACTCTGTTTTCATGTAATTTGGTGTCTGAAATGTGTGCAATCGTACTTATCAATCGAGTCTAATTTTATGATGTTAAATTTTACTTGCATCTCTTGATGTAATATAAGTATTCCACAAACAAATTAAGTTAATGTTGAATATGTAGCGTTTTTACATTCATATTCAAGGTTTTGTTCTTCCTTATAGGCCTATGCAGCAATTGAAGCTGACTTATCAACTTTAATCTACAACTCCAATTGAATGGATTCGCTATAATTACTTCGCTTTTTTTTCTTCAAATCTGTCTCGCATTACCTGTGAACAATTGTCATTTTTTCAGTCAGATATTTTCGGGAATAGTCATGTAAAAAGTTGCGTTGTATCATGCAAAATACTACACTGATTACATTATCTAATGTCTGTAATTTTGGAGGAAACCTTCGGCCGGGACATTTTTCTACCGAAAAAGGCACAAACTTATCTCGATGGGGGGCCTTGGGGGGTGCTTTTTAAGTTTGAAGGAGGTCTTGGGAAGAAACTAAATAAATATATAAATAAATAAATAAATTAACAAATAGATACACTCTCCCCTAAAAGTAAAGCCAGAATGATAACAGTAAACCAAATCAATATGAGATTGTTGGTGCATAATAAACGGCTGCTATCAAGAAATAAATTAATATAACCTACAAACTACACATTCAAAGACCCGATTCAAGCAATATTTATTTGCTCGTTTTTTTGTTTTTGAAAGTTCATAATTAATATATTTATCTACATTCGTTTATATAGTACAGCAAGATTAGCCTTGTGTTTTCCTCAGAATAATTGTTTTCTTTTGCCATAGCATTATCACAATATTAACAAAAATAATCTTATATTTATAACCTGTATAGTAATATCAATTGACACACCCCTGTATAGCTTACAATATATTTTTTATTAATTTCACCACACCACCAAACACCTCCAATGAAATTAATGAAAGCATATATGTGATCCACCGGGATTCGAACTTGGGTTATCACACACAGATTTTTAGACACCTTAACCATTACACCACCAAGACGGTTAAAGGTTTATGCACACGCCTACGACTTATTATCCATTATCGAATACTGGATATTAATCTAATCATGTTCATATTCCCACCGCACTATGGTAGCCTAATGTTTAAGTGAGAGGAAAGAATATCCATGAATATTTCTAAGTTGACTGTCTATTAAATTCACTACATAACATCTTTGTTCAAATCTCAGGAGTTAATCGAAAAGCAGGATATATATATATATATATATATATATATATATATATATATAGAGAGAGAGAGAGAGAGAGAGAGAGATAGAGAGAGAGAGAGAGAGAGAGAGAGAGAGAGAGAGAGAGAGAGAGAGAGAGAGAGAGAGAGAGAGAGAGAGAGAGAGAGAGAGAGAGAGATAGAGAGAGAGAGAGAGAGAGAGGAGTAGAGAGAGAGAGAGGAAGGAGAGAGAGAGAGAGAGAGAGAGAGAGAGAGAGAGAGAGAGAGAGAGAGAGAGAGATTCAGTTTTTGTTTTGTATACAGTATATGTTTAGGACGAAAATATACTTGTCTATATTATATTGATCCATTTTAGCCTACTCACCAACTATTTGACATGACTATATTGGTATCATTCAATGTACTTTGACTTATGCTCATCTTGTTACACCAAACGTGTTTCTATTTTATTTAGATTATAATGAATACCTCTCGTAGTATAAACATGCATCTCGATAAATCAGTTAAGTATGATTTTATTTCAGCAGTTATGATGCCATTATATTTTTCCTTTCCTAAGAATAGCCTCTATTAGGTAGGGTCTTTCAAATACATCTTGAATTGATATTTCTTCGTATACAAAAATTGTGAAAAAGTGCCTGCATAGGTCCCGTTTATATATGGACAAGAGGCAACATTCCTAACCAATAAGTGCCTGCATAGGTCCCGTTCATATATGGACAATAGGCAACATTCCTAACCAATAAGTGCCTGCATAGGTCCCGTTTATATATGGACAATAGGCAACATTCCTAACCAATAAGTGCCTGCATAGGTCCCGTTCATATATGGACAATAGGCAACATTCCTAACCAATAAGTGCCTGCATAGGTCCCGTTTATATATGGACAATAGGCAACATTCCTAACCAATAAGTGCCTGCATAGGTCCCGTTTATATATGGACAATAGGCAACATTCTTAACCAATAAGTGCCTGCATAGGTCCCGTTTATATATGGACAATAGGCAACATTCCTAACCAATAAGTGCCTGCATAGGTCCCGTTTATATATGGACAAGAGGCAACATTCCTAACCAATAATAATACATTGGCTGTAAATATGGGTTCTAAAATCGTGACTGGTGTAATATGGCTCTTCAAACTGTTGGCCAATTGGAACGTCAATGAGCAATATCCAATTACACTACACTAATTAATTGGTTTGGCCTATTTCGAGCACATACGTCAATTCCATTCATGCAGATGCGACCCTTTTTCAGATAATGGTTAATCATTTCAGTTCAGTTTGTTGAAGGACCCGCAGAGAACCGCTCTTGGGTAACGTAATATGCAAGTGTTGAGTGTGAAGGAATATTATCGAAACGGCAGAGTTAGATTGATTAGATAGATTGATGATATTTGATTTTATAGGAGAATTTATCACTCTGTCCACGAAGACTTACTTATCGGTTTCACTCCATTGCATTGGATTTATTTGAGCGAACTATGCAGTGGTTTTAAGTATTCCCCTAATAGTGTCTGTTGAATAGAAATTCTGAGATATAAAGCACAATTTACAATAATGTGACACAATTACTAATCACTAAAAGTTGGTCTTCCCTTTGTATTCCAAGCTACTGCACTGATCTTACAGCTTGGCTATAGTCTATTCGCTGTAAGTAGGCGAGAAATCATGACCTCTATACTCTGTAACTAATATTATTTTTATTAATCTCACCACCACACCCCCAATGAAATTAATTAAAAAAGGAATAGAGCAAATTGGCTGTAAATTTCCACATCTATTCCTTGACTGACTCTTCCCAAACCAAATGGTAGAAATGTTAGTTCGATTACTCTATTTGTTTTTGAGTTAAAGAGGTTAGAGGTCATGATTTTTCGCCTACTTACAGCGAATAGACTATAGTTCCCTACCTTTCATGATTCAGAGGTTTGCAATATCTTATCATTTCATTATAGGTTAGATGGTGTCTAATTATAGGAACGATCAATGAAAAGGATAAATTCTTCAAATATATGATACCCTGGGAATTTGGATAGTCAAATGATCCTAAGTGATTCAAACATAAAAATCGTGCAAATACTTCCATATTACATAAAATAGTTTCACATTTCACACATTTAGACAGTCGTAAGATAGTTATGCCATTTTGCGAATCGTTGCTGGGACGCTATATATATTATATATATATATATATATATATATATATATATTTATATATATATATATATATATATATATATATATATATACAGTATATATATATATATTTTTTTTCTTTTTTTCTTTTTTAATATAAAAAAAATCTCGGGCATGGATTATAATTTCGAATCATAGGATACTTTATCAATAAGCCTTACCGGTAGGCTATCCATTATATTTACATGATTCATCATTAAAATGTACTCCATGTGTATACTTTGAAGGTTGACTAATCTCTTAATATATTATATGTAAAGGAAGAACTCTTTAGCGGGAACAATTACAACACTATGTGCGGAAGTATAATATTATTTTGACACTATTATAAAACCTTTTAGCAATATATCTCTGAGGTTACATAATACGTTGATGCTGTAGTCTTTCAAAACCAGAGCTTGCTTTTAACTGTATACATAATGTTATCATTGTTCATTACAATTTACATAACATTAATCATTATACCAAGAAGTTCTTCAACATATCATAAAGTAAAAATATACAACTTCCTCTTCGAACTTCCGCCAAATGTATAATTAATTAATGTTATAGAACTCTCTCTCTCTCTCTCTCTCTCTCTCTCTCTCTCTCTCTCTCTCTCTCTCTCTCTCTCTCTCTCTCTCTCTCTCTCTCTCTCTCTCTCAAGCGTTTCTACATCTCTGTAATTTCCTTTTGCTACTGCCACTCCCACTTTTTCCCACTTTCGTTCCCTCACTCCCTCCCTCACTCCCTCCCTCTTTATTCCCATTTCCCTCCCCCCACTCCCTCCCTCTTTTTCCCATCTCCCTCCCTCTTTTTCCCACTTTACCTATTCCCACTCTCTCCCACTTTATCACACTTTCCCTCCTCCACTTCCTCTCTCTTTTTCCCACTTTCCCTCTCACAGTCCCTCTCTTTTTCTCATTTCCCTCCCTCCCTCTTTATCCCACTTTCCCTTCCCCCACTCCCTTCCAATTAATTCCCTCCCCCACTCCCTCCTCTATTTCTCATTATCCCCCTCTCCCCCCCCTCTTACTCCCATTACCCCTCCCCCACTCCCTCCCTCCTTTTCCCCATTTTCTCTCCCACGTTTTCCCATTTTCCCTTCCCTCACTCTCTCGCTCACATCCCCTCCCACCCCCTTCTCCCTTCCACATAATATTTCCTTCGAACAATCTTGTACAAAATAGTATATGCATGTCTTAACAAAGGACCAATTGCCTTAACTAATACACTACATTGGCTCGAAACATTGGGTCGACACTAATCACGAAACTGATCACGTGACTGGTGTATTATAGTAGTGAGGATGGTTTGGCCAATTTGAACGCCAATGAGCAATATTCACAATTACAGTAAACTAATTAATTGGGTTGATATATTCCGGGCCTATACGTTGATTCCAGTTATGCAGATGCCGACTTGTTCATATAATTATAATGTAAAACTTGCAAAGTAAACAAACCAAAACTTGGACAAAGACAATATAAAGGCAAATAACTTATCAACATCGCTATGTGGAAACAACGCTTATAAATACCTATCAAAATAATTATGTGGAAATGGTCAATAATGCCAATCCATTTAGCTAAAGCATCAATAAAGGGACGCTGTTGGGTATATAGTATGGCGTGCAAGGTTTGTGAGTGAAGCTTTGTGATTAAATTGGGTGACACAGATTGATTATGCCTAACACATTTTATATAATTGTAATTGCTTCTTTGCCCGGAGTGTCTTTTTTTTGTATGTGTGTTTCTTTTTTCTCGTTCCGATTAATGTAATGTATTTAAGCGATCTGTGCAAAGTCCTTCAGTATTCCTTGGCTTCTGTCCATTAAAATAGAAATACACAGCACAACTAAAATAACGTGACACGCTTATAAGGACTAAATGCCGCTGAGGTCATCATAGATCTTAGAGGTAGCCTTAAGAGGAGATTTTCAACTTAAGGGATTTTTTTCGAAGCACCTTCTCCCCCATGTTTAGCCCCATTAGTTTTGAGATGTTATGACGTTCGCCCCGTTAGTTTGGCAATTTTAAGAACATTTGCCCCATTTATGTCAAATGTCAATTTGTGCTATATAGGTGTCGATTTTTTCTTGGCGAGCGACAGTGAGTCTGTAATTTAAGAGGAACCGGCCATCGGCCGGGCCATTTTTATACCGAAAAAATGTACACAATTATCTTCATAGGGGGTCAAAGGGGTGTAATTATCTTCATAGGGGGTCAAAGGGGTGTAATTATCTTCATAGAGGGTCAAAGGGGTGTAATTATCTTCATAGAGGGTCAAAGGGGTGTAATTATCTTCATAGAGGGTCAAAGGGGTGTAATTATCTTCATAGAGGGTCAAAGGGGTGTAATTATCTTCATAGGGGTCAAAGGGGTGTAATTATCTTCATAGGGGTCAAAGGGGTGTAATTATCTTCATAGGGGGTCAAAGGGGTGTAATTATCTTCATAGGGGTCAAAGGGGTGTAATTATCTTCATAGAGGGTCAAAGGGGTGTAATTATCTTCATAGGGGTCAAAGGGGTGTAATTATCTTCATAGGGGTCAAAGGGGTGTAATTATCTTCATAGGGGGTCAAAGGGGTGTAATTATCTTCATAGGGGTCAAAGGGGTGTAATTATCTTCATAGAGGGTCAAAGGGGTGTAATTATCTTCATAGAGGGTCAAAGGGGTGTAAGTATCTTCATAGGGGTCAAAGGGGTGTAATTATCTTCATAGGGGGTCAAAGGGGTGTAATTATCTTCATAGGGGGTCAAAGGGGTGTAATTATCTTCATAGGGGGTCAAAGGGGTGTAATTTTAAGCTTGATGGTGGTCTAGGGAACAAACTAAAAACCTCCCCTTAAGCCCTACCTATTAAGAGTCAGAGGTGTACACTCGGTCCAAGAAGTATCTGCACCCCTATGCTGATCATCTGGTGTGTACAGCTCGGTTGGTTTGGCACCTCTGCCTGCAACTACTGTATATCCATGTGTCAGAGACGATCGTCTCTGACACATGGATATAGTTGCATTCAGAGGTGCCAAACCTATCAAGCTGTACACACCAAATGATCAGCATAGGGGTGCGGATACTTCTTGGACCGAGTGTACATTACTTTATCACTGCTTGATAGGCTCAGAAAGCGTGCTAGTGTGTTCCGTAATAATTGTAGATGTGTACAATGAAGAGAAAGCTGTACATGCTGCAAAAGCCGGTATATCATGATCTGGATTGTAGCAGTGGTCATGTGTTAAGGGGACAGTGGCTGTTTGTTTGGTCTATTAATTCATTTATTCATATATTTTTTTAGTTTCCTCCCTAGACCTCCATCAAGCTTAGAAAAACACCCCCTAGATCCCCCTTCAAGATAGATTTGTACATTTTTCGGTAGAAAAATGTCCCGGCCAAAGGCCGATTCCTCTTAAAATTACAGGCTCGCTATCGCTCGCCAGGAATAATTCGACACCTAAATGGAACGAAGAGTCCTAATATTGACGAAGACATGGGGTGAAAAGTCATAAAATCCCCAAGCTAATGGAACCAACGTCTTAAAATCTCAAAACTAGTGAGGCTAAACATTAGGGAGAAGGGGGTCCAGAAAAACGGTCTGTCTCCCCTTAAGTGTCGCTGTTCAAAGGGGTGATGCTTATTTTTGGTCTATTTATTTGTTTATTCATTTATTTTTAGTGTCTTCGCTAGACCTCCACCAATCTTAAGAATACAGCCCCTAGACCCCCTTTCAACATAAATTTGTACATTTTTCGATAGAAAAATGTCCCGGCCGAATACAGGCTCACTATCGCTCGCCAGGAAGAAATCGACACCTAAATACCACAAAAGGTCTTAAAATTGCCAAACTAATGGATCGAACGTCTTAGCATCTCAAAATTAATGGGGCTAAGCATGAGGGAGAAGGGGCCCATACAAAGCAACTACCTGTCCCTTAACTCCTGCATTACCGGTGACGTCCTTGTCATTGTATTCTGGAAACCATTAGACTTTTATATTCAGCTTAGGAAAGACGTCTACCCATTAAAAAGCTACAGACAATCTCAATTAATAATTTTAGCTACGACATATCCTTTCTAATCTTCATAAAATCGTCTTAATATAGCTGAAATCATATACAAAATACCTCACCGGTAATGAAAGGATTAACTCTCCATTACATCACATATTTCCAATGTTCACCTGTATTAGATAGGTGTAAGGTATTTTGACCATAGTAATGCCGTAATGCGTTTCGGTGGTGCGACGTCGTTTTTTTATATTTTCGTTTTAATTGTTCTTAATTATATATATATTCATTATTTAAAGAATGTTGGGGATTATTGAACTTGTATGGAACTTAGACTTTATCAATAAACCAATGTATTTTAATTTACATGCTGATAATATGAGCATATAAATTATAATACATTTAATATAGTATATTAAATGGATTCCGTGAATATAAAATGGATCTAATATTCAACATTTTATGGTCGTATTATTCAATATTAAGTATTATGGTTTAATTGTTCAAAATATAAAATGTACCAGGAAAAACTCTTTGCTGGTACAATTACAATATTCTGTGCTGAAGTATAATATATATTTTAACATTATTATAGATGCTTTTGGCAATATCCGTTTGAGGTAACAATTAATTTGTTGATGTTCTAGCCTTTGATAACCAGCTTTTGCTTTTAGCTATATACAAAATTGTATCGAAATTTCTGACTAAGCATAATTTACAAATTTATAATAATTTATAATGGCAGGACGTTATCATATCAACATACCATTAAGGGGGATCACCGGCTTTATAATGGCAGGACGTTATCATATCAACACACCATTAAGGGGGATCACCGGACCATTAAGGGGGATCACCGGCTTTATAATGGCAGGACGTTATCATATCAACATACCATTAAGGGGGATCACCGGCTTTATAATGGCAGGACGTTATCATATCAACATACCATTAAGGGGGATCACCGGCTTTATAATGGCAGGACGTTTTCATATCAACATACCATTATGGGGGATCACCGGCTTTATAATGGCAGGGAGTTATCATATCAACATACCATTAAGGGGGATCACCGGCTTTATAATGGCAGGACGTTATCATATCAACATACCATTAAGGGGGATCACCGGCTTTATAATGGCAGGACGTTATCATATCAACATACCATTAAGGGGATCACCGGCTTTATAATGGCAGGACGTTATCATATCAACATACCATTAAGGGGGATCACCGGCTTTATAATGGCAGGACGTTATCATATCAACATACCATTAAGGGGGATCACCGGCTTTATAATGGCAGGACGTTATCATATCAACATACCATTAAGGGGGATCACCGGCTTTATAATGGCAGGACGTTATCATATCAACATACCATTAAGGGGGATCACCGGCTTTATAATGGCAGGACGTTATCATATCAACATACCATTAAGGGGGATCACCGGCTTTATAATGGCAGGACATTATCATATCAACATACCATTAAGGGGGATCACCGGCTTTATAATGGCAGGACGTTATCATATCAACATACCATTAAGGGGGATCACCGGCTTTATAATGGCAGGACGTTATCATATCAACATACCATTATGGGGGATCACCGGCTTTATAATGGCAGGACGTTATCATATCAACATACCATTAAGGGGGATCACCGGCTTTTTTATCTTTCTCTCCTTGTCTCTCTTTCCCTGGCTTGTATTCATTCGGACCCATTCAGCCAACTGATTTAAGACGTTTATCCCCATCCAGATGTCGATTTCTTTCCCAGCATTGTATGGAGAAATCCGGCTTCGCCGGAGACATATACTGTATATATCGAAAAATGTACAAATTTAGCTTGCTGTCAAAATAAAAATATATGTATGCTGGCTCGCTACCGCTCGCCAGGAAAATATTGACACCTGGATAGGGGTAAACGTCTTAAAACAGTAGGCTGAATAGGGCCGAATGGATACAAGCCAAAGAGAGAGGGAGAGAAAGAGAACAAAAGCGAGATGGGCTCCCTTAAGTGAAATTATTTGCCTTTTTTTTAATCTCTCCCAAATTTATACCAAACCAATATTTTAGAACTAACTCTCTCTCTCTCTCTCTCTCTCTCTCTCTCTCTCTCTCTCTCTCTCTCTCTCTCTCTCTCTCTCTCTCTCTCTCTCTCTCTCTCAAACGTGGATATTGCTGTAATTTATGTATAATTATTGAGAATGGTTTGTTTTCGAATACTAGGCTGGGTCTCTACACCTAGTTGAAGTTTGTGATCTGTTTACCTATTAGACTTTCATGTATCTCTTCCTTACCTCCATAATTCCTTCTCTCGTACTTTATCCCCCTTTTCCCCTCTCTCTCCCCCCCCCCTCTCATCCTCCCTCTCTTACCCCTCCTCCCCTCTCTCTTCCTCTCTTACCCTTCCTCATCCTCTCTCCCCCTCTCATCCTCTCTCCCCCTCTCATCCTCCCTCTCTTCCTCTCTTACCCCTCCTCCCCTCTCTTCCTACCTCATCCTGTCCCCCTCCCTCCTTCGTTCTATCCCTCTCTTCCCCTCCCTCCTCCTCTCTCTCCCCTCCCCTCTCCCACTCCCATCCCCTCTCCCACTCCCATCCCCTCTCCCACTCCCATCCCCTCTCCCCACTCTCATCCCCTCTCCCCACTCTCATTCTCGGCTCATTTCCCTCACAGACTCCCAGACAACATTATCTTGACTAATAAGGCCTCATCAAGCGAACTGGCGTGTGATTAGCAAGGCGCGTGTAGTGGTTAGATTGGAGCCATTTACCTCACTTAGTGCCTACTCTCATCCTAAGGGGAGACAGACCGTTTTTCTGGAACCCCTTCTCCCTAATGTTTAGCCCCACTAGTTTTGAGATTTTAAGACGTTGGTTGCATTACTTTGGGGATTTTATGACCTTTCACCGCATTTCTTTGTCAATATTAGGACCCTTCGTGCCATTTAGGTGTCGAGTTTTTTCCTGGCGAACGATAGCGAGCCTGTAATTTTGGAAGGAATCGGCCTTTGGCCGGGACATTTTTCTACCGAAAAATATACAAATCTATCTAGGGGGTGTTTTTCTAAGCTTGATGGAGGTATAGAGAGGAAACTAAACAAATATATGAATACATTAATAAATAGACCAAACAAACCGCCAGTTTCCCCTTAATTAGCAACATCACTGGGGCGGACAAGTGATAGCTTTCTGGCATAACCGAACGGGAAGGTGTGGCATCATTGGTTCGCTAAGTTACCCGTGAAGCTAATAAACTATTTCCGAAACATTGGCCTGGAAATATAATGGTTCGCCGGAATTCGTTCACTGTAAATTATGGCTCCAATATTATCCTAAGTAAAGATTGAAGGTAATGTATTTTGTATGTGTGTGTGTAATAATAATAACAATAATAATAATAAACGGTTTATTGATAATTACAGCCATAGGCTAAAAATGTACAGGGGAACAGTTTTTAGCTTAACTCTAACTTATATTATCTTATAATTATAATAAGGACCAAAGCATGAGGTTGTATAAGAGCTGTTATGTACTAGGTTGGCAGATGATTTTCCAGATTGAGATACTATGTTGCAAAGGAGCTATTGACTAGTAAACATTGTGTACAAGGTATGCTGTAAGATATAATAGTTACACATTTATAAACATCGTTACTGACTATCCTTTTTGAGACGAAATAGTTCGAAATGGTAGTAATGTGTCACTGTCGGTATTGTTTACACAAAGCCACAACATTATTGTTTACACAAAGCCACAACATTTTCTTTCTTGCGTGTGTGTGGGGGGGGGGGGGGGTTGTAGTGTGTGTGTGTGTGTGTGTGGTTGGTTATGCAGTAATGCAAGTAATGGTCACTCTTCTGTAAATCTAAAATGGCTTACTTAAGAATGGGAAAGGGGTGGGACCTTCTATTTTTTTTATTTTTTTTGGTTGGTTGTGTGTGTGTGTGGTTGTTAGTGTGTGTGTGTGTGTGTGTGTGGTTGGTAGTGTTAGTGTGTGTGTGTGTGTGTGTGTGGTTGGTAGTGTTAGTGTGTGTATGTGGTGTGACAGTTTGTGATTCTGATTTACCTGTTATTCTAGGATAGAGATGACATATCTCGTATGATTTTGATTACGTATGACTTTTGTTTCCATTTTTTTTTTTTTTTTTTTCCCGTATTTAAGAAAGCTAGTGTTTACACGAGCGCGTTTACCGGTATTCTTTTTGGGAGCAAGTATATTTATTTAATTATTTATTATATAATGTATTAATTGTTTATTATTGCTTTATTTATTTATTTATTTATTTAATTATTTTTACTTTATTTTTTCCTCATTTATATATAATTATCTAACCTGAAAAGTTTTAGGGCTAATTTGCGTTAGGCGCGGAGACTTAACCAAAGGTAGCTTGCCATTAAAAGTTGACGGAAAAAAGAGCTTGTGTGACACTGCCTTCCCACTTGTTGTTGGTTTGACACTTAACGCGATATATGGTAAGTCGCACAATGATGATTGTTTTTCGGCTTGTCCTACTGTTGGTTGATTAGGTTCACGATATAGGGGATGGGGCTTGCTTTATATCTTGATGTCCTTGCACGTATAGGGGTGATGGTATTGTGATGCCTGGTAGCTCTCCTGGGAGGGGGCGCTGGGGGTGGGAGTGTGTTTCGGTGACGTGGGTTGGCGACTAGCTTTTGACCGAATTTCAGAGTGAGGTTCCGGTATCGGCTCGATAGTGTTTCTAACCCCAGGAACCGCAGCGCTTCGGGGTAGTGTGTGTACGAGGGTCCTAGAATGATCCTGCAAGCTCTTCTCTGCACTTTTTCGAGTTGTTCTTTCTGTGTTGCTGTTAGTGATGAGGTCCATGCTGGGCAGGCATAAGTGAGTTTGGGCAAAATGAACAACTTGTACACGTATGAGAGGTCGGGTGAGGGAGCGCCTAGCGACTTAAGACGGCGAAGGAGGTAGAGTTTATAGCCACAGATTTTGACTACAGTACTGACGTGGGGTATCCAATTTAGATTGCCGTCTATGATGACACCTAATAGTTTGAAGTTGTTCACTACCTGTAGAGCGCTTGATCCGAGGGTGATGAGAGGGGGGTCGATGATGTCTGATCCTACGCTGATGTGCATCACTACTGTTTTGGCACTATTTATGGTGACGTCGTTGGCTGAAGTCCAGGCCTGAAGATGGTGTGTGTGTGTGTGAAAGAAACAAAGAAAAACAAAGGGGAAAAAAAATAGAAGGAAACATGCTTACATTACTGAAATGTTTGTGGACATGCAGTAATGCAAGTAATGGTCGCTCTTCTGTAAATCTAAAATGGCTTACTTAAGAATGGGAAAGGGGTGTGTGTGTATGGGTGTGTGTGTGTGTGTGTGCGTGTGCGCGTGTTTTGTAGTTATTCTTATAAATACCATAATAGCATAATTGTGTTTTCGAGTTACGTGTATAGTAATGCGTTTGATTCATTGCATACCGGTAATTAATATTTAGAGTATATTTTAGCAATAGGATATAGACAATTTGTGATAAGATAGTACTTGGAATTAAAATGCTTTTAAATGATTCTATATTGGTCTTTATAATTTAGCATTGACTTATGCCCTTGGATTTAAAGTAGAGCTAGGCTTATATCTCAACTCACCTTCGTATACAGAAACAAACAAAAGTAATAATATATTTAATTTCACACATTCAACTGACTGACTAATTGCGAGTATTTGTGTGTTCTCATGTGTTCATTGATATATGGATACAAAATTGAAAATATGACCATCGATGAAAATAGGCTAGATTTTCATAAGTAGTTAGTAGGTAGTTTACTTTTTATAAGCGGAGCTGGATTTCAAATGCTGATTTTAGCATATAATTACCGCTTATCTATTATAAAGATTATAGACATAGTTGAACATTTCAGCGTACAATGTGCCTTGCGAATATTATGATAGAATGGCGGGATACGAAAGACAGATGGCATATAAGCAGATGACAAGGTAATTCAAAATAGAAAACCGACAGACACAAACAGAGACACAAACAGACATCATACGAACAACATTATAAACAAAACAAAAACAATAGACAAAGGAAATGCCTCGCCATAAAACAATATACGACAAGAGAATAAGATAGATGGGATACAACAGACAGGGGATAGGAGTCACACAAAATACGACAAGAGAATAAGATAGATGGGATACAACAGCCAGGGGATAGGAGTCGGACAAGATGCATTATGTAGAAAGAGGTGGACAGACAAATGACAAGAAAACAAGAGACAGAAGACCAATGAGCCACAGTTGACAGAGGATAAACTATACAAACAGACGACAGACGGTATAGTCAATTCGCTGGAAGTAGGCGAGAAAGCATGACCTCTAACCTATGTAACTCAAAAAGGGCTAGAGCAAATTGGCTGTAATTTTCCACATCTATTCCTTGACTGACTCTTCCCAAATGGTAGAGATATTAGCTCGATTACTCTAGTCGTTGTTGGTTACAGAGGTTAGAAATCATGATTTATCGCCAACTTACATCGAATAGACTATAGCATTACAGATACATACACAGGCTTATCCTTTCACCGCAGGACACGCGAGAGACTTGCCAAGACGCCATAACCTGTTTATATATTGGGGCTATTAAGAGGGGTAGTAGTCGCTTTTTCTGGACCCCCTTCTCCCCCATGTTTAGCATAATAAATTGACATTTTATGACGTTAGTTCCCTAGTTTGGCCATTTTGAGACCTTTGCCTTCATTTCTCTATCAATATTAGGACCTTTGTTGCCATTTAGGTGTCGATTTTTCCCTGGCGACCGATAGCGAGTCTAGGTGGTATGAAAGAGGGTCTAGGGAGTATTTTTGTTAAGCTTGGTGGAGGTCTAGCGAGGAAACTCAAAAATATATAAATACATAAATATATAGATAACCAAACAAGCACTTACCCCTTAATATATCTCTCAAATAAGCAGACTTCAAAGATAGCATTCCATGGTTAGTTATTTATTATACTCCTCTGTACAATCCACAGCACACTTCTACACGCTAACCAAGCTACGAAATATCAACAACATATAAACACTTACATCAACAATAATAACACAAAATCAAAATTATGGCAATGCAATCACTAACAAAATCAGAACTATCAGTGCCACCACCAATAGTAAGGGAGCCCACCTCGCTTTTTGTCTCTTTCTCTCCCTCTCTCTTTGGCTTTTATCCATTCGGCCCCATGCAGCCTACTGTTTTAAGACGTTTACCCCCATCCAGGTGTCAATATTATCCTGGCGAGCGGTAGCGAGCCAGCATATATAATTTTTGTTTTACAGCAAGCTAAATTTGTACATTTGTCGATAGAAAAAATTCTCCGCCGGATTTCCGCGGATTTCTCCTTACAATGCTGGTTCGCTATCGCTCTCCAAGAAGAAATCGACACCTGGATGGAGATAAATGGCTGAATGGGGCCGAATGGATACAAGCCAGGGAAAGAGAGAAAAGGAAAGAAAGATAAACAAAAAGTCGGTGACCCCCCTTAATAACAAAAAACAAAGCACAACCACCAACACCAATACTAAGACGAACACTAGCAAAAATCGAAATAAATATAAACAACAAAATATAAACTGTTAACCCATTCAGTACCAGGTATGTCCTTTTCATCATATTCTGGCAACTATTAGACGATTATATTCAGCTTAGTAAGGACCTCTGGCAACAATAAGGCTTAAGACTATCACAACCAACCCTTATAACTCCTATAGATCCTTCCTAAGCTGCATCATATCGTCTAATTATAGCTAGAATAAAATATAACACGTCGCTGGTACTCAAAGGGTTAATGATGTAGAATATGCTCTAGCCAAAATCAATAGCTCTGGAAGAAGAAGGTGATCTTGGCAGGCAGGTGAAGCAGGTGAGGATGGGGAGAGATATATCAGCCTTAGAACCTGCCTGAAATAAAACAGGATAATTCATTCGAATCTGTAATTTCCCCTGTCTATATAAATCAGGGAGAGGAAATTGGTGAAATATATTGATCGGACTTCGTAAGGGATATTCTCCTGGGTGATAGAAATGCTCTGAGTAGTGGATGAGGAGAGTTTTATCAAGTACGTATTTGTATGTTAAGCATTCACTTATGTTATCATGTATTTTATTTCCTATATATTTACTTAAATGATAATAATTACATTATGATAATCGCTGATTACAATGTAATTATCCACTACTTCTCTTCTTCTCCCTCCCATACCGCATCCTACTATGTTTGCTGGCGCTTCATTCCTTACATTCAGCAATTCGTTGAAATACTCCCATCTTTCAACTCTCTCTTGCTTCTCGGCTATCACTCGCCCATTCTTATCTTTCACACCCTTACTATTTCTCTTGCTACCTTCCCTAACTGTCTTGACCTCTTTCCAGAACAGTTTCTTATACTCTCCCCATTTTACATTCAGATGTCTTCCAAATCCCTCATCTGCTTTTCTCTTATTTTCTTTCACTACTCTCTTCACCACTCTCTTTTTCTCCAAGTATAGACCTCGTTCTTTTCTGTCTATCCAAATCTTCATTTCCTCTACTACCTGCAACCACTTTTTATTCGCTTTCTTCTTGTCTTCAACAGCTATTTTTACCTCGTCAGTCCTCAGTGCTGTACCCTTCACTCCGTAAGATACTACGTAAGATACATCTAGCTTACTGTATATATAAATATAATACGAGGAGAGGAACTTTGCTAACAATGTTACACCTATAATCTATCTATCTATCTATTGCCTGACGCCGTGATCCCCGAAGGGGTGGCCACGAACGAACCGCCCCCATGCACCTCTGTCCCCAGTCAGTCGACGCCCCTCCCCCCAACCAGCACCGCCTTCGTTCATGTAGTTCCTCACTCCATCCTTCTACCTCATATTCGGTCTACCTCTCCCCCTCTGTCCCTCCACCTCGCTCTCGTACACCCTCTTAGTCATTCTCTCGCTTTCCATACGTTCCATATGGCCGAACCATCTCAAGTTGTTCCTTTTCACACTTTCCAGCACATCTACCTCCACACCACACCTCCTTCTACTTCCTCATTAGTCTGTCTATCCCTCCATGTAACTCCGCACGCACTCCTTAAGTAATTCATTTCCACTGCTCTCACTCTTGGTCTGAGTCTCTCAACCAACGTCCATGCTTCGCTTCCGTAAGTCAGTGTCGGGATTACCACACTGTCATGCAAGGACTTCTTCACTTCCATACTGACCACCCTATTTCTTGTTACTGCATTTAGCGTTCCTACAACCCTCTTCCCCTGTTGTACCCTCTCCCGCACCTCTTCATCCATAGTCCCATCTTTACTCAACACACTGCCCAGATACTTAAAAGAGTTGACTATCTCCATAGCCTGACCGTTCAGCTTCACCTCACACTCTGTGACTTCACCCCTTTCGAAGACCATAACCTTGCTCTTCCCCGTATTTACCTTCAAATTCCGTTTTTCGCACACTGTTCCAAACTCATTTACCAGACCCTGCAACTCCCATTCATTATCACTCATCAGAACTGTATCATCCGCAAACAGCAGTATAGGTAGCTTCCACTCAATTCCCTCCCTTTTCAGCGATACACCAACATCCACTGCTCTTGATAGTATTTCTTTCATAACTCCATCCATATATACAGTAAACAACCACGGGGACATCACACACCCCTGTTTCAAACCAACATTCAGGTCAAAGAACTCGCTCTGCTCACTCTCCACACGTACTGCCGCCTTTGCACCCTCATACATGCTCTTCACTGCTTTCAGCAACTTGCCCTCTACTCCGTATATTCTAAGTACTTTCCACAAACCTTCTCTATCCACTCTGTCATAGGCCTTCTCCAAGTCCATAAAGGCAACATACACCTTTTGTTTCTTCTCCAGATACTTCTCCACAACACAATTCAGGGTAAAAATCTGATCTACACATCCTCTTCCCTTCCTAAAACCTCCCTGCTCGTCGCCTATCCATTTCTCCGTTCTCACTCTCACTCTCACTCTCTCAATCACTACCCTACTGTATACCTTCCCTACTACGCTTAGAAGACCTATTCCTCGGTAGTTACCACACACTCCTCTTTCCCCTTTGCCCTTATATAGGGGGACTATTATGCCAGTCTTCCAGTCATCGGGTGCACTCCCCTTCTCCCATGCTAGTTTGCACATTTTCCATACCCATTCTATCACTATCTCACCACCATACCTCAACATTTCCCCACACACTCCATCTGTTCCTGGTGCTTTCCCCAACTTCACTCTTTTCATGGCTTCCCACACTTCTGACCTCCTGATCCCCATCTCCTCCTCCACTACTTCTTCTTCTCCCTCCCATACCATATCCAGCTATGTTTGCTGGCTCTTCATTCCTTTCATTTAGCAACTCACTGAAGTACTCCCTCCATCTTTCGACTCTCTCTTGCTTCTCGGCTAGCATTCTCCCATTCTTATCTTTCACACCCTTACTGTTTCCCTTGCTACCTTCCCTAACTCTCTTGACTTCTTTCCAGAACAGTTTCTTACTCTCCCTCCATTTTACACTCAGATTCCTTCCAAATTCCTCATCTACTCTTCTCTTACTTTCCTTCACTACTCTCTTCACCACCCTCTTACTCTCCACGTACCTCGCTCGTTTCTGTCTCTCGGAATCTTCATTCCCTCTACTACCCAACCACTCTCTATATGCTTTCTTCTTTTCTTCCACAGCTATTCTTACCTCTTCTGTCCACCATGCTGTACCTTTCACTCCCCTCCCTCTTCTCCTCACTCCACACACTCCTCACATGCTGCACAGATCTCATCCTTAAACACCTTGCTCATCTCCTCCACTTCCTCCATAACTTCCAGGTCGAACCCACCTAGTCGTCTTTCCACTGCTCTCCTGTACTCCTCCCTGACTTCCTCCTCCTGCAACCTCTCCACCCTCCTCACCATTCCACCCTCCTCTCGCCTCCCTCCCGCTCTCCTCACCCACTTCTTTTGTATCCTAACCTTAGCTACCACTACATAATGATCAGACAGACCCCCTCCAATACCCCTATACACCCTAGCATCCATCACAGATTTCTTCATTCGTTCATCCGCACATACATAATCAATCAATGACTTTTCGTTCCACCACTGTCTTATCCTTCATCGTCAACATCCGTTTCCACGTGTACCTGTGGATCATTCTGTGTCGGAAGAAGGTGTTGGCTATCCACAGCCTCCTCCCCACACATACGTCCACAAGTGCACTACCATTCCCATTCACCTCTGATGGTACCCCCACCCTCCCACCACTCCCTCAACTTTCCTATCACCCACCTTACCATTCATATCCCCAATCAGAAATATTCTTTCGTTCTTGTCAAACTTCTCCAGGCACGCCTCCACATTCATCCAGAACTCCTCTTTCTTTCTTTCAAGTATATCCTCTGTCGGGGCATACACGCATACAATCACCCACGTTTGTATTCCTACTTTCATTCTCACCCACACAATCCTTGAACCCACAGACCCATACTCTCTTACACATTCCTTCCATTTGCTACTTACAAACAAACATGCACCTTCTCTCGCTGTTCCTTCACTCACTCCAGCACACACACCCATTCCACACTCCCACTCTCTCACATCTGAACCTTTCCATTTGGTCTCTGTCATTCCACATACATCCAGCCTGGCATTCACTAACACTTCCAGAACTTCTCTCTCTTTTGTGCCATCATTCATGCCACTAACATTCCACGTAGCCATTCTCAGAATGTCCGAAGGCATGTCCTTAGTCGGTCGTGGTTCGTCAACGTTGGTTCCGTCCGCATCCGAGGCTGTTCGTTCGTTTTTCTTTCCTATAATGCTTCACTAAAATGGGTGAACATTTGCCAATAGTTTATCTTATTTGGTGGCTTTATTTGTTCTGTATACATATATTTTGATTAAGACTCTTAATATAGAATAGTAGTGGGTCCTTTTTTCGAAACCTGTGAATAAGATTGACCTAAATCCAGTCTGGTAAGTGTTCCCTCTATCTCCTCATCTTTCTCTTCTTAGTCCTGTTCCTCCTCTTCGTTCTCCTCCTCCACTTACTCTTCGTCCTACTCCACCTCCTACTCTTTGCCATCCTTATCCTACTCCTCCTCCTCCTCTTCCTCCTCCATCGCCTCCTCCTCTTCATCCCCCGTTAACTTTTTATAGTCATGCATCTTCCAAGCACCTGACCCATTTTCCTGGAGCTACACCCACCCAATGCCGCTCCCAATTGTCTATCTCCTACTTCTCCACCTCTTCTGTCTCCATTATTATCTCCCTCCTCCTCATCTATTTCCTCTTGTACCATCCACCTCCTACTCCTCCTTCTCCTTCTCCTTCTCCTACTCCTCCTCCTCCTCCTTCTCCTCCTCCTTCTCCTTCTCCTTCTCCTTCTCCTTCTCCTTCTCCTTCTCCTACTTTTCGGAGGAGCACGCCTAGGCAGACTCCTACATGATGCAGTCTGCACTTTCAGATCAAAAAACGACAACCGAGCAGGGGCAGTAGCAGCGACATAAACTACCCCATATCAAATGTAAACTCTATCCAAAATAATATCACGGCCTGCTACGTTAATGCACGCAGCTTACGCAATAAATTCGAAGACCTGGAAGCACTTGCATGTATGGAGGAATGTGATATAATCGGTGTTTCAGAATCTTGGATCAACACGGAAAAGCGTGATTTTTTGGCGGAATACGCATTACCAGGTTATAGTCCCTTCAGCTGCGAAAGATCCCAAAGAATGGGAGGTGGGGTTCTGCTATATGTTAAAAGTAATCTTCACCCAATCGAGGTAACCAAACCTGCCATAAATAATATTGATACTAGTTACGTTCAAATAAATAATCAAGCAAGCAAGATAATAATTGGCCTAATTTATCGACCTCCTGCACAATCACCCAATACTGACGAGAAACTCTATGATCAAATAGCCGAAATAAGTTGTCAGGAAGAAGCAGTAATATTTGGCGATTTCAATCTGCCTGTCACAACATGGGGCGAACCACTAAATGCTCACACGGGACATGATCTATATGCTAATCTTCAGGAAAGTGCCCTTTATCAACACGTAGAACACCCAACGAGGGGAAATAACATTCTGGATATTATTCTAACGACAAATGAAAGACTGGTAAATAGCGTTAAAATCGGACCGGAATTTAGCTCTAGTGACCATAGGATAGTGTCCTTTAACATTAAAGTAAATAATGACAAAGAAAACGTGAGCACGGAAAAAGTACCAGATTATCGAAGGGCCGACTTTAACAAACTTAGAAGGCATCTTGCCAATACTGACTGGAGTGAAATGACCGAAACTCATGATGTAAATCGATTATGGAACATATTATCTAATAACCTAAACAAAGCAATAAATACAAGCATCCCTCTACGAAACCGGCGCCCAGCAGGCAAATATAAGCCAAAATGGTGGAATAATGAAATAAAAAACATCCTCTTAGTAAAAAAGCAGGCATACCAAAAATATAAGGCAACTCAGAATAATAGCGATAAATTAGAACACGATAGACTGCGTCGAACAACCAAAAATCTCATCAAAGGAAGTAAGAAGAATCTGGAACTTCATATTGCCAGCTCCAGCAAGTCCAATCCGAAAGAATTTTACAGCTATATAAGAAACAGAAAAACGGTAACTTCAACAATAGGCCCACTTGTTGCGGAAAATGGAGATCATACAGATAACAAAGTACAAATGGCGAATATCCTAAATAACTATTTTGCATCAGTTTTCACGTCGGAAGATACTACCGGTAACCGACCTACCCCTACGAATCAATCAAATGGCACTGAGCTCGAAAACTTTACGATTTATGAAGACGATATCCTGTTCGCAATCAACAATTTGAAAGTTAATAAAACCCCAGGCCCTGATAAAATATCCCCAAGGATCCTAAAAGAAGCAAAACACGAATTATTAAACCCACTCGCAAATCTGTTCAACAAATCATTGAATGTTGGGATAGTTCCAAACGAATGTAAACTAGCTAACGTGACACCCATATACAAAAAAGGAAATAAGTCCTCTCCCGGCAATTATCGACCAATTAGCTTAACATCGGTAACGGGCAAATTAATGGAAACCATTATAAGGGACAAAATAGTAAAACATTTGGAAGAAAATAATTTAATAAAAGATTCTCAGCACGGTTTTAGAAATAAACGTTCATGCTTAACAAACTTACTCGACTTCTTCAATGATGTTTACAAATCATATGATAAGGATAGAGCAGTTGATATAATATATCTCGATTTTCAGAAAGCTTTCGATACCGTACCCCACAAGAGACTAATTGACAAAATAAAAGCTCATGGCATAACAGGAAAAACTCTGAAATGGCTCGAAAATTGGCTCTCAGACCGTAAACAACGAGTTGTAATAAATGGTGAAGAATCGGATTGGTGCAAAGTAAATAGTGGCGTTCCCCAGGGTTCGGTATTAGGTCCTATTCTTTTTATAATTTACATAAACGACTTAGACGAATGCAAAATTTGGAAATTTGCTGACGATACAATAATTACTAATAAAGTAACCTCAACAGTACATTGGCAAAAACTACAAGGTGACTTAGACACTTTAGAAAACTGGGCAGAAAAATGGCAAATGAAATTCAACATAGAAAAATGCAAAGTATTACACATCGGTAGTAACAACGCTAAAAAAGATTACTCAATGAACAACATTCAACTATCAAATACAAATAATGAAAAGGATCTGGGAGTTATAATATCAAGTGACCTGAAGCCGAGTAAACAGTGTACAGAGGTAATAAAAACTGCTAATAAATTGGTGGGTTTCATCGGCAGAACATTCAAATTCAAATCAGAAAAAATCATACTTACTCTATTCAACTCATTGGTGCGTCCCCATCTCGAATACTGCGTGCAATTCTGGTCACCGTACTACAGAAAGGACATAAATAAACTTGAAAGAAAAGGTGCAACGCAGAGTCACTAAAATGATACCTAGATTGCGTAATATAATAAACCGTACGAAGAGCGCTTAAAAGAACTAAATTTGTTTAGCTTAACAAAGCGCAGAATGAGAGGTGACCTAATAGAGGTGTTCAAAATCTTCAAGGGATTCAGCAACCTAAATGTAAGCGAATTATTTACGATCAATCAAGCAAACACGAGAAACAATGGTTATAAGATTATAGGCAAGCGTTTTCATTCTCACGAGGCGAAGCATTTCTTCTTCAACCGCGTTGTGAATAATTGGAACAGACTACCCTCGAACATTGTAAACTGTAATACTGTCGAAACATTTAAGAACCATCTGGATAAACACATGGCAAATAACCCCCGATTAACACAGTTTCTTTCAGAATAACGCGCAACGAAATGTCAACGCATACCGCAATGTATATTGATTTTCATACATCTGTTCCCTTTCAGAATTGTAGTAAATAGAGTTAGCTTAGATTACAAATCAACTTCTTTTTTCTCCCTGTCCTGTTCGAATTTCCGTGTCAGTTTTTCAATACTGCATGGTATTTTTCCTATCTGTTTCCATGCCAGCATTAGCTGGAGGGAGTGGTGGGTGGGGAGGAGCCTTCTTCTTTGCTATCCTTTTCTCTACCTCGTAGTCAGTAGATTAGTAGTTTTAGATATCCAAACTGCCCCGTAAGGACCAATAGGTCTGTTGCAGTTTGTTCTCCTTTGTATTTGTATTTGTACTCCTCCTCCTCCTCCTTCTCCTCCTCCTTCTCCTTCTCCTTCTCCTTCTCCTTCTCCTTCTCCTCCTGTTCCTCCTACTACTATTCCTTCTTCCCCCTTCTCTGTATCTCTCACTTCTTCTTCCCTCTTTTATTCGTCCTTCTTCTTCTGTTCCTCCCCATTTTCCTTTACCTCTTCTCACTCCGCCTTTATCCTTTGTAAGTCCATGCATCTTGGAAGCACTTCACCCATTCTCTTAGATTTACACCCACTCACTGGGTCTCTCAATTGTCGATGTATCTCTCCACAAAGATTCCAGCTGTTCCTTTTTCCCCTCCTACCTCGCATCTATCTTCTTCCTTTCCGTGTAAGTGTACCCCCACTCTTCTTCTTTCACTTCTCCTGCTCTTTTGTCTGTTCCTCTTCCTCCTCCTCGTCCTCTTCCTCGCCACTCTCAATTGTCCATCTATCTCTCCGCGAAGATTCCATTTGTTCCTTTCAGGCTCGTGTGTCTCCATACTTCCTAGTCAGCCCATAATCTATTCAGCATAGTCTGTCTTGCGCTTTCAGTATTTTATTGAAAGATTGCAGGATATAAATCAATTATTCTTTAGCCTTGCTGGTCCTTCGTTGGATATTTCAACATGTAGTATCACTGTTATATGTTCCTACGTTTTACAATTCATGAAGCTTTCAAGTAATTAACAAGTGCCAGAACAATAAATGTCATATGAAATTTCTTTGGATAAAACTAAAAATTACATAAAATATTCGCATGAAGTTAGTTAAAACATATATACTGTATATACAGTAATATTATATATATATATATATATATATATATATATATATATATATATATATATATATATATATATATATATATATATATATACAGTATAATTTATATATATTATATTATTATTATTTTTTCTCGAAAAGTTCATATATTGCAAATTGAAAACGTTATTTTAATTTTTAATAACTGCATAGTATCATTGGAGTAGGCCTATTCAGTTTACATACATAAATAGTCCTTTATTGAAAGACCACATTAGCTTAACATTTATCAGGACAATATTTCCGGAGGTAACAATCCTAAAACACACATGTGAAAAGAGTTGAAATTAACACAGATATATGAAAAATAAAGAGAGACAGTCAAACACCCACCCCAAGGCAAAATAGAGAGGCGGATGGACTTCATCAGACCACAGCCATCCGCCGTAATCGGTTTTCTGTTATAACTGTGGCAAACCGGTTATCTCTATAATACCTGGTGTAGAGTGTTTGCCCTAAAAGAAAAAGTAGTATAGTACTAATGAAATAGTTAAAATCAGGGGGTTGACAAATTCGGGAAGTCAATTTTGTAGTCAGAAGTAGAGTAGACAAAATCAGTTAGTTCAAATTGGGGAAGTCACATTTTGTTGTCGGATATCGAAGAAGAAATCCATTAACTACGTCAAACACACACACACACACACACACACACACACACACACACACACACACACACACACACACACACCCACCTCACCATAGATCCCCACCAGATCGTCTTTATTGAGTATGGGTCCCAGCGTGTCTGTAGGGTCAGCATATTCTGTCAGCTCGATGGATCTGACAGCCCGAAATGAGGTAGTCTTGGGATTTCTACTCCCCAAAGGTTCTGAAGACCTTCGATATAGTTGTTTATTTATTGAGTTTTGGCTGTCATTGAAACCCGCGACAATATATAGTTGTGGCGAGGAGTTTCTGGATGTTTTTGGAAGAACAATGACTTTAAACTGACGAACTATTACTATAACAACTTGAACCAGGCATATCAAATTACATCATTTGCTAATGTATTCTCACCTTTTTCTTTATTTTTCTTTATTCTATTATTAAAGTTCTTATTTGTATTGTTTATATTTTTTATATATTTGTATTTTATTATTTTTTATATATATATATATATATATATATATATATATATATAATTTTATTTTATTTTATTTTATGGGGGGGGGGGGTAGGATTTTGACGTTTCTACGTTGTGAAATGCAAGTATTACAAACACATGAAGACTATCAACGAAAAGTTATAACATTTTAAAATTACATAGGCCTAATTCAATTAAATTCATAGTTGTCTTGATAGCGTAATGCAAGTGCGCGGAATTCGGTGTGAGTGTCCTAGGTTCGAGTCCTTGGAGTGCCACATGTATTTGTTGATTTCATTAATTGAGTTTAGAAGTGAAGTTGGTTGGTGAACAAATATAATAAGGACTACTTAGTTATTCTGAAAAGTGAAAAGGAAAAGCAACTCAAAGGGTTACAATCAGAAACAGCCACAACCAGAACAATCGTAAACCAAAGAGGCCCCTGACCAAAAAGGGTTAAATCCTAATGAGCCTGAGGTTGAGGTTAACCCAAGGACTGCGAAGGTCCTCAATTGAGTCTGTAGTGAGATTTTTTTGTTTTATACTTTTTTTCCTTATGAAAAAAAAAAATAAAAAAAAAATAAAAAAATAAATCATTACAGATTTAATTGAGGACCTTCGCCGTTCCTGGGTTAAGGTAAATGGGCCGTTTATCTGGTCCCTCTTCTTCCTCATGTTCAGCCCCATTGGTTTTCAGATTATAAGATGTTCGCCCCATTAGTTCGGCGATTTTAAGATCTTTAGCCCCATCTTTGTCAATATTAAGACTTTTCGTGTTATTTAGGTGTCGTTTTTTTCCTGGCGAGCGATAGCGAGCCTGTAATTTAAGAGGAACATGCTTTCAGCCGGGACATTTTTCTACCGAAAAATGTACAAATTTATCTTGAGAGGGGCTCAAGGGGGTGTAATCTTAAGCTTGAAGGATATCTAGGGACCAAACTAAAAACCTCCCCATAAATGTGGTTAGGTTGGTTTTGGTTAGTTTACCTTTGGTTATGTTATGGTAGCTTTAGTATACTTAATCAGAATAGTATACTTAATCAGAATAGTATACTTAATCAGAATAGTATACTTAATCAGAATAGTATACTTCATCAGAATAGTATACTTCATCAGAATAGTATACTTCATCAGAATAGTATACTTCATCAGAATAGTATACTTCATCAGAATAGTATACTTCATCAGAATAGTATACTTCATCAGAATAGTATACTTCATCAGAATAGTATACTTCATCAGAATAGTATACTTCATCAGAATAGTATACTTCATCAGAATAGTATACTTCATCAGAATAGTATACATAATCAGAATAGTATACTTACTCAGAATAGTATACTTCATCAGAATAGTATACTTCATCAGAATAGTATACATAATCAGAATAGTATACTTACTCAGAATAGTATACTTACTCAGAATAGTATACTTCATCAGAATAGTATACTTCATCAGAATAGTATACTTCATCAGAATAGTATACATAATCAGAATAGTATACTTACTCAGAATAGTATACTTCATCAGAATAGTATACTTCATCAGAATAGTATACTTAATCAGAATAGTATACTTAATCAGAATAGTATACTTACTCAGAATAGTATACTTCATCAGAATAGTATACTTCATCAGAATAGTATACTTCATCAGAATAGTATACTTAATCAGAATAGTATACATAATCAGAATAGTATACTTAATCAGAATAGTATACTTAATCAGAATAAGATACGGTGTTAACTTAAAATATACTATTATGTTTCATTTGATTAACCCCTGCTGTACCGGCGACGTCTTTTTCATTTGATTTCAGCTACATTTAGACGATTTTATGAAGCTTAGGAAGGATTTGGGGTAGCTAAAACGATTAATTGAGATAGTCTGTAGCCTTTTCATGGGTAGACGTCCTTCCTAAACTGAATAAAATCGTCTAATAGTTGCAAGAGTATAATGAAAAGGACGTCACCGGTACTGCAAGGGTTAAGGGGAGATTTTCACTTGAGGGATATTTTTTCTGAACCCCTTGCTCCTTCATGTTTAGCCCCATCAGTTTTGAGAGTTAAATACGTTCGCTCCGTTAGTTTGGCGATTTTAAGAAATTTCGAACAATTTCTGTCAATGTTAATACCTTTCGTGCCATTTAGGTGTCGATTTTTTACTGGCGAGTGATAGCGAGCCTGTAATTTAAGAGGAACCGACCTTCGGCTGGGAAATTTTTCTACCGAAAAATATACAAATATATATATCGAAGGGGGGTCTTTGGGGTATTATGTTAAAGCTTGATGGGGGTCTAGGAAACAAACTCAAAATCTCCCCTTAAAGTGACTACAAACATATAACCTACTTAGTACGCTCTGCACTGTCTGGTAAGTCATTCCCTCCAGCCACCACCAGAGGGTTAATGTAAGTGGCAGCGGTGAATGGGTCCCGGGAGAGGAGATTACACACACTGAGTCACACAGGCACACACTAGTTACGCACACAATAGCATACACACCCACTCAACACATATATACACACATATAGCCACACACGCACACAAACACACACACTCACACACACACACACACACACACACACACACACACACACACACACACACACACACACACACACACACGTAGCCATAAAAACAGACTTACTTGCAATAAGTTAAAGCCTCACAATCCCTCTGTTCACCTAGCAATACTAAAGGAGTTTGGAGATACCGGGGATTAATAGCGTGCCGTCAGTGGTAATACACTGGGGTAAAGTATTCCGAGCGATAGTGAATTCCTCTGCAAGAACTAATGCTTAATAAATATAAATAATAAATGGATAAATAAATATACTGTATAATGAATTAGACATCAAGCCGCTGGTAAGTTTGCCCTATGAACTCTCCGGACCAATGCTTTTAAGGGGACACTGGTTATGTTGGGGGGTCTATATATTACTCTCCGGACCAGTGCTTTTAAGGGGACTGTGGTTATGTTGGGGGGTCTATATATTACTCTCCGGACCAGTGCTTTTAAGGGGACTGTGGTTATGTTGGGGGGGTCTATATATTACTCTCCGGACCAGTGCTTTTAAGGGGACTGTGGTTATGTTGGGGGGTCTATATATTACTCTCCGGACCAGTGCTTTTAAGGGGACTGTGGTTATGTTGGGGGTCTATATATTACTCTCCGGACCAGTGTTTTTAAGGGGGCAGTGGTTATGTTGGGGGGTCTATATATTACTCTCCGGACCAGTGCTTTTAAGGGGACTGTGGTTATTTTGGGGGGTTCTATATATTACTCTCCGGACCAGTGCTTTTAAGGGGACTGTGGTTATGTTGGGGGGTCTATATATTACTCTCCGGACCAGTGCTTTTAAGGGGACTGTGGTTATTTTGGGGGGGTCTATAGATTACTCTCCGGACCAGTGCTTTTAAGGGGACTGTGGTTATTTTGGGGGGTCTATATATTACTCTCCGGACCAGTGCTTTTAAGGGGACTGTGGTTATGTTGGGGGGTCTATATATTACTCTCCGGACCAGTGCTTTTAAGGGGGCAGTGGTTATGTTTGGGGGGTCTATATATTACTCTCCGGACCAGTGCTTTTAAGGGGACTGGTTATGTTGGGGGGTCTATATATTACTCTCCGGACCAGTGCTTTTAAGGGGACTGTGGTTATGTTGGGGGGTCTATATATTACTCTCCGGACCAGTGCTTTTAAGGGGACTGTGGTTATGTTGGGGGTCTATATATTACTCTCCGGACCAGTGTTTTTAAGGGGGCAGTGGTTATGTTTGGGGGGTCTATATATTACTCTCCGGACCAGTGCTTTTAAGGGGACTGTGGTTATTTTGGGGGGTCTATATATTACTCTCCGGACCAGTGCTTTTAAGGGGACTGTGGTTATGTTGGGGGTCTATATATTACTCTCCGGACCAGTGCTTTTAAGGGGACTGTGGTTATTTTGGGGGGGTCTATATATTACTCTCCGGACCAGTGCTTTTAAGGGGACTGTGGTTATGTTGGGGGGTCTATATATTACTCTCCGGACCAGTGCTTTTAAGGGGACTGTGGTTATGTTGGGGGGTCTATATGTTACTCTCCGGACCAGTGCTTTTAAGGGGACTGGTTATTTTGGGGGGGTCTATATATTACTCTCCGGACCAGTGCTTTTAAGGGGACTGTGGTTATGTTGGGGGTCTATATATTACTCTCCGGACCAGTGTTTTTAAGGGGGCAGTGGTTATGTTTGGGGGGTCTATATATTACTCTCCGGACCAGTGCTTTTAAGGGGACTGTGGTTATGTTGGGGGTCTATATATTACTCTCCGGACCAGTGCTTTTAAGGGGACTGTGGTTATGTTGGGGGGTCTATATATTACTCTCCGGACCAGTGCTTTTAAGGGGACTGTGGTTATTTTGGGGGGTCTATATATTACTCTCCGGACCAGTGCTTTTAAGGGGGCAGTGGTTATGTTGGGGGGTCTATATATTTATATATTCATTTACTTTTTAGTTTCCTCGCTATACCTTCATCAAGATAAATTTGTATATTTTTCGATAGAAAAATGTCTCGCCAAAGGCCGGTTTCTCATAAAATACAGGTTCGATATCGCTCGCCAGGAAAATATCGACACCTAAATGGCACGAAAGGTCTTGCTATTGATATAGAAAAGGGTCGAAAGGTAATGGGCCGAACGTCTTAACATCTGAGAACTAATGGGGCTAAACATGAGGAAGAAGGGGGACCAGAAAAACGGCTCATGTCCCCTTAGGACTCGCATCCAAGAGATCTAGCGTTCGATCCCAACACAATACAATATTTTTGTGCTTGTATTTTTGTTTCATATCAAATTTATTTAGGTTAGGTTCGGTTACTCTAATATATAATAAAATATATTCTGAAGACAAAATATTCAAAGTCGTAGCATGCGCAGGTCCACACGGCACCGCCGTACCGCACCAACGCCGGCACTCCGTACATGGCCTCCCCTATCTAGTATGTGTGTACGTATGTATGGGAGTGGGTTTCACTCAGACAGACATTAATGCTACTATAACTAAAGTTGACTATATATACGTTCGATAGTATATTATTTGATATTATTAAATTACGAGGGCAAAAACAACAAACAACAATAGGTATTTCATATTTTTATATTTCCAAAATATTCCAATTTATCACATATCACCAGGACATGTTTGAGAGTGGCGGTACGTGTGTCTCTCGATCTATCGGTGTGTCTATCGCGCTCGCAAATCTAGCTCTCCGAAAACAATGGATGGAGTTTTGACCATTTTTCAACACACACGGTATAGTCCTTTGTTAGTGTCAGTCAAAAATCTATTTATTTTCTGTCGAACTCTCCGGAAAACTGGTTGTATTTTCATAGTTCTTTCAACAATCTCTATCCAATCAGTCTATACGGTTTCCCTGTAGTCAGACATATAGACAGACGGACACACGGATTGATATATATGGTTGGATGGTTAATCTAATACGATGAGAGAGAGAGAGAGAGAGAGAGAGCCGTAATCAAGCAGGGATATAAAAATATATGCAGATAGACTGAAAGAATATAATGTATTAAATACATTAGTATGCACTCCAGCTTTAAGTAGTTTGTATCCTTTAATAAGTAGAAAATACACCTATCAAGTTTACAGCACTGATCAATTGTACATGGACGTATTGAAGTAATTATAAGCTATGTGTACATATACTGTATGTATATTATTTTACAATAAACATACTTATTACATTAACGAGCGCCAACCAATTGTATTCATTTGCAAGAACATTATTTTCACAAGGGTGAAACATATGCAAGAAGATGCACTGGTCAGACGAAGAGGAATGCAATAGGGCTACAATTCAACACAGCCATACTCCTAAACAGACACAACTAGAACGAGGGCTACTAAAAGGACTCCAAATTTAACCTATTTTAACCTAGCCAAAGGTCACACATCCCAGAAAAGCTTAACCATGCCAAGCATATTCAAGCCAATTGTAATTTATCCAGATGTAACCAATACAACCCTCAAGTCGTTTTGGAGTGTGGCCGTTTTGGAGTGTGTCAGTTTTGAAGTCTGGCCATTTTGGAGTGTGACCATGTTGAGGTGTGGCTGTTTTGGTTGTGGCCATTTGGAACGCGACCATCATGACCCACTTTCTGCCTATAGAGTAATGCACGTATCTCCTGCATACATACATTGTTTTTAGACTGTTTGGTATGTGGCCATTCTAGTTTGCTTTCGTTTTGGTCCCATAATTGTTGGTGCTCAGCCATTTTGGGTTGTGAACGTTCAGGTGTGTGGATATTTTGGTTAATGTCAGGGATGTACTTTTACCTAACGAATATTCATTACACAGCCATTGTGCTTTGCAACCAATGCAGTTTGAGGTTGTTTGTTCACGTTTAAATTCCGTATAGTCACCCAGTAAATATATTGATTTAATTTGATATTATTTACTCAAGAGGCAGGGGAGGATTTGCTACAACTGTGCCCAGTCATAACCATAGGTTGTGATTACGTGCACTGATTATAGTAAAGAATATTATATATTTTCGTTAAAACCTATTAATTCATCCTAGAGATATTTTGAAATGCGTCCGACAAATAACATGAAGGGGAAAAGGACTATCCTATTTTTGCACTAATTTCTGAAGGAGGTACAGACAAATATGTTTACTAAGCATATCATGTATATCAATATATATAAATCCTAAATATTGAATCATCGTACATTACAAATTACAAATATTACCAGCACACACACACACGAATATACAGTATACAGTATATATGTATATATATATATATATATATATATATATATATATATATATATATATATATATATAGATAGATTTCCCAACTCTTATCGCGTGCATGTCTGAACAAATAAATATATACAATACACAAGCTCACTGGCCTCCAGCCTATTGTTAATTGACGGAGTGTTGGAGGGGTGGGCTAATTAACTCTTTGAGTGCAGCTCTTCATTACCCTAATGACTGAAGGCCTTCTAATTAACTATATACTTGCTCAATAGAAGGCTAAATAAAGGCGACCTACCGGTATCGAAAAAGTGTGGACACGGATAATCTATATTTTATTAAAAACAAATAATATTGGAAACTATATTTAGCTAAAATATCATACCTACAGTTTTGTTTCACCCGTCGCTAACGCATCCATATAATTACATAATGTAAATGGATAATATAAGACTAAGTATATATATATTGTAAAGCAGTTTTAAGCAAAAGATAAATTAATTCGTACTGAAATTATTTGTTCATGTATTCACTTCAGTTTATTCTAATTCAAACAGCTTTCAAAAATCAACAAGATAATTTATTTCAAGCACTTCACAATTTCCTCTTAATTAGCATAGCAACATTACTATTGTAAATATTTTCATTATCAGTATTTTATTTTTATTATTATAATAATTATTATATTATGGGGACGGGGGCTAGGAGTCCTCCTCCCCTTGTAAAATTCACCTACTAGACGAGACAGAGAAGAGGGTGAGAAAACGCAAAAATGGTCCTGGACCCTGAGAATTATAACTTTAAATTGGTCTGTTCGGGCTCTGTCTCGAGTCGGCCATCCCCAGCCATGGGGCTTGTGCCTGAGTATATACATACATACATACTTTATTATTATTACTTTTTGTATTATTATTATTATTATTATTAGTAGTAGTAGTAGTAGTAGTAGTAGTAGTACTTTTAAGTCACATACAGTATATACAATATATTTCAAAACTGAATTCTTATTTATTGCATATCATAGGACTAATTACAGACATATTCCCTTCTTATACAGTATATTGTGGATCATATGTTAAAGCACCTACATTTGAAGGGTAGCAACAAATTGGAAAAGGCGAGAAAAAACACAAATAATTAGTAAATCTGTAGTCTAATACTTATGGTATAGCCAATAAATAAAATTCATTATGTTGCGATTCCTATGTTAAATATAATCATCTGCAGTTAACTAAGGCAGTTCAAGTTCATTTCAGTATGATTGCTCCACTTTTATTTCGTTTGTGATTATTTTATGAAGCCTGAGATGGTCTCTCGTAAATGGAAGGTTAACCAGCTATATCGTATTGCGATTAGATTCTAAGGAAGTTGTTAGTTATGTTTTGGTATTACTAGTTTAATTTAGCTAGTGTAGGAACGACCTCTCATAGTCAATTAACTACCAATGCTTTCAATTATCACTTAAACCACAAATACAGTTTCTATAGCTAGTGTTACATGGGCAGTGTAATTGACAATTAATATCGGATCACGGGTATCTGGTACGATGCATCAATTTGTTTTAAGGTTTTGGCTTTTCAAATCCTGTTAAATATTATTATAGACGACATACACAAGTGTTCTGTCATGTTGAATGAAACAAATAAATGAATAATTGACTCCAGTCTTCAATATATTCGTATATAATCTCTAACATTGTTCTTAACACCAATAACAACTCAAATGAAAGGATTGAAAGCATGTGATTCTCCAAGGATTCGAACCAAGGATATCACATACAGAACTTACACTCTCTAACCATTACACCATCAAGACAGTATCAGACCACCGTATCTGATTATAAATATCTGATGTAATTCACAGTTAAAACCTAAGTAAAGTAAATAGTTTAACAGCGGGTGTTATCACAGTAGATCCAATAAAAGTCACCCTTTAATTTAATGTACTGCGTTATGCGTGTATTTTAGTAAATATATTGAACTATTCGAATTACAGCAATATAGTGACATTAAGAGAACTCGTGTTCAATTCCCGAGCAGGACGTAATGGATGGATATTCGCCATTATCCTCTGTTAACCTAGCAGGAAATAGCAACCTGGAGTCGATGAATATGTGTAGCGTCATATATAGAGAGGTAAACTGTGTTAATTCTGGATAATATATATATATTTTTTTTTTTTTTTTTTTTTTTTCTATATTCCAACTTACTTCCTCTCGGGCATAGGCTGAGAGCCTTAACATTCACCGCTTTACAATGAACAGTGAAGCCCGTGAGGTCTTGTTCCAGTCTAGGGAGTGAGACATGTGAAGCACGTAGAGTACAACGAGCACCTGCCATCTTGCCTTCACATGAGGCACGGTGCTCACTCATGGCCCGAAACAACCCCATCTCTGAAGCCACCTCATTCCCGTGCTTCACTGTCTCAGCCCCTACACTCGGACTCTCACACTTACACACACACAACGCCACCTGTTGAGCAGATAACTCACCAGGCATTGCACCCCATAGCATATTTTGAATATGGGAATATTCATACAGTGCTATTTAATCAGGGAACAATGAGGGTATTTTATTGACGTTTCGGTGGGCTTGTGGTAATGCACTGATACTAGGTACAGCACAAATTCCATCCCAATAATATCTTCCCATTGATACATCGGGATTTGAAATATGCAATAATCCCTGTGTACAGATGGCCAAAAAAGTCATGTCGCCGCTGTCATTAAGTTTTGCTCGCTGTATGCTGTAATTACTGTCTGTTAGATGTTCAATAGGGTGTGTACAAATAAGAACATGGTTGTATATGTCACACTGAACGATGAATTAAGCCTTAGATAGTGCTGATACCAATAATTATTGATCGAAATATACTTGGCACCGCGACATCACTTATTTGGGCAACTGTACCAGGCTGGGTAACTCTCCCACCACAAGATTCATAGGGCAATGATACGGAGATAAGTGCCGTGGTAAAGTGCAGTCTAGCACAAGCCCCCTAACAGAACCTACTTTACATACGGAAGGTGAAACTCGTCAGCATATAGGTTTGACTGTAGTATATTATTAACCCTCTCCGACATATGACGCGATTTTGATCCTATTAGGGATACTTTAAAGCCTTTGTTACCATCAGGGGTATTTAAAAACCTTTAGTTTAGTTACTTCAACCTCTGCAGTTGTCTTTGAGTTAGCTGTGGGCAGAAAACTAATTTTGGAGAGGTAATTATAAGTGAGAGAACTCTATTTCTTATTGCTAATCTGGCAACCTCTGAAGGGGTTAAGGGAGCCCACCTCGCTTTTCTTCTCTTTCTCTCCCTCTCTCTTTGGCTTGTATCCATTCGGCCCCATTCAGCCTACTGTTTTAAGACGTTTACCCCCATCTAGGAGTCAATATTTTCCTAGCGACCGGTAGCGAGCCAGCATATACAGTATATATTTTTGTTTTGACAGCAAGCTAAATTTGTAAATTTTTCGATAAAATATGTTTCCGAAGCCGGATTTCCCCATACAATGCTGGCTCGCTATCGCTCGAAAGGAAGAAATCGACACTTGGATGGGGATAAACGTCTTAAAACAGTTGGCTGAATGGGCCCGAATGGATACGAGCCAGGGAAAGAGAGAAAAAGAGAAAAATATAACAAAAAAGCCGTTGACCCCCCGTTAAGAACGATGTCAAAAATGGTCTTTAGTAAAACATGTAATTAATGGCAAAACATCAAAGATGTGATGGGAAATGTTAGCCAGACTTGGTGACAGGCGAGGCAAAACACCGAAATAACTGTGTTGATGCCGCTACTTTAAAGGGAGGTAGTATACATTCTTTTCTGGACCCCCTTCTCTATCTTGTTTAGCCCCGTTAGTTTGGCGATTTTAAGACCTTTTGTGACATTTAGGTGTCGATTCTTTCCTGGCGAGCGATAGCGAGCCTGTAATTTAAAAGGAATTGGTCTTTGGCCGGGATATTTTCCACCAAAAAATTTACAAATTTATTTAGAAGGGGGGACTTGGGGGCATTTCTTAAAGCTTGATGGAGGTCTTGGGAGGAAACATAATATTAAATTAATACACAAATGAACAAATAAATATTAATAAATACAAATCTTCCCTACAAAGGAGTACAAAGGAAATCAAGCAACAACAGATCTAGTGACCCTTCTAGGCTGCTTGTCCTCCAAAACACTGATGATCAAGTGTCCAAACAGTGGTTTAGAGTGGGTAAGGGAACATTGGAAAGGGAACTACTGCCCTGGAACTAAAGTCTGTGGCAGGATTGGGAAGTTAGTAGGGGACAGATGGGTTAGTAACTGAGGGGAGGATAAAATATAGTTATTCATTTACAAACGCAGTCAGTCGCGGGTTTGATGCGAGATATTTGTCTAGGCGTAGTTTAAATGAATCAACGGTGCTGCAGTCTATAACATCTCGGGGAAGCCCATTCCATAAGTTGACAACTCGATTGAAGAAGACATTTTTAGCTTCGTGTGAGTTAAAAGATTGACCAATAATTTTGCACCCGTTTCCCCGCGTGTAATTAGCTTGGTCGATAGTGAAGTACTTACTACAGTTCATATTGTCGATGCCTTTGATGATTTTGAACACTTGAATTAAGTCAGCTCTTAATCTGCGCTGGGTTAAAGGAAATAGATTTAATTCTCTAAGACGCTCCTCGTATGGTTTGTTCTTTAGGCTAGGTATCATTTTGGTAACTCTACGTTGAACTCGTTCTAGCTTGTCTATATCTTTCTGGTAATAAGGGCACCAGGATTGAACGCAGTATTCCAGAAGAGGGCGGATTAAGGAATTGTAAAGGGTTAGGATAACGTCTTTGGATTTATGCTCAAATGACCTGCCTATAAAGCCAATTATTTTGTTTGCCTTCTTAACAACTTCTGAACATTGTTGACTCGGTTTTAGGTTACTCGATATTGTTACTCCCAGATCGGTTTCTCTGTTTACATTCTTAAGCTGAGTGCCATTCATCAAATAGTTTGCTTTCTCATTTTGATATCCGATATGTAGTACTGTACATTAATTTTATCCGCATTGAAACTCATTTGCCAAATTTGGGCCCAACATGACAATTTATCTAGATTGTGTTGCATATCGTCAACTTGTTCTTTTGAGAGTACGCTATTTGCAATTTTTGTATCGTCATCAAATTTTGAGATTGTACAGGTGAGACCCTCATCTATGTCGTTGATGTAAATTAGAAAGAGAATTGGTCCCAGCACCGATCCCTGGGGTACCCCGCTACTTACATTGGTACATTTAGATGCCTTACCGTTTATGACTACTCTTTGCTTTCTGTCGCTGATCCAATTTTCTACTCATTTCAACACAGTCTTGTATTCCATGCGCTTTTAGTTTTAGCAGTAAACGTTTGTGGGGAACTTTGTCAAAGGCCTTTTGAAAATCAAGGTATACAATATCTACAGCTTTACTCTCATCGTAGAGGTTGAGGATATCGTGGAAGAAGTCTAAGAGGTTTGTTAAACAGGAACGTTTTTTATGAAAGCCGTGTTGAGTATCTTTAAGTAAGTTATTTTCCTCTAAGTGATTTACGAGTCTGTCTCTTATGAGCGTTTCTAGCATTTTACATACAACTGAGGTTAAGCTAATTGGAAGATAGTTACTGGGTAGGGATTTGCTGCCTTTTTTGAATATCGGTGTTACGTTGGCTAGCTTCCACTGATCAGGCATAGTTCCAAACTGCAAGGATTTATTGAATAGCAATGTCAGTGGTTTAGAGAGCTCACCCTTAGCTTCCTTTAGGACTCTAGGTGAGATTGTATCAGGTCCAGGCGTTTTATTTACCTTGAGTTTATCTAAACAATTCAATACTTCTCTCTCTGTAACGGTGATATTGCTTAGAACATCTGAATTATCAATCTGAATCGGCGATGGTGTAGGGATATCACTGAGGTCTTCTGTTGTAACAACTGATGCAAAGAAGGTATTGAGGGCATTACTCATTTGTACTTCGTCTTTGGTGTATTCTCCATTTTCATCGACTAACGGTCCAACAGTTGAAGTAACTACTTTTTTCTTTCTGATATAACTATAGAATTATTTCGGGTTTGTTTTACTTTGATTCGCAACATGTAACTCCAGGGTCTTTTTACTTTGCCTAATTAACTTTTTTGGCTTTGCGTCGTAGCTCTACAAATTTCACCCGTTCTTCGTAATTTTGTAAGGATTTTAATCTGTCCCTTAATGGGCATATTTATTTGCTCCTTTATGTATATTTTTATTTTATTTTTTTATTTTCCTCCCTAGACGCCCCAAAACACCCCCCAAGACCCCCTTCAAACGATATTTGTAAATTTTTCGATAGAAAAATGTTCCGGCCAAAGGCCGATTCCTCTTAAATTAAAGGCTCGCTATCGCTCGCCAGGAAAAAATCGACACCTAAATGACACAAAGCCTTAATATTGACAGAACAATGGGGCGATAAGTCTTAAAATTGCCAAACTAATGGGCCAAATGTCTTAACATCTGAAAACTAATGGGGCTAAACGTGAGGGAGAAAGGGAACCAGAAAAGCTACCCATCTCCCAGTAAGGGTACTCGTGTGACTTCGGCTTAAGGAGGATTTGTATATATTTATTCATATATTTATTCATTTATTTATTATTTATAGTTTCCTCCCAATACATCCGTTAAGCTTTTAAAAACACTCCCAAGATCCCCCCCTTTGAGATCAATTTGTACATGTTTCGGCCGGTCCCTATCAAGTTACAGGCTCGCTATCGCCCACCAGAAAAAAACAAAAAAAAAGACACCTAAATGGCACAACAAATCAAATTCTTAAAACCAATGGGGTTAAACATGAGGAAAAAGGGGGCCCAGAAAAAAACAACAAACCTCCCCTTAGCTCCCCGCCCACCCTTGCAGTTAAATCATTCCCGCCCCGCCTTCTGCTCTCCGCTATATATTTTTCCGGCGCTATATATTTTTCCGGCGCTATATATATTTTTTTTATAAAATTCCTCCTCCGCGCGTCAGGTGAAATCTGTGGAAAGTTGGGTTGTATTTTATGCCGCCCACCTTTCTGTGTTGACCTACGCTTTTATGCCGTTATTGCGCGACCGGTTTATAGTGCAACGTTGATTTTTACAATGACCGGTTTAGTAGTTGACAATCGGAGGTTTTTAGTGTTCTTTTTTGTTGTGGAAAGATGATTGACCATTTCAGTAGTGCCAGTAAGAACGGTCTAACTGATAGTGTGATGAGACTGAATAGATTAAGGGGAGACCGACCGTTTTTCTGGACCCCCTTCTCCCTAATGTTTAGCAAATTAGCCCCACTAGTTGTGAGATTATAAGACCTTCGGCCCACTAGTTTGGCGATTTTAACACCCTTCGCCCCATTTCATTGTCAATGTTCGTGCCATTTAGGTGTCGATTATTTCCTGGCGATCGATAGCGAGCCTGCAATTTTAAGAGGAACCGGCCTTCGGCCGGGAAATTTTTCTACCGAAAAATGTACAAATTTATCTTGAAGGGGGGTCTAGAGGGTGTTTTTCTAAGCTTGATGGAGGTCTAGTGAGGAAACTAAACAAGTATATGAATACATTAATTAATAGACCAAACAAACGGCCAGTCTTCCCTTAAGTGATAATGATGGTCGCCTGTCCAAGCGGGATGAATTTAGTAATGCAAATGATACAAAATGAGCATGACGGAGTTTGCTAGAAAAAACGTACACATATTCACGTGCATACAATAAACCTCTTTTGGTATTCGAACTTAGGTCTAGGGAGGAAACTAAAATAATAATTAATATGTGAACAAAACAATCGACTAAGAAATAAACCCTTCCCATTAAGCGCATACTGCGCTTGAGTACACTGTATATAGGTCAAGTGCGATTAAATATTATCTAAAATCTCATAGTAGCCGATGCCTCTGTTGACTTAGCAGTAAATAGGAACCTTGACGTACCATCATGGAATATTCGAATATTATAAAGGGTTCGATCTGAGCGCTAGTGTTTTTTTTTTCTTTTTCAGAAAACAAAACAAAATTGGAGCTTAAGCAAAGAGATTATTATTATTATTATTATTATTATTATTATTATTATTATTATTATATTAATAACAATAATAATAATAATAATAATTATTATTATTATTATAATTATAATAATAATAATATATTATTATTATTATTATTATTAGTATTAGTACTATGAACCCATGCAGTACCGGTCACGTCCTTTTCAATATACTTTGGTAACTCTTAGACGATTATATTCAGATTACTAAGGATCTCTAGTATAATAAGGCTTCAAACTATCTCAACCAACCCTTTTAACTACTGCAGATCCTTCCTAAGCTGCCAAATATCGTCTAAATATAGCTAGTATAATAGATAACACACGTCGCTGCTACTCAAAGGGTTATATATATTATTATTGTAATATAATGCTAAGCTATACTGATGCTCATTGTTAATTATTTGATTATAATTATTAGTCTAAGCACCATCATGATAATTATTGTTATTGTTACAATTATACATCATTATTTTAGTGTTTATAATACTTAAAATCACAATGGTTGTGAACTCGCTACAACACAATAGAGCCATTGTCTATTGGGAGCATTTAATTAAGGAAGGAGCAATGGGCAAATGTATTACAATATTAACTCTTAAAGTCAGGATTCAATGCAATATATGGTATTTTATATATATATAATTATATATATATATATATATATATATATATATATATATATATATATATATATATATTTATATATAACATACATTTTTCATATTTGCGAATGCGAATACGAATTTTTAGTTGTAAAGTTCACGAATGCGAATGCGAATTGCGAATATTTCAATCAAATAGTCAATATCTGGTACTAAATACGAAATCAGTGAGGAAATGTGATGGAATATTCTTTATTGACATGCTGTTACATTGGATATGTCTGAAATGACAATATTGTGAAGGATCAACTGTCCAGGTCCAGCACACATTCGTTTACCGGGCAGTGATGCCATTTTAGCATGTTTTTCCTCTACATTTAGCATATCTAAACAGCAATCTAGCGGAAGATTTAAAACAAATCTATTTCTATTAACCAAATTTTGTATCAACCACCATTCACATTTACAAATATAAAATTTATTATATAACGTCAATAATAATTGTCCCTGTTGGGCTTTCAATTCCAAACTAATGATATATATGGAATATGTTTGGAGAGATCAGATAAATTAATTTAGTAGGAGTGTAAATGGCAACATTGTCGCTTAATTAATCTCCAACTCACTGCATCAGTAGGTTTTCACACTCCATCGCGGTGACCGTGCTCCTTCCTGGCTTCTTCAGCACGTTGGATTAATCTTTGGCTTGACAAAATGGGGGATAAAGAGAAGGTGAACTCTTCAGAAAGTGGCAGTACTGATGAAAGTACACGGTCATAGTAGGGAGTGTGACATTACTCGGGAGACAGTATAACTGAAAAACACTTGAACATTTTATAATCTAGAGATTTAATATAAGGTGGGTTATGTATTCACTGTATTGTGTACGCTTTCGAATAATTTGGTACTTTTCACTGGTTCGATCTGGTACTATTAAATAAAGTCAAGTGGCAACACTGCTCAGTCCTCTGGCAGCCCCAACGCACATCTACACTTTTATTTGTTCGTTTGTGTTCACTTTAAAATTTATTATTTTATATTTTGTTATATTTTTCATTAGTTTCGTGAAAATATTCACAGATTCGCAGATAGCTATGAATGGAAATGCGGATGCGAATACGAATATTGAAAAACATAGCGAATATTCGCACATGCGAATGCGGAAGCGAATATTCGGTCTCTCTCTCTCTCTCTCTCTCTCTTTCTCTCTCTCTCTCTCTCTCTCTCTCTCTCTCTCTCTCTCTCTCTCTCTCTCTCTCTCTCTCTCTCTCTCTCTCTCTCTCTCTCTGCTAACATACCGACCCTCAGTTTTAAGCTCAATAATAGAGATGAAAGAATTCTGCTGCCTCAGATATTTAATATTCTCTGTGAACTATTCGCGGGCCTGTTTAAGGGGCTAGTGGCTGTTTTTTGGTCTATGTATTCAGTTATTAATATATTTTCTAGTTTTCTTCCTAGACCTCCATCAAGCTTAACATTACACCCCCTAGCCCCCTTTCAAGATAAATTTGTACATTTTTCGGTAGAATAATTTCCCGGCCAAAGGCCGGTTTCTCTTAAAATTATAGGTTCTCTATCGCTCGCCAGGAAAAAATCGACACCTAAATGGCACGAAAGGTCTTCAATTGACAACGAAATGGGGCGAAAGATGTTAAAATCGCCAAACTAATGGGCCGAACGTCCTAAAATCTCAAAACTAATGTGCTAAACATGAGGAAGAAGGGGGTCCAGAAAAACCGACTAGCACCCCCTTAATTCTTCTGTGGATGATGGTATTTTGGGTCAGACGCATACATATCGACCTCTCATAAATAAGCTCCAGCCATTCTCTCCAATATCTCGCCTTAGATCCCCGACTGAAGGTGTTTGTGTTGGAATTATGCACTCGTATTGTTAACCCATTCTTTACCGGCGACGTCTTCTATATTTGATTTTAGCTGTTTTTAGACGATTTTATTCGGCTTAGGAGGGTAGTGTGGCAATTATGAGGCTACTGACTATCGAAATTAACCCCTTTTACTACCGCAGATCCTTCCTAATCTGCCTAAAATCGTCTAAATATAGCCGATTAAAAACAACATACATCCTGGGTAGTGAAAGGGTTAATGTTTCCCTCAGATGCCCATTATTTACCTTGCTCACAGTAGCCTAATGAGGTTCAGTAGATCTGTTGCTGTTTGCTTTCCTTTTGTAATTATCTATAACCTATTGATCCTGTACCTGTATCCCTCGCTTACAAAGGAGGCATATACGAGCGTGAACAAAATCGAAAAAAGGTAGGACAAATTTACGTTAGATTAGGTTAGGCTAGAGTTGAGAGAGTCATACTGAATTTAGGTGAAATGGGTTTGATTGAATTAAATACCTCTTTGCGAAGCTACCGTAAATGCGAATAAAGGAGTTACTTGAGACAATGTTAACTTACTGACCTATATTTGTTAGTTCTTATACTGAAGTAAGCCGCCTGATGTTAACCTATTTCATGCATCAGGGGTTCCCGTTTAGTATTCAGAAATTAAATCATCTTAATATCATGATTAGCATAATTACCTCTCCAATATTCCCATCAACACTAGTTTTTACTTCTTGTCTTACTGAAGAACCCTCCGCACCATATTCAACCTTTCACAATTGAAAACATATTTGTTATTCAGCTGTAAGATTAGTTACCACCTGTCACAAACCCACCAAAAATACGTAACTTTTATATTTCGTGCATGAGAGTAATTGTTAGCTTAGTAAAACACGAGCCATGAAAATACGACCACACATTTCGACAAGCACCCGACATTGAAAAATACTTTTATTGTGCAAAATCATTCGCACATTTCGAGGTAAAAACATTCCAATTTCACAGAATATCACATAATTATTATTTCCCCGTTGTTAAACACTGAGTTACGAGACGACGGCATGCTGGACGTGTTTTGAAAGGCCTATTTAAAGGGGAAAAATTCAAAGTCGTCGCACATCGCAGATCCACACGGCACCGTCGCACCGCACCAGCATCGGCGCTCCGTACATGGCCTCCCCTAGATAAGGTGGAGTCGTCTTGCTACTATGATGGTTTAAGGGGAGGCATACCGTTTTTCTGGACCCCCTTCTCCCTAATGTTTAGCCCCACTAGTTTTGAGATTATAAGACGTTCGGCCCATTAGTTTGCCGATTTTAACACTTTTCGCCCCATTTCGTTGTCAATTTTAAACCCTTTCGTGCCATTTAGGTGTCGATTATTTCCTGGCGAGCGATAGCGAGCCTGCAATTTTAAGAGGAACCGGCCTTCGGCCGGGACATTTTTCTATCGAAAAATGTACAAATATATCTTGAAGGTGAGTCTAGGAGGTGTTTGTCTAAGCTTGGTGGAGGTCTAGTGAGGAAACTAAACAAATATATGAATAAATGAATTAATAGACCATACAAACGGTCAGTCTCCCCTTAATTCAAATCCCGTTGCATCAATGGAAGATATTATTCGCACGCTATTTGTGCTGTGCTTCGCTTAGCTACATTACCACAATGATCATTCACACGCTTTATAAAGTGTCTTAACAATATGCAGGTATTAACATTGTATGCATATTCTCATATTCAGATTATTTAAGGGGGTAGTACTCGCTTTTTATGGACCTCCTTCTCCTTCATGTTTAGCATATTAGTTTTGAGGTTTTAAGACGTTCGTTCCGTTAGTTTGGCGATTTTGAGACCTTTCACCCCACTACTTTGTCAATCTTAAGACCTTTCGTGCCATTTAGGTGTCGATTTTTTTTCTGGCGAGCGATAGCGAGCCTGTAATTTTAGAAGGAACCGGCCTTCGGCCGGGAAATTTGTCTACCGAAAAATGTACACATTTATTTTGACATGGGGTCTCGGGGGTGGGTTTTTTTTTTTTTTTTTTTAAGCTTGATGGAGGTCTAGGGAGGACATTAAAAGATGAAGGAACATAATATTGTACATAATTAGACCCCAAGAAGCGAGTAGTACCCCCTTAATGGATGACAGTATCTATTAATTGTTTATAATACCGGTAGTTATTTATTCACATTGGTAGACATCTCTGTAAGTAGGTTGGTTTTGAGGAAGTAGCGTTAAGGGGAGATATCCACTTGAGGGATTTTTTTCTTGACCCCTTTCTCCCTCATGCTTAGCCCCATTGTTTTTCTAATTTTAAGACGTTTGCCCCATTATTTTGACGATTTTAAGGACTTTCAACCCATTTCTGTCAATTTTAAGACCTTTCATGCCATTTAGGTGTCGATTTTATCCTGGCGAGCGATAGCGAGCCTGTAATTTAAGAGGAACCGGCTTTCACCCGGGACATTTTTCTACCGAAAAATGTAAAAATTTATCTTGAAAGGGAGTCAAAGGGGGTGTAATTTCAAGCTTGATGGAAGTCTGAGAAACGCACTAAAAACCTCCCCTTAACCCTAATATAGTATGTTGTGCAACCTGGATAACCTTCATTAGCCGCTGTGTACCGTACTGTAGGGGTAACTAACCCTCCACATTCATTAAATGGTATACCTACATAGACAGTGCAGCCAAACATAATAATATCCACTTCTGCCAACCTCTCTCTCTCTCTCCCTCTCTCTCTCTCTCTCTCTCTCTCTCTCTCTTTTGTAATACATTTTAAAGACTACTGTAAGTACATCAACAAATCTCGAAACATCTGTATTATTAAATGTATCCTCTTACCTATATAGGTACTTCTTAATCTAAGCAAAATCATATAGTAATATGAACAAAAGATTAAAGTAGGATGCAAAGCCTGCGGGGTACTAACATTACCACATACTTCCAGCATGAGTTAACCCAAAGTTAATCATTTATAAGTACTAAATTAAGAGACTAACCGTGATTACATTCATTATTTCTTGGGATGATATAAGAACCAACATACACTAAAAGTCACAAAGTATTGATAGCAACATTAAATGAAACGTGTATAAATAGAAGGACACTCCAGAGAACGCATACTAGGCGGAGGTATGCGCTCTACCGATCGCCTCCTGAATGGAGTCACTTCTTCCTTGGCAAATATCCAATCTGACCACTAAGTTTCGTAAATATTGGTTCATAACTTTGTGAGCCGTTTACGATGGCGGAGGCAAGCGCTCTATTGATCACCTCCTAAATTGAATCTCTTCTTCCTTGGTGCATATCACATCACCAACCATCGAGAAAATAGGTTCATAACCTTTTAGATATCTTCTTTACAGACACACATACAAACACACTGAGGCAAAAACATAACCTACTCCAACTTCGTTGGTGGAGGTAATTACCAAAGGAATGTATAGGCAGCAAAATAATGTTTTTTGTTTGCAAAAGTATTGGGGATAACACCACGGCAGTCATCATCCCATCTAGGTCAGACATTCATCTCCAAAATATTTAAGAAGTCAGCGACTAATCAAGTATTAAAACCTCGGATATCGCGATTATGTAATAAAATCCTTTGATGATGGTATTTGGATGGTCCAATTAGGGAGTAAAGGGGGCAGGCATATAAAATGAAGAGATAAACCAAGTCTCGTCGAAACCTATTTAATTATTCATTGAAGATAGCCTAGTGTGGGAATAGATTGACAGAAATACAAACACACATAGACATACATGTAATTATCTATTACTGACGTTCATGAGGCCTGTATAATGATTCAGTAAAAATAACTGCATCAAATCGTGTTATTCCTTGATCAAATATTGAAGATGTAGCCATATACTGTATATATACTGTACGGGCGCTCCCTCCCTCTCACCAGTGAGGTCATCCAATAAGTTGCAAAATTGTTGTGTGAATTCAACGACTAACTGAAATTTTTTACTCTGAGTATCTTGAATATCAAGTAAAAACCTCTTAATATAGTCATATACTGTATACTGTATATATATATATACCCGGTATATATATATTGAGAATATATCACAAATACATGTGAGCCACAAAATGTTTCTAATCTCTCAGTGGGGATCGAACCGTCGACCATCAGGACGATAGCCGACTACACCACTGCCGTGGTGTAGTTGATTAAAGCGTCGGCTATCGTCCTGATGGTCGACGGTTCGATCCCCACTGAGAGATTAGAAACATATATATATATATATATATATATAGATCTATTTATATTTACTATATAATATATACCGGTATATATTACTGTATATATATATATATATATATATATATATATATATATATATATATATATATATATATATATATATATATATATATAATATATATATATATATATATATATAGTAAATATATATATATATATATATATATATATATATATATATATATATATATGTATACAGTATATATATTTGTTTATTTATTGTTTTTGTTTTATTTATTGTTTTTTGTATTTTTTTTTTTTTAGGTACTGACCTAGGGATCCGACCAAGTCTAGTCGAGTGTAGTAAATTGTTTTCAAGATCTTTTGTGAAGAGACTTGAGTATACACAAATGCACATATACTGTATAGACTCACCGACACACTGGCAAACTAGGAAACAATACCTTGTGCTACGGCGACGTGCATTATAATCTTTGAAATAAAAGAATTTAAGACGGATCTAGAAGGCGGATACAAAATACTAAACTCCAACCTAAGATATTCCAACCGGCGTTGTTGCCAATATTAAAAATATCTGAGAAATACGAACATAATAATAAATTCTGGTTAATTAAAACCCTGCCTGCGAGTTTTATCCTGCTCGGCTGCAGAAAGATTGCGAGATTTTCCGTAAGTTTCTTAATAAGAGCTGATCCTTCATGTGTGCGTGCGTGTGTGTGTGTGTACTTATGTAAGTGTGTGTGCGTACAATATTTGTTTTAAATCCCCTTTTAGCAACCCGTGCACCTATTTTGCATTATCGGTATACATTGTTTACTTACATAACGTTTGATTATAATTGTTTTTGTTGCAGTTTCACTTACAACAATTATTTGTCAACTACTTTGATAATATTGTTTATACTGTATAATATATAACCCTAGTCATAAGCAATCACGAATTTTGATCTGGATTAAGCTTGTTATTTCAAGTAGAAGATTATTGATATGATAAATTATACATACATATGTAAGTTTAAATATATCCTTTGAATATATCAAATTGCAACATTTGACAATTTAACTGCTAATGTGAGACGTTTATTAACTATATCGTGTTGTATTTAGTTAGAATATAATAATATATTCAAATATTACCTGAGACTAGGTACATATTATCTGATCTTCAAAATGGATGTCTTGTATTATATTAGGCGCCTGTTCTTTCAAATTATTTCGTGCGGGGATAATATACATGGAGGGAGAGAGAGTGAGTGAGTGAGAGAGAGTGAGTGTGAGTGTGTGTGAGAGAGAGAGAAAGAGAGAGAGAGAGAGTAATAAGAGTGAAAGTGAATGAAAGCGTCAGAATATAACCAAAATAAGAGAAGTCAACAATGTCCCTTTGGTGTGGTGGGTGGGTGGGGGTGGCTGAGGGTTAAGGGAACAGTGGGTATTGTTTTGGCTCCATTTATTAATATATTCGTTTATCTTTTAGTTTCCTCGTTAGACCTTCATCAAGCTTAAAGAAACACTCCCTAGACTCCCTTAAAGATAAATTTGCACATTTTGCGATAGAAAGATGTCCCGGCCTAAGGCCAGTTTCTCTTAAAATTATAGGCTCGCTATCGCTCGCTAGGTAAAAACTCAACACCTAAATGGCACGAACGATCTTGATATTGATGTAGAGATGGGACGAAAGGTTTTAATATCGCCAAACTAATGGGCCGAACGTCATATAATACCAAAATAAATGGGGCTTAACACGAGGGAGAAAGGGGACCAGAAAAACGACCCATCTCCCCTCAAGGCTTTCTTTTTCTATCCCTTGCTCTGTTTCTGCCTGGCCTTTCCCACCCCTGATGGTATTGACAGCTCACAGGGGGCCGCATTTCCCTTCCCGTTCCGGAGCCATGGGTTTACCTTATTATTTAGTTTACCTTTGATCTTGAATTCTTTGTATGTACTCTAGCTTCTTGATTTGACCTTTGTATTTAGTTTTCTGATCATTTATAAGTTCTGGATCTTTTGTATGTGGGTTCTTATTGTTTCGTTCTTAGTCTTCGTATGTGGGTTTACCATGTACTTAGTTTACCTTTGCTCTTTAATTTAAAAAAAAAAAAAAAAAAAAAAAATATATATATATATATATATATATATACGGTTCGTTCGTGGCCACCCCTTCGGGGATCATGGTGTCAGGCAATATATATATATATATATATATATATATATATATATATATATATATATATATATATATATATATATATATATATATACAGGGTGTTTCATAAATACCTTTCATAAATTTCAGAATGAATAGACCTAGCAATAATAAATATACTTTACTATGTGACGGTTTTGGAAATTTCTCATATTTACCGGGATATTACACATTGTAGTTAAAATAGGAAAGTCTAGGGGATGAACACAATCAGTAGATTACCATCACCTCAATTACTTTAATTTGTCATAAATGTTTGAACATCAATGTATTTTACAGTATTTACAATAGGTATTCTTGGTGACCATGTAATCGGACCTTTTATGTTACCACAACGACTTACAGGCAATGTGTACACCAGATTTCTTCAGGATGACTTACCCATACTACTTGAAGATGTGCCTCTCAGAACACGTAGACAAATGTGGTTCATGCAGGATGGGGCTCCAGCTCACTTTGCACGAGGTACAAGGGACTTCCTTAATGTTATGTACCCTGATAAGTGGATAGGCCGTGGTGGTCCCATCGCCTGGCCACCTAGATCACCGGACCTAACTCCACTTGACTTTTATCTTTGGGGACACTTGAAGAGCAGGGTGTATGCTACACAAATCAACACCCGTCAGCAACTGTGGCAACGAGTTGAAGAGGCATGCAGAGAAGTAAGAAACACACCAGGGATATTTGAAAGAGTGCGACAGTCTCTTATGCGCCGAGCCCAAGCCTGTATCAACGAGGGTGGGAGAAACCTCGAGCAACTATTGTAAATACTGTAAAATACATTGATGTTCAAACATTTATGACAAAATAAAGTAATTGAGGTGATGGTAATCTACTGATCGTTTTCATCCCCTAGACTTTCCTATTTAAACTAAAATTTGTAATATCCCGGTAAAAATGAGAAATTTCCAAAACCGACACATAGTAAAGTATATTTATTATTGCTAGGTCTATTCATTCTGAAATTTATGAAAGGTATTTATGAAACACCCTGTATATATATATATATATAATTTAGTTTACCTTTTCGTCTTTTTCATTACCTCTCATTCGTTCTTATTTTTTGCACAGGTTTCTGCTTCTTTTCTTTCTTATTCTGGGTCCCTTGTTCTCTTATGTTTTTTGCTATATTACCTTTCTTTGGTGTGTAATATCTCTCTCTCTCTCTCTCTCTCTCTCCTAATCTCACTTCAATACATATATATTTTGTACATGGCTTAGTACAAACTAGAATTCTATGATAACTACACAGACGCAAGGTATACATAAATGCATGGATTCCATTTAAGGGGGGTCACCGGCTTTTGTTTTTTTATTCTCTCCTTTTCTCTCTTTCCCTGGCTTGTATCCATTCGGCCCCATTCAGCCAACTGTTTTAAGACGTTTATTCCCATCCAGGTGTCGATTTCTTCCTGGCGAGCGATAGCGAGCCAGCATTGTATGAAGAAATCCGGCTTCGCCAGAGACATTTTTATATCGAAAAATTTACAAATGTAGCTTGCTGTCAAAACTAAAATATAGATATGCTGGCTCGCTACCGCTCGCCAGGAAAATATTGACACCTGGATGGGGGTAAACGTCTTAAAACAGTAGGCTGAATGGGCCCGAATAGATACAAGCCAAAGAGAGAGGGAGAGAAAAAGAAAAAAAGCGAGGTGGGCTCGCTTAACTGTATTCATTCTTTCTCCCCCTGGTTCCATTTGCAATTCTTATGTAGGCGTGTGAATATGGATATACATACAACACATGGACTCGTGAAAAAGGTGGCCTATCTGACCTCTTTGTTTATGATATTTCTTATTTAACCCCTTCTGTACCGGCGACGTCCTTTTAACTTTATTTAGGCCACTATTAGACGATATTATATATTGACAAAAATATACTTTGAAAAGTAGACAGAATGAAAGTAAACACCATGCGAAGAAAAGCACTTTATTGACAACGTTTCGCATTGGCCTGATGAAGCTATCTGCGAAACGTTGTCAATAAGTGCTCTTCCTCACATGGTGTTTATTTTCATATTATTTATTGTTTTAGGATCTCCAGCAATTAACAGGCTTCCAACTATCTCGCTTAACCTTGTTTACTACCACAGATATTTCATAAAGTGCACACAATCGTCTAAATATACCTAGAATATAATTAATAACACGACGACGGTACAGTAGGGGTTAACCCATGCAGTACCGGTGATGTCCTGTTCATTATATTGTGGCAACTGCTAGGCGATTCTATTCAGCTTTGGAAGGATGTTTACTAATTCAAAGGCTACAGACTATCTCAATTAATTCTTTTAGCTACCATATATCCTTCCTAAGCTTCATACAATCTTCTGAATGTAGCTAGAATATATTTAGTAAGACGTGGTCGGTACAGAAGGGGTTAAATGGCGCCACATTATATTTATTACTTTCGCAATAATTGTGTTGGTTTAGGTGCTTATGTTCTGGGTGTGGTGTCCCGAGTTCGAATCCCGGGAGGACTATATGCTTTCATTAGTTTATTCAAGTACATTGGGGTTTGTAATTGATGATTAATGTTACGAACGGGGTGTTAATTCCATATAATTAATAGAGGTGTGGGGTGACGTTGCTTTTCTTTTTGTTTTCAATATATATGGTAGATTATATGAGCTTTGTTAACTAACTGATTTTGGTTTAATAAATATTGCCAACAACATATGCATAGAAACATTACTCCAAAATCTACAGTTAAAGGATGGCAGATGTTTATTAAGGGGTGGTCTCCGTTTTTGTTTTGTTTTTATCTTTCTCTCCTTTTCTCTCTTTCCCTGGCTTGTATCCAATCGGATCCATTCAGCCAACTGTTTTAAGACGTTTATCCCCATCCAGGTGTTGATTTCTTCCTGGCGAGCGATAGCTAGCCAGCATTGTATGAAGAAATCCGGCTTCGCCGGAGACATTTTTCTATTGAAAAATGTATAAATTTAGCTAGGTGTCAAAACAAATATATATATATATGCTGGCTCGCTACCGCTCGCCAGGAAAATATTGACACCTGGATGGGGGTAAACTTCTTAAAATATTAGACTGAATGGGGCTAAATGGATACAAGCCAAAGAGAGAGGGAGACAAATAAAAAAAAAGCAAGGTGGGCCCCCTTAAGCCAGCCGTGTTTATTGTTCAAGCATTAGGATCAGTTAACCCTCGCACACACGCAACACTTTAAATATATGAAAGCATATTTTTGAAAGCAACAAAAACACAACACAAATAATAACAATAATAGCAACAACTATATTAATTATAATAATGATAATAATAATAATAACAAAAACTATAATGTAAGTATGCTATACGTGGAAGTATGACTATATCCAGATCTTCAACATCAGTGTAAAAACAACAACAATGATGAAATACAAGAACAATAAAAACAATCATATAAGTAGATCGTAGTAATTTAATAAAAATATATGTAAGCAAATCCTAAATATATGATGATGAAGAAGGCATATGTGTTAAAGGCAGTAAAACAATAGGTTATCTTTTAGCGGAAGCACAACTGTCTGTTTCTTATAGATTATTATATTCAACTTGGGTCCTTTAGGTTTAGGCAAAAAGTTAAAGCTTAACCTTCAATGTTCAATGTTACGAAATACCTATTGTTCTTACCTTCAGTTCTAGTAGGGCCAAAATCATTAGTACACTGAAACCTTGATATCAATTTGTGAGCATACTTTAACTTTTCATTTTGACTATCTAAATTTATTTGTATAGTTGAATTTATATTTATACATGGGGTAAAGGCTTATTCAGAGTTTTAATAGAATTTTGCTTTTCAGATGGTGTCATGGTGTAAAGGTACGTGTTCCCTTTGTTACTATTATCAAATTATAGATATATTAGTATTTCAATTAAGAGAGAGAGAGAGAGAGAGAGAGAGAGAGAGAGAGAGAGAGAGAGAGAGAGAGAGAATTATTTGTATAGTGAAATTACTTATTCAAGTTATTATGAGGAATTTGGTATTAAGATGGTGTAATTGTGTAAAGGTACGTTTTCCCTTTTGACTATTATCAAATTATAGATATATTAGCATTTAAATTGAGAGAGAGAGAGAGAGAGAGAGAGAGAGAGAGAGAGAGAGAGAGAGAGAGAATAATTTGTACAGTGAAATTACTTATTCAAAATATTAAGAGGAATTTGGTATTAAGATGGTGTAATTGTATATGGTATGTTTTCACTTGTGACTATTATCAAATTATAGATATAGTAATATTTCAATCGAGAGAGAGAGAGAGAGAGAGAGAGAGAGAGAGAGAGAGACAGAGAGAGAGAGAGAGAGAGAGAGAGAGAGAGAGAGAGAGAGAGAGAGAGAGAGAGAGAGAGAGAGAGAGAGAGAGAGAGAGAGAGAGTACAAAGGAGTACAAAGGAAATCAAGCAACAACAGATCTAGAGACCCTTCTAGGTTGCTTGTCCTCCAAAACACTGAGGATCAAGTGTCCAAACAGTGGTTTAGAGTGGGTAAGGGAACATTGGAAAGGGAACTACTGCCCTGCCACTAACGTGGCAGGACTAGGAAGTTAGTAGGGGACATATGGGTTAGTAACTGAGGGGAGGATAAAGTTATTCATTTACAAACGCAGTCAGTCGCGGGTTTGATGCGAGATATTTGTCTAGGCGGAATTTAAATGAATCAACGGTGCTGCAGTCTATAACGTCTCGGGGAAGCCCATTCCACAAGTTGACAACTCGATTGAAGAAGAAATTCTTAGATTCGTGCGAGTTAAAAGATTTACCAATAATTTTGCAACCGTTTCCCCGCGTGTAATTAGATTGGTCGATAGTGAAGTACTTACTACAGTTCATATTGTCGATGCCTTTGATGATTTTGAACACTTGAATTAAGTCGCCTCTTAATCTGCGCTGGGTTAAAGGAAATAGATTTAATTCTCTAAGACGCTCTTCGTATGGTTTGTTCTTTAGGCTAGGTATCATTTTGGTAACTCTACGTTGAACTCGTTCTAGCTTGTTTATATCTTTTTGGTAATAAGGGCACCAGGATTGAACGCAGTATTCCAAGAGGGCGGACTAAGGAATTGTAAAGGGTTAGGATAACTTCTTTGGATTTATGCTCAAATGACCTGCCTATAAAGCCAATTATTTTGTTTGCCTTCTTAACAACTTCTGAACATTGTTGACTCGGTTTTAGGTTACTCGATATTGTTACTCCCAGATCAGTTTCTCTGTTTACATTCTTAAGCTGAGTGCCATTCATCGAATAGTTTGCTTTCTCATTTAGGTATCCGACATGTAGTACTTTACATTTATCCGCATTGAAAACTCATTTGCCAAATTTGGGCCCAACCTGACAATTTATCTAGATTGTGTTGCATATCGTCAACTTGTTCTTTTGAGAGTACGCTATTTGCAATTTTTGTATCGTCAGCAAATTTTGAGATTGTGCAGGTGAGACCCTCATCTATGTCGTTGATGTAAATTAGAAAGAGAATTGGTCCTAGTACCGATCCCTGGAGAGAGAGAGAGAGAGAGAGAGAGAGAGAGAGAGAGAGAGAGAGAGAGAGAGAGTGAGAGTGAGAGTGAGAGAGAGAGAGAGTGAGTACAAAGGAGTACAAAGGAGTACAAAGGAGTACAAAGGAAATCAAGCAACAACAGATCTAGTGACCCTTCTAGGTTGCTTGTCCTCCAAAACACTGAGGATCAAGTGTCCAAACAGTGGTTTAGAGTGGGTAAGGGAACATTGGAAAGGGAACTACTGCCCTGCCACTAACGTGGCAGGACTAGGAAGTTAGTAGGGGACATATGGGTTAGTAACTGAGGGGAGGATAATTTAGGGGAGGATAGAGAGAGAGAGAGAGAGAGAGAGAGAGAGAGAGAGAGAGAGAGAGAGAGAGATGTCAACATAAGGGTTCAGGGATATTATGCCCTGGGGTTGTCTAGACTCCTCGTTCATTAAATGTTAGTCGTCCTTATATACTGTATGTGCACCACTCCAGCCACCTCACTCATCGCCAAGTCGGTTTAATTTTATTCTAGAAACTCTTACTCGGTTGCTGGGGTCTCTATATATAGCCCTATTGATTTACATATCCATTGATCTATCTTTGTCTATCTATCTATCTATCTATCTATCTTGGTGTGTTGTTTTTTTCTTTTTCTTTTTTTAGCTTGAAATAGATAGGTTTCGGAAGAAAATTAAATATACCTATCTATACATATGTCTATCTATTTATGTATCTGTTTATCTATCTATTTACCATATGCATGTAACTCGTCCATTTCCCTTACTGCTTATGTACCAGTGTATCCATACAGTCTAGCTACAGTGTATGGCATTCGTATGATTTTGTTTTTCTATGTGAGTGAGGGAGACAAAAGGCAGAACTGGCTGTGGTGAGTGCCTCCCCCAGAGTTGAAAGAGTGACAGGGCCAGAATCAAAGGACGTTCGAGCCAAAATGCCTGGACACACGGAGTTTGAAACAATTTAAGTCATAGGAAGAGGGAAAGACTGATTCTGGGAGAGAGTTCCAAAGCTCAGCAGTTGAATAGAAGAAAGCCTGAGAATAGTGTTTCACTCATGGGTTGGAGAGTTGCACAGAGTAGGGGTGGGATTGTGTTGCTAGACGGGTACTAAGTACCCTACGTAGAGGAGGTGGTATACACTGGGAAAGATCTGAGGAACACTGATTATTGTAGTAGCGATAGAATAGCGAGAGAGATGCAACATTGCGGCGAAGAGAGAGAGATTGCAGAGAGTTGGTGAGTGGACGGGAGTTAATGATAAGGAAGGCTTTCCTTTCTATTTTGTCTAGGAGTGCGGTGTGAGAGGATCCTCCCCACACATGTGGCTGCCTTAGCAAAAGCTGCAAGACTGGTATGATGGCCATCCACAACCGCAGCTATGGAATGGCCGGAAAGGAAATTAGAGACAAAGGCACAGATGGGGGGATAGAAACCGAAGGAGGGTAGTTTAGAAATTAAAGATTTATGCCAGACTTTATCGAAGGTCTTCGATATGTCTAGTGCAGTAGAAACGGTCTCACCGAAGTCCCGAAAGGAGAATGACCAAGAATTAGTAAGATATGAAAGAAGATCACCAGTATAGCGACCCTTAAGGAAGCCGCACTGGCGATCTAGGAGTAGATTATGAGAAGAGAAATCTTAAGAAATGGATGCTATAATAATAATTTGGGCTATATAGTATTTGTCCTTAGCTTCAATTATAAATATTTTGAAGCATCTGCCTAATGTAAATTGAAGACACAATTATTATTAAACACGTTATATAAATTGTTGCTATCTATTCCATTCGACATTAAGGGGGCCCACCTCGTTTTATTCTGTCTCTCCCTCTCTCTCTCTGGGTTGTATTCATTCGGCCCCATTCTGCCTACTGTTTTAAGACGTTTATCCTCGTCCACGTGTCGATTTATGCCTGGCGAGCGATAACGAGCCATCATATTATTGAAAATGAGGTAAACAGCTGGCTAAATTTTTACATTTTTCGATAGAAAAATTTCTCCGGCTAAGCCGGATATTTCCATAAAATGCTGGCTAGCTATCGCTCGCCAGGAAAAAATCGACTCCTGGATGGGGATAAATTCCTTAAAACAGTAGGCTGAATGGGGCCGAATGGATACAAACCAAAGAAATAGAGAAATAGAAGAGGAGAGAAAAAAAGCGGGTGACCCTCCTTAAGATGTATGAAGCAGGAAAAATATCCTGCAAACCCTACCATTGGATGTAGAGGGAAATAGCGTCCAAACCGCATTATTGAAAGGCCATCTGATTCCCGTGATGAAGTATTAGTGCCGAGTCTGTGATGCCAATGGACTTCAAACACTATAAAGGCAGGCTGGCCACGAAAATAGGTTAGCATTGCCTTCACACACACACGAGAGAGAGAGAGATTTACATATATTTACATAGATACACTGGCCACACAGACCTTACGATCCAAACGAGATGGCCAGGACTTAATTCCAGTAGAGATGGCATATCCGATAGCATATAGAGGAGAGAGAGAGAGAGAGCTTTTCCGTTTCTTCCGGATAGTACAGTATTTTTGTGTTAGTTATGAACACAATAGATAGTTAATTGTCGTCTTATTTACTTAAGTATACTGTATATGACTTAGAACTAACGGTAACAGCACCATAGCCACTCAACTTCTACGTTATCAAGAATTATGGGTTAATTTGCAATAACGATGAGAGAAGGGTGTTCAATAAAGCATTTGATCATTAGGAATATATTCAGCTTCTTCCTTATCTTGTGTGGTTTGTCCCGTGCTCCGTCGGCCACAGCGTCACCATTACCTATAGTTAGTGTCACCACCACCTAACCTCACATTTGTATTTTAAGGGGAGGTGGGGGGTTTTTTCTGGGCCTCCTTCTCCCGCACGTTTAGCCCCAATATTGTTTAGAATATATAAAGTGTGTCCCATTTTGTTGTCAATACTAAGACCTTTCGTGCCATTTAGGTCCCGATCATTTCCTAGCGAGCAATAGCGAACCTGTAATCTAGATACAATTGTTTGTCTGCCAACAAATTTACAAGTGTATCTAGGAGGGGGTATTGGGCGTGTTTTTCTAAGCTTGATATAGGTCTAGGGAGCTCTCCCCCCCCAACCCTCTTTACTTTTTTCATGTTGATCAATGCCTAAATCGTGCATATCCTCTCTTTTTTTTCTCTCTCTCCCATTGTCCTACCGAAGAATGTACAAATTTAGCTTAAAGGGGGATCTGGGAGGCATTATTTATATCTGGGAAAGCGATACTTTTAGTCGACGGCGCAACCTAGAAATAGTTTGCTTAAATTTGGCAAAAGTAACAATAGAAAACATCATAATTAATCAGGTAAAATAACCCTAATATACACCAACACGTCCGGTAGGCTTGTGTTAAGGGGCCCACCTCGCTTTTTTTTTTATCTTTCTCTCCCTCTCTCTTTGGCTTTTATTCATTCGGCCCCATTCAGCTTACTGTTTTAAGACGTTTACCCCCCATCCAGGTTTCAATATTTTCCTGGCGAGCGGTAGCGAGCCAGCATATATATAATTTTGTTTTGACAGCAAGCTAAATTTGTAAAATTTTCGATAGAAAAATTTCTCCGGCGAAGCCGGATTTCTCCATACAATGCTGGCTCGCTATCGCTCGCCAGGAAGAAATTGACACCTGGATGGGGATAAACGTCTTGAAGCAGTTGGCTGAATGGGGCCGAATAGATACAAGCCAGGGAAAGAGAGAAAAAGGGAGAGAAATATAAAAAAAAAACAGTGGTGACCCCCCTTAAGATGTTAGTGCTCCGTGTGTCATCCTTTTCTTCCACTTCCCAGAACGGCCAACGGAGAGCTGCACTAAATAGCCTTTGAGGTCACCAACACCTCTGCCTCTATCAGTGAGCTTGGCCGTCATAATATATTGGATTTTGGTTAAGCCGCTGTCACACGAACGCTTTCCATGAGCAAGTTTTTCCTTGTATTATTTCTGGACTTTTTCGCACTGGTATTTTTTTTTGTTTTTTTTGTTTTTTTTCTCTATACTCCAACTAGGCCTACTCCCTCTCGGGCATAGGCTGAGAGCCTGTACAAATGTACATTCTACCGCTCAACACGGTGAAGCCCGTGAGGTCTTGTTCCAGTCTGGGGAGTGAGACATGTGAAGCATCCATCATGGCTCGAAGCAGCTCCATCTCTGAAGCGGCCGGTTGCTTCGCTCAAGTGCTTCACCGTCTCACCCTCCAGACTCAGACCCTCACTCTCAGAACGCCACCTATTGAGCAGGTATTGGTATAGGTAACTAGACTCAAGGTAGATTATGTTAGGCGGCTGAATTCTGATAAAGTGTCATTTTTGAAGCTTCTAGACCATAATTGCCCGTAAAATTTGCTCTGGAAAGCGCTTGTGTGACACTGGCTCTAGGGTGTGTGAAAAGTTGAAATGCTTGGCCGTCATAATATATTGGATTTTGGTTAGGGTGTGTGAAATGTTGAAATGCATCTATAAGAATCCCTCTTAAGTAACTAAAATGTTGTCTGATAAATGCTGGTTACCATGGTTTTGATACAATACACTTTAACCCCTTCAGTACCGGCGACGTCTTGTTTACTTTATTCTGGCTATTATCAGACAATTTTATTCAGTTTAAAAAGGGCCTCCAGCAATTAACACGCTTCGCACTATCTCACTTATCCATTTTGCTACCACAGATCCTTCTTAAACTGCACAAAATCGTCTAATTATAGCTAGAATAAACATACAAAGACGTCGGTACAGAAGGGGTTAATATATTTACTACTATATACATTAAATTTTAAGGGGAAGTTTTTAGTTGATTGACCCCCTTTCAAGATAAATTTGTAAATTTTTCGGTAGAAAAATTTCCCGGCCGAAGGCCGGTTCCCCTTAAATTACAGGCTCGCTAACGCTCGCCTGAAAAAAAATCGACACCTAAATGGCACGAATGGTCTTAAAATTGATAGAAATGGGGCGAGGGTTCTTAAAATCGCCAAACTAATGGGGCAAGCGTCTTTAAATCTCACAAACAATGGGGCTAAACATGAGGGAGAAAGAGGTTCAGAAAAAAATCCTCCAGGTGGAAATCTCCCCTTAAGTTAACCTCCTCAGTACCGTCGACATCCTTGGCATTATATTCTGCCAACTATTAGACGATATTATTCAGTCTAGGAAGGACGTCATCCAATTAAAAGGCAACAGACTATCTCAATGAATCCTTTTCGCTACCATATATCCTTCCCCGGCTGCAAAAAATCGTCTACATATAGCAAGAATATCATAAAAAGTCGCCGATACAGAAGGGGTTAAGTGTTTGGAACAATCTCTGTTTGTCATTCTATTTTGAGATCTCCTTCAAATGAGCTTCTCTCTGACGTTCGTGCGTCCAGTTTAAGGGAGCCCACCTCGCTTTTTTCTCTTTATCTATTTGGTTTGTATACATTCGGCCCCATTCAGCCTATTATTTTAAGACATTTACCCCCATCCAGGTGTCAATATTTTCCTGGCGAGCGGTAGCGATCCAAAATATGTATTTTTTTGTTTTGACAGCAAGATAAATTTGTAAATTTTTCGATAGAAAAATTTCTTCGGCGAAGCCGGATTTCTCCATACAATGCTGGCTCGCTATCGCTCGCCAGGAAGAAATCGACACCTGGATGGGGATAAACGTCTTAAAACAGTTGGCTGAATGGGGCAGAATGGATACAAGCTAGAGAAAGAGAGAAAAGGAGAGAAAGAGGAAAAAAAAACAGGTGACCCCTGTTAAGTCTTTGACACACGCCCACTTAATTTTTTTTTTTCTATGTGAGTGAGGGAGTCAACTGAGAGCAGAAGAAAAAGAGACACCAAGAATATTGAGAGAAGATGAAGGATTGATTTTTGTATTGTTGAAGAATAAGGGATAGTCCGCAGGGAGTTCCTGACGGGTAGATAGATGGAGAAATTGGGTTTTGGAAGCATTAAAGGTAACAAGGTTTTCTCTGCCCCAATTGGAGATAGTAGTTAGATCAGAATTTAAGTGTTCTATGGCTTCATTCCGTTTGTTGTTGAGGAATTGCTGGCTTTCTGAAAAATTATGGAGTAGTGTAAGGTTGAGTCGTCTGCGTATGAATGGATGGGAATTGAGGTACAGTTGAGAAGATCATTTATAAAAATTAGAAAGAGAATAGGAGATAGGACAGAGCCCTGAGGAACACTGGAGTTTATAGGGTGAGGAAGTGAGCGATGGCTGTCCATAACCGCAGCTATGGAACGGCCGGAGAGGAAATTAGAGACAAAGGCACAGATGGAGGGATAGAAACTGAAGGAGGGTAGTTTAGAAATTAAAGATTTGTGCCAGACTCTATCGAAGGCTTTCGATATGTCTAGTGCAATAGAAAAAGTCTCACCGAAGTCCCGAAAAGAGGATGACCTAGAGTTAGTAAGATATGAAAGAAGATCACCAGTAGAGCGACCCTTAAGGAAGCCATACTGGCGATCTGAGAGCAGATTATGAGAAAATAAATGTTTTAAGAAATTTGGAAGCAAGAATAGTTTCAAAAACTTTAGAAATACAAGAGATGAGAGTAATTGGACGATAGTTGGAGGGTTGAGAGCGGTCACCCTTCTTTGGGACAGGTTGAATGAGAGCAAACTTCCAGCATGAAGGGAAGACGTTAGAGGATAGACAGAGACGAAAGAGTTTGCCTAGGCAGGGAGTCAGCACGGAAGCACAGTTTTTGAGTATAACAGGAGGAACACCGTCCGGACCGTATGCCTTCTTGGTGGAATAAAGATATTTCAAACTGCCTGCTTGCTAAAAAATGTGCTAATGATAGATTAAAATCCTCACAAAATGACGAAGAACGGGTGAAATTTGTAGAGCTACGACGCAAAGCCAAAAAGTTAATTAAGCAAAGTAAAAAGACCTTAGAGTTACATATTGCGAATCAAAGTAAAACAAACCCGAAAGAATTCTATAGTTATATCAGAAAGAAAAAGTAGTTACTTCAACTGTTGGACCGTTAGTCGATGAAAAAGGAGAATACACCAAAGACGAAGTACAAATGAGTAATGCCCTCAATACCTTCTTTGCATCAGTTTTTACAACAGAAGACCTCAGTGATATCCCTACACCATCGCCGATTCAGATTGATAATTCAGATGTTCTAAGCAATATCACCGTTACAGAGAGAGAAGTATTGAATTGTTTAGATAAACTCAAGGTAAATAAAACGCCAGGACCTGATACAATCTCGCCTAGAGTTCTAAAGGAAGCTAAGAATGAGCTCTCCAAACCACTGACATTACTATTCAATAAATCCTTGCAGTCTGGAACTATGCCTGATCAGTGGAAGCTAGCCAACGTAACACCGATATTCAAAAAAGGCAGCAAATCCCTACCCAGTAACTATCGTCCAATTAGCTTAACCTCAGTTGTATGTAAAATGCTAGAAACGGTCATACGAGACAGACTCGTAAATCACTTGGAGGAAAATAACATACTTAAAGATACTCAACACGGCTTTCGTAAAAAACGTTCCTGTTTAACAAACCTCTTAGACTTCTTCCACGATATCCTCAACCTCTACGATGAGAGTAAAGCTGTAGATATTATATACCTTGATTTTCAAAAGGCCTTTGACAAAGTTCCCCACAAACGTTTACTGCTAAAACTAAAAGCGCATGGAATACAAGACGGTGTGTTGAAATGGATAGAAAATTGGCTCAGCAACAGAAAGCAAAGGGTAGTCATAAACGGTAAGGCATCTAAATGGACCAATGTAAGTAGCGGGGTACCCCAGGGATCGGTACTAGGACCAATTCTCTTTCTAATTTACATCAACGACATAGATGAGGGTCTCACCTGCACAATCTCAAAATTTGCTGACGATACAAAAATTGCAAATAGCGTACTCTCAAAAGAACAAGTTGACGATATGCAACACAATCTAGATAAATTGTCATGTTGGGCCCAAATTTGGCAAATGAGTTTCAATGCGGATAAATGTAAAGTACTACATGTCGGATACCTAAATGAGAAAGCAAACTATTCGATGAATGGCACTCAGCTTAAGAATGTAAACAGAGAAACTGATCTGGGAGTAACAATATCGAGTAACCTAAAACCGAGTCAACAATGTTCAGAAGTTGTTAAGAAGGCAAACAAAATAATTGGCTTTATAGGCAGGTCATTTGAGCATAAATCCAAAGAAGTTATCCTAACCCTTTACAATTCCTTAGTCCGCCCTCTTCTGGAATACTGCGTTCAATCCTGGTGCCCTTATTACCAAAAAGATATAAACAAGCTAGAACGAGTTCAACGTAGAGTTACCAAAATGATACCTAGCCTAAAGAACAAACCATACGAAGAGCGTCTTAGAGAATTAAATCTATTTCCTTTAACCCAGCGCAGATTAAGAGGCGACTTAATTCAAGTGTTCAAAATCATCAAAGGCATCGACAATATGAACTGTAGTAAGTACTTCACTATCGACCAATCTAATTACACGCGGGGAAACGGTTGCAAAATTATTGGTAAATCTTTTAACTCGCACGAATCTAAGAATTTCTTCTTCAATCGAGTTGTCAACTTGTGGAATGGGCTTCCCCGAGACGTTATAGACTGCAGCACCGTTGATTCATTTAAATTCCGCCTAGACAAATATCTCGCATCAAACCCGCGACTGACTGCGTTTGTAAATGAATAACTTTATCCTCCCCTCAGTTACTAACCCATGTCCCCTACTAACTTCCTAGTCCTGCCACGTTAGTGGCAGGGCAGTAGTTCCCTTTCCAATGTTCCCTTACCCACTCTAAACCACTGTTTGGACACTTGATCCTCAGTGTTTTGGAGGACAAGCAACCTAGAAGGGTCACTAGATCTGTTGTTGCTTGATTTCCTTTGTACTCCTTTGTACTCCTTTGTACTATTAAGCCCAGAGAGGGTAGAAAGTACACCTTTAGAAGAGATTAGGATATTAGGCATAAGTACAAAGGAGTACAAAGGAAATCGAGCAACAACAGGTCTAGTGACCCTTCTAGGCTGCTTGTCCTCCAAAACACTGAGGATCAAGTGTCCAAACACTGGTTTAGAGTGGGTAAGGGAACATTGGAAAGGGAACTACTACCCTGGAACTAATGTCCGTGGCAGGATTAGGAAGTTAGTAGGGGACAGATGGGGTACTAACTGAGGGGGGGATAAAATAAAGTTATTCATTTACAAACGCAGTCAGTTGCGGGTTTGATGCGAGATATTTGTCTAAGCGGAGTTTAAATTAATCAACGGTGCTGCAGTCTATTATAACGTCTCGAGGAAGCCCATTCCACAAGTTGACAACTCGATTGAAGAAGAAATTCTTAGATTCGTGTGAGTTAAAAGATTTACCAATAATTTTGCAACCGTTTTCCCGCGTGTAATTAGATTGGTCGATAGTGAAGTACTTACTACAGTTCATATTGTCGATGCCTTTGATGATTTTGAACACTTGAATTAAGTCACCTCTTAATCTGCGCTGGGTTAAAGGAAATAGATTTAATTCTCTAAGACGCTCTTTGTATGGTTTGTTCTTTAGGCTAGGTATCATTTTGGTAACTCTACGTTGAACTCGTTCTAGCTTGTTTATATCTTTTTGGTAATAAGGGCACCAGGATTGAACGCAGTATTCCAGAAGAGGGCGGACTAAGGAATTGTAAAGGGTTAGGATAACTTCTTTGGATTTATGCTCAAATGACCTGCCTATAAAGCCAATTATTTTGTTTGCCTTCTTAACAACTTCTGAACATTGTTGACTCGGTTTTAGGTTACTCGATATTGTTACTCCCAGATCGGTTTCTCTGTTTACATTCATAAGCTGAGTGCCATTCACCGAATAGTTTGCTTTCTCATTTAGGTATCCGATATGTAGTACTTTACATTTATCCGCATTGAAACTCATTTGCCAAATTTGGGCCCAACATGACAATTTATCTAGATTGTGTTGCATATCGTCAACTTGTTCTTTTGAGAGTACGCTATTTGCAATTTTTGTATCGTCAGCAAAATTTTGAGATTGTACAGGTGAGACCCTCATCTATGTCGTTGATGTAAATTAGAAATAGAATTGGTCCTAGTACCGATCCCTGGGGTACCCCGCTACTTACATTGGTCCATTTAGATGCCTTACCGTTTATGACTACTCTTTGCTTTCTGTCGCTGAGCCAATTTTCTATCCATTTCAACACACCATCTTGTATTCCATGCGCTTTTAGTTTTAGCAGTAAACGTTTGTGGGGAACTTTGTCAAAGGCCTTTTGAAAATCAAGGTATATAATATCTACAGCTTTACTCTCATCGTAGAGGTTGAGGATATCGTGGAAGAAGTCTAAGAGGTTTGAAAAACGGAACCGTGTTGAGTATCTTTAAGTAAGTTATTTGCCTCCAAGTAATTTACGAGTCTGTCTCTTATGACCGTTTCTAGCATTTTACATACAATTGAGGTTAAGCTAATTGGACGATAGTTACTGGGTAAGGATTTGCTGCCTTTTTTTAATATCGGTGTTACGTTGGCTAGCTTCCACTGATCAGGCATAGTCCCAGACTGCAAGGATTCATTGAATAGCAATGTCAGTGGTTTGGAGAGCTCATCCTTACCTTCCTTTAGAACTCTAGGCGAGATTGTATCAGGTCCAGGCGTTTTATTTACCTTGAGTTTATCTAAACAATTCAATACTTCTCTCTCTGTAACGGTGATATTGCTTAGAACATCTGAATTATCAATCTGAATCGGCGATGGTGTAGGGATATCACTGAGGTCTTCGGTTGTAAAAAACTGATGCAAAGAAGGTATTGAGGGCATTACTCATTTGTACTTCGTCTTTGGTGTATTCTCCATTTTCATCGACTAACGGTCCAACAGTTGAAGTAACTACTTTTTTCTTTCTGATATAACTATAGAATTCTTTCGGGTTTGTTTTACTTTGATTCGCAACATGTAACTCCAGGGTCTTTTTACTTTGCTTAATTAACTTTTTGGCTTTGCGTCGTAGCTCTACAAATTTCACCCGTTCTTCGTCATTTTGTGAGGATTTTAATCTATCATTAGCAAATTTTTTAGCAAGCAGGCAGTCTGAAATATCTTTGTTCCACCATTTGGGCTTATCATTATGGCCTGGACGCCGTATTTTCGATGGTATGCAGTCTTGCACTGCCTTAAGGTAAGTGGTTGTGAAACACTCCCAAGATGTATTTATGTCGTTATTGTTAGTCAGATAGCTCCAGTCAGTTTCTTTAAGCTTAGATTTAAGTTTATGAAAATTTGCTTTCTTGAAATTAGGGACTTTCTCAATGCTACTATTTGATTTGTTACTAGTAAACTTTAAAGTGAAAGTTATCGTACGATGGTCGCTGTTACTGAATTCATCACCAACATTCAAATTCTCTATTCATTCTTCTTTTGTTGCAAGTACAAGGTCAAGCACATTATTACCACGGGTCGGAGATTGTACAAATTGAAAAAGTGAACTCTCTTGCAAGTTAGCATAGAGGTCGTGTCCAGAGTGTGAAGTAAGAATATCGCCCCATTTAGTCACAGGTAAGTTGAAATCGCCAAGAATTACGGTATCTTATATGTTAGTTATTTCTGCAATTTGTTCATAAATTTCACTGTCAGTTTGCACTGATTGAGCTGGGGGTCTGTATAATAAAGCTAGTGTTATTTTAGTTCCTCGTTTATTATTTAATAGTACGTAAGATATGTCTATATTCGCAATTTGAGGTTTTGACATTAAGACGGGATTAAGACTTTCCTTTATAAAAAACAGAACTCCTCCTCCATTTCTATTGATCCGACTTTTCTCAAACATTGTATAACCAGGAAGCGTATATTCGGCTAAATAGTCTCTGTCTTCCGTATTTAACCAAGATTCTGTAATGCCGATTATATCATAATGTTCTGTAAACACGATTTCCTCTAGATCTGAAAATGTATTGCGTATGCTACGAGCATTTACATAAAACACCTTAAGAGTATTAGAGTTGGATGTTACTGATTGTGTATTGTCTGAATTTTCAGTTCGTATTTGACTTACACTACCCTATCTGGATACCCCCGGTTGACCCCGTTTTTTGAACGGAAATCCTTGACTGCATCATTCAGCAGACGACCAAGACGTGCAGCTCCTACTTCATTGAGATGTACACCATCTCCTGAAAACAAAGATTTATCATAGTAAAAATTATCCCACGTGTCGACAAAGCCGATGTCCTCCTTCCTGCAGAGTTTGGCTAGTCGGCGATTTGTACTGGTAGCTACTGTATGTTGTAGAATCGGTTTTCTATATTAATCCGGGGAACAATTCCTGGAATTAAGATTCTATTAGATTTTTCCTTGAAGGACCTGATCAGCCGCCGGTACTTGCAAAGTAGTTCCTCTGACCGCGTCCGTTGGACATCGTTTGATCCAACGTGGATGACGTACGTGGTGCTTGCGGGGGCGAGCCTGGAAACCTCTTCCACAACCACAACAATGTCTTCCACGCCGCCACCTGGGATACAGAATCGCTTTCTGGTCCTGGGTGCCCTGGCGCAGAACTCTGTTAATTGGCCACGGACCATGGAGTCGCCCACAAGCCGAACTTCTTCCGTTTCCTCTTCCTCGTCAATAGCAAGAATTTTGAAGCGGTTTTGGCATGTTGTCGGGATTACCTTCCTGGTACTGGTAGGCCTACTGGGATGCACATTGTTTCTCACTAACTGAAAGTTGTCCTGGGGGGGAGTGAGATAGTCATTATTATTTTCTGAAACATAGAAGGTAGCTGCTGGTGTGGGTACCGGTACCGGTACTGTATGCACTGGAATGGCGGTTGACATCGTAGTGGTTTCTTGGGCCGAGGGCACTCCTACGTTGAGTGTGGCAAATTCTTGAAGGGATTCAAGCTTCGTAGTCAGGGCATCGATCTTGCGGTGAGCTGCATTCAATTCATCCGCAATCTTCTCTCGGAGCTGGCAAAATCTACAAATTTGGACATCAGTATCAACAAACATGGTAGGGCCAAATTTACCGGAACAACTCGTGCAGGTTCGTTGCGGCGCCATGACGATATAATCACAAAATGATACAATTAAAGCCTGAAAATCACAAAAAATGTATGTTAGCAATGTGATACAATTAATTCCTGAAAATCACACAAAATTTTGTTAGCAATATGATAAAATTAATATGCCTGTAAATCACAAAAAATATGTTAGCAATAGAACACAATTTATGCCTGAAAATAAAACAAAAATTTATGTTAGCAGTATGACACAGTTAAAGCCTGAAAATTGCAAATGGACTAGTAATTTGTTAAAAAATTTACTGGAAAAAAAAAGTGGGAGAGGGTTAATTTAGCCTAGTGAGAAAACTGGAAAGCAGTATACAGTACAGTAACAAAAATATTGGTTAGCAATATGGTACAATTAATGCCTGTAAATCACAAAAAGAATATGTTAACCACAAAAAGAATATGTTAGCAATAGAACACAATTTTATGCCTGAAAATAAAAATATAATGATGTTAGCAGTATGACACAGTTAGGCTAAAGCCTGTATATTAGTTTATACAGTGGTCGACACAATAATAATAATAATGGAGTTAGTAATATCCCTGGCAAGAGTGTGAGAGGCCTATTAATATGGTGACAAGTATCTGAAATGCGATTAATAAATAGGCTATCAAAAAGTATTACAGTAACTAAATTATTCTAACCCAATATTAAAACTATCTTGACAAATGTTAGTGTGTGCGATTTATATAGATAACCAAGTTAAAAAGTTCAATCAAGTACAGTATTGGGTAGACTTTGATATATAAAATACAAGAAGAGGGTTTGTTTTTTGCATACACAGGTGGCGCTGGTATCGGCGGCGTCTCTACTAACTTGACAAATAGAATTTTGAAAAACAAACGTTTATCAGTCAAAACTACAGTACAATGTCATGCAAGATAACTACTGGGTGGTTTGCTAAGTACTTAACTACAGTGAGGGCTAAAATATCTACAATAAGTGCTAGAACTTTATAATATGAAACAAGCAAATAGTTTGTTTACTTTAGAGCGTCGGTCGTCACTAACCGGTACAAATGTAAACAAAAGCAGTCTCGATAAACAAACGTTTATCAGTCAAAAACACAGCAAAATTACATGCAAAGCAACTACAGGGCAGTTAAACTAGAGCTTAGCTACAGCTCATGCAAACAAATAAGGGGATGAGTAATGGAGTACTCAAGTTATGGTCAAATTTCGAGCAGCGAGAGCGAAGTGCTGTTGGCGGGTTGACTCGTTGGGCTCGTCGAGAGAGGAGGGTGGAGAGGTAGGAATAGCACCGGAATCATCCAAGGTGGAGTTTCTAGCAAACGTTTGAGCGAAGAGTTTAGCTTTGTCAGAGGAAGAAGTGATGCTTGTGCCATCAGAGTGGGAAAGGGGAAGAAAAGACGAGCAAGAGAAATTGTTGGAGAGGTTTTTGGCTAAATGCCAGAAAGCTTGGGAAGAGCTAGAGTTGGATAGTTCAGTGCATTTATTATTGATGAAAGAGTGCTTGGCAAGTCGAAGAACAGATTTGGCTTGATTCCGGGCAGAAACATAGGAAGAATGAGAGTCTTGAGTTTTAAGGCGTCGGTACCGTTTGAATGCTTCCTCCTTATTGCGGACAGCAGTAGAAAAGGCGTGAGTAAACCAAGATTTTTTAGCATTAGTCTGAGAGAAAGAGAATGAAATGTATGCTTCCATGCCCGATAGGATTACCTCGGTAATGCGTTCAACACTCTCCGAGGGTCCCCGGCCACGGAAGCAGAAATCATTCCATGGGAAATCAAAGAAGTACTGCCGGAGAGCCTCCCAGTCGGCAGCGCCAAAGTGCCACAAGCGCCGCCGGCTAGGAGGATTGGGTGGCCGTACTGGAGAGATAGGACAGGTGACAGAGATAAGTTTATGGTCGGAGGAGCCCAAAGGAGAGAAAAGATCGACAATATAAGAAGAAGGGTTAGAAGTTAGAAACAAGTCAAGAATGTTGGGCCGATCTCCGAGGCGATCCGGGATACGGGTGGGTTGCTGAACTAACTGCTCTAGGTCATTTAGGATAGAAAAGACGTAGGCTTGTTCACCAGGTAGGTCAGTAGTGTGAGAGGAGAGCCATTGGCGGTGGTGAACGTTGAAATCTCCTAAGATGGAGATTTCTGAGAAAGGAGAAATGGATAGAATGTATTCCACTGTAGAGTTTAGATAGTCAAAGAATTTGGGAAAGTTGGTAGAGTTAGGGGAAAGATAGACAGCACAGAAATGTTTAGTAAGAGAATGACAGGAAAGTTTGAGCCATAAAGTTGAGAATTCAGAGGAATCGAAATCGGGAACACGAGAGCAAGTGAGTTTGTTGTGCACATATGCACAACATCCTTCTTTGGCTTTGAAACTAGGATAGAGAAAGTAGGAGGATACAGAGAAGGGGCTGCTGGATGTTGCTACAGACACCTGAGTTTCGGTGAGGAAAAGAAGATCAGGTTTGTAGGAGGAGAGATGGTGTTCAACAGAGTGAAAATTAGAGGAAAGTCCGCGAATGTTGCAGAAGTTAATAGAAAGAGTAACAGGCCGAGGTCCAGGTAATTTTGTGGGGTCGTCAGGGGAAGGTCGGGCGGGTGAGGGGACATTTATGGTCACCCCCCCCCCCTGGGGACTCCGAGCCTGGGCTAAAATTCATCATTACTAATTATATCACGAGTATTTAGCCTTTTTCCATTTCTTTTAGGTGGTACTAGACAGTTTTATTGATTTTAGAAAGTAAGAGTTAGAAGCTAGTGTTAATTGAGTGTTTGCTCTTTGCGATTCGTAGATTTGTTTTTAATATGAGCAAAATTGTCTATAGTTAGCGGTATTGGATTGTTGGCGTTAACTATTTTGAAGGATAAAGCTTCAATGGCGGCTTTGCATATTTCACTTGCAGATATTGCGGAGCTGAGCTTATTGGGGATTAGGATAAGTCGCTTGGTGCATTTGCGAGTCTACTGTTGGTATTACTGGTCCCTGATTAGGCGGATTTTGGACCACATTTTTGCTGGGGCCGTCGTTGGGTTTGCGAGGGATTTGGTGGCTGTACATAAAAACTCTTTGGGTAAAAGGTCCGTGGCTCAGTGTGGCTTTACTGGATTTCCTTGACTATCAGATGTTGTGGCTGAATGCTTCAGTTGGTTTGAGGTCTATTCGCCCACTAGTTATTTCGCCAACAGTGATCTCATCCCCATAAACGATATGTTGATGTACACTTAACATGACCTATTAAGTAACACCCCGTTCTTAACATTAATCATCAATTACAAACCCCAATGCACTTGAATAAACTAATGAAAGCATATGCTCCTCCCGGGATTCGAACTCGGGACACCACACCCAGACATAAGCATCTAAGCCAACACAGTTATATAACATATCCGAACCTCAGGCTATTCTTGTTTGACCTAACCTCTCACCGCTAACTTAATCCAACCATTGCACTTAAAATCGTGAATAAAATCTTGAATGTCGGCGAACATTTCCAGGCTTATATAACCAGTAATAATTTTATTGGTTATGCTATGCAACCTTTCTTGGCGGAAGAGATTATTTCATTAGATTTAGTAATTATGTAGTATTTTCAATGTTTAAATTTTGTGTAATGTTTTCATTGGTGTAGGCTTCTTGAAACATCTAATCGCCTCTTTATAATTGATGAAGCTGTCAGCGTAATAATAAGGATAGCATCAAGTATGGGGCCTATTTTTCAATCTATTAGCTATACTGTATATATGAATTCTCCATAACAATCTTTAGCGAAAGTTGTATACAAAAAAGTATCAAACATTAGTAATATACTGTGCATTGTAGACATATATATATATACTGTGCATTGTAGACATATATATAAAATTTAAAGTCAGGTTACAATGGGGGGACTAGATTAAAATGTTCATAGATCTGTTTATAGTATGTTTACTAAGGCATGAATTACAGTTGTTAGATGTCGTTATTATAATTGACGCACCAAAATAATCATAGAATAGCCATGGAGATGACCTAATAATATCTAGTCTTCCAAAACACGTGCATTTAATATATGCAACTGTTTAATTTTCCTGCAGTGATTAAGGATATTGGTTTTGTTACATTTAAAGCTATTTTGACACGCTGATGTAATAATCCCAAGATATTTCATTATATTTAGTAGACTAGTTTAACCAGTAGATTATTTCAACCAGTAAATCACTCAATAACAACCACTAATTCCAAAGATTTCGTAGACAATCTCAACCAGTAGACCACCTGGACCAGTAGACCATCTCAACCAGTAGGCTATTCAACACCAACTAATGATTCCAAGCATTTCATCTACCAGTGTAATATATAGTAAACAAAACCCTAGTCTGATCGAAGAGGCTAAGAAAGCGATAATAGAGATCTATATACAAAGAATGTCTCGGGATGATCCGCCCTCCTTCATATATCTCAAGAACGTGCGAGGAATAACTTGAGGCTGCGAGAGAGAGAGAGAGAGAGAGAGAGAGAGCGCGCGCGCGCACCTCGTGAATCTCCAATGAACGACGAGGGAGAGAAATGAATGTACAATTGCCAGCACAAGTAGATGGTACGCTATTCAATATAAGCTTGAGGTATTGAATATTGATTGAGGGAATACAGTGACTTGGGGTATGTGTTGTTATTGTTTCAAGAACCCTGCTTTAAAACAAATGCAAGAAATACACAACATTTAAACACCAAAAATTAATATAAGAATTAATATTTTTTTCACCAACCAACTTTACTTCTAAACTCAATAGTTAATGGTTGATATGGTCTAATGGTTGATATGGTCTAATGGTTGATATGGTCTAGTGGTTGATATGGTCTAGTGGTTGATATGGTCTGCTGGTTGATATGGTCTACTGGTTGATGTGGACTACTGGTTAATTTGGTCTAGTGGTTGATATGGTCTAGTGGTTGATATGGTCTGCTGGTTGATATGGTCTACTGGTTGATATGGTATACTGGTTGATATGGTCTACTGGTTAATTTGGTATAGTGGTTGATATGGTCTTCTGGTTGATATGGTTTACTGGTTGATATGGTTTATTGGTTGATATGGTCTAGTGGTTGATATGGTCTACTGGTTGATATGGTCTACTGGTTGATATGGTCTAGTGGTTGATATGGTCTACTGGTTGATATGGTCCACTGGTTGATATGGTCTAGTGGTTGATATGGTCCACTGGTTGATATGGTCTAGTGGTTGATATGGTCTAGTGGTTGATATGGTCCACTGGTTGATATGGTCTACTGGTTGATATGGTCTACTGGTTGATATGGTTTACTGGTTGATATGGTTTACTGGTTGATATGGTCTAGTGGTTGATATTGTCTACTGGTTGATATGGTCTACTGGTTGATATGGTCTAGTGGTTGATATGGTCTAGTGGTTGATGTGAACTACTGGTTAATTTGGTCTAGTGGTTGATATGGTATAGTGGTTGATATGGTCTGCTGGTTGATATGGTCTACTGGTTGATATGGTATACTGGTTGATATGGTCTACTGGTTAATTTGGTATAGTGGTGGATATGGTCTTCTGGTTGATATGGTTTACTGGTTGATATGGTTTACTGGTTGATATGGTCTAGTGGTTGATATGGTCTACTGGTTGATATGGTATACTGGTTGATATGGTCTAGTGGTTGATATGGTCCACTGGTTGATATGGTCTACTGGTTGATATGGTCCACTGGTTGATATGGTCTAGTGGTTGATATGGTCCACTGGTTGATATGGTCTAGTGATTGATATGGTCTAGTGGTTGATATGGTTCACTGGTTGATATGGTCTACTGGTTGATATGGTCTAGTGGTTGATATGGTCTACTGGTTGATATGGTTTACTGGTTGATATGGTCTACTGGTTGATATGGTCTACTGGTTAATCTGGTCTAGAAGTTGATATGGTCTACTGATTGATATGGTCTACTGGTTGGTATGGTGTAGTGGTTGTTATGGGCTACTGGTTGATATGGTCTACTGGTTGATATGCTCTAGTGGTTGATATAGTCTACTGGTTGATATGGTTTACTGGTTGATATGGGCTACTGGTTGATATGGTCTAGTGGTTGATATGGTCTACTGGTTGATATGGTTTACTGGTTGATATGGTTTACTGGTTGATATGGTCTACTGGTTAATATGGTTTACTGGTTGATATGGTCTACTGGTTGATATGGTCTAGTGGTTGATATGGTCTACTGGTTGATATGGGCTACTGGTTGATATGGTCTACTGGTTGATATGGTCCACTGGTTGATATGGTCTACTGGTTGATATGGTCTACTGGTTGATATGGTCTACTGGTTGATATGGTTTACTGGTTGATATGGTTTACTGGTTGATATGGTATACTGGTTAATCTGGTCTAGAAGTTGATATGGTCTACTGATTGATATGGTCTACTGGTTGATATGGTCTAGTGGTTGATATGGTCTACTGGTTGATATGGTCCCCTGGTTGATATGGTCTACTGGTTGATATGGTGTACTGGTTGATATGGTCTACTGGTTGATATGGTCTACTGGTTGATATGGTCTACTGGTTGATATGGTCTAGTGGTTGTTCTGGTATATTGGATAAGCTGACATGGATCCTGTTGATATTAATTTAGGCAAGAAAATCGAGTTAGGCTTGAGGAGCATCCATTCATATCTCTCCTCTCTCTCTCACTTTCACTCTCCCCCTCTCTCTCTTTCGCTCTTTCGCTCGCTCTCTCTCTCTCTCTCTCTCTCTCTCTCTCTCTCTCTCTCTCTCTCTCTCTGATTCTCGATGTCACAAAGCACTTCTTCACCTACAGTGTGGTCATCGAGTGGAACAAATTGCCTGAGAAAGTGGTACAATGTAAGACGATTGACACATTCAAAAGAAATCTAGACATTTATTTTGAGGAGGTGGGAATAATATAGATAAACACAAAAACAACATAGGTTAAGCATCAGTAGTATATACTATTTCGCATCTTCGTTCTTTACTATAAATTTCCCAGTAGAGGTTTTTCTCATTCTGCTGGGGACTTCTTTCCCCAACTTAATTTCCTGCCGACCAACGGCCGGAGAGAGAGGTGGGTGGGGAGAGAGCCTTCTTCTTTGCTATCCTTGCCTTCCACTTATTATCAAATTCTATTTTAGCATTAAGTCCGGACTACCTAGTAGGGACCGCAAGGTCTGTGTAGTCTGTGTATCTATGTAATTCTATCTAACTCTCTCATTTTCATTCCCACCCAATAAAACCCGATACTATGAGAATTGCCGCACTGACCAAAGGTTATTGAGCTATTAAGATAATCACGGCGCCCTTCCATTATTCCTATCTCCCCTGAATAAGTGACCATTTTCATATATTTCACAAGAATTACGGTAAGTGACCTCCTGATGATTCCTGGGTTTCCTACACATTTCAGAATGCATATACAGTATGTATTCCTCTAATGATTTATATATATTATTTTATAAATACAAATACAACATCCAAATTAGATACACATAAATACCTAATATTTATAATTTGAGTAATAATATACTCCATATGTCTACTATAATATATTCATCATATTGAGGCTTTAAATTATTGTGCTCCTTACTCTCTCAGGGTGTACAGGAGCAAACGAGCTGCAAATCTTCATATCTATTTATTGGTTGACGCTTCGTAAATGGTACGATTATCGAATTTATTGCATAAGTGCTTATTGAGTAATGAATGACATGGATTGCTGGGATCGGGATTTCTAGATATGTAAATATGGATATATTTGCGTTATTTAAAACGCAAGAGGTCAATGTATTTATATGTTACTGAATATAAGGCACTAATTCATTGTACATCCTATGGTAGCTTCCGATTCTTGATTCTACTTTTAATCGATAATTTTCTCAAGCAGTATTCTAGATCCACTTACAGACTGTCTAGTCTACGTAATTCAGTGTCCTTACATTGCACAGTACTACTGATTATTTGTAAACATTTCGCTTCCAATCACCCAAAACATATATATTTCTTCTTACCTGGCGAGAAAGTGTCATTCATTTGGATTGTAGGGCCGTAGCAAATTTTAGATAGGCTACTGAAGTATATTTTTAATTATGAAAAGGTGCTAAGTGGGGAATCAAACGAGTAAGGTGCTAAGTGGGGAATCAAACGAGTAAGGTGCTAAGTGGGGAATCAAACAAGTAAGGTGCTAAGTGGGGAATCAAATGAGTAAGGTGCTAAGTGGGGAATCAAACGAGTAAGGTGCTAAGTGGGGAATCAAACAAGTAAGGTGCTAAGTGGGGAATCAAATGAGTAAGGTGCTAAGTGGGGAATCAAACGAGTAAGGTGCTAAGTGGGGAATCAAACGAGTAAGGTGCTAAGTGGGGAATCAAACGAGTAAGTTGCTAAGTGGGGAATCAAACAAGTAAGGTGCTAAGTGGGGAATCAAACGAGTAAGGTTCTAAGTGGGGAATCAAACGAGTAAGGTGCTAAGTGGGGAATCAAACGAGTAAGTTGCTAAGTGGGGAATCAAACAAGTAAGGTGCTAAGTGGGGAATCAAACGAGTAAGGTGCTAAGTGGGGAATCAAACAAGGAAGGTGCTAAGTGGGGAATCAAACGAGTAAGGTGCTAAGTGGGGAATCAAACGAGTAAGGTGCTAAGTGGGGAATCAAACGAGTAAGTTTATCGTCAGTCTCGATGATCAACATCTTTCGGGCAGTATTCCTAGGATCATTTTAGCGCTGAATGATCTCTACAGGTCCCAGTGCTTGGCCTTTGTGCCTAAATCTTATCAATTCAATTCCTAGGATCATTTGTTTAGTATCGGCGACTAGATTATCATAAGAAGATGGTTATAGGCAACAGCACTCTTATATAGGCAACAGCACTCTTATATAAACAACATCACTCTTATATAAACAACAGCACTCCTAAATAATAACAGCACTCTTATATAAGCATTTTCACAAGCTGCCAGAAGAGTTGTGGAATAATGTTTTTAGGGAAAATATTCACGCGTGATACATACAGCCTTTAGTGGTATTATGCAGATCATGTGTAGTTCCTTATCCAACGCTAATGCACTATGTCAAGGAGTCAGTGGTTATGAGTTAATATGACTCGCCTAGTGAAGAAAACATAAGCATATATTCCTAAACAATAGGCTACCATAGCGTGGTTGGGAATATGAACATGATTATATTGATATCCAGTATTCCAGAATGGATAATAAGTCGTAGGCGTGTGCATAAACCTTTAACCGTCCTGGTGGTGTAATGGTTTGAATGTTTAAAATCTGTTTGTGATAACCCAGGTTCGAATCCCGGTGGATCATATTATATGCTTTCATTAATTTCATTTAAGGTGTTTGGTGTTGTGGTGAAATTAATAAAAATATAGATTAAATCAAGTAATGCCACATGAGAAAAACCTCATACAAACCACCCGGGATTCGAACCCTGGACCGTGTGATCAGCCGTCCGGCTGGCTCAGTTGATAGCGTGCCTGATTCCCACCTTGAAGGTCTCGCGTTCAATCCCCGCTCAGATTGAAAAGTTTTTCTGGGATACAGCCGGCGGTTACCATCTCCCCATGAGCAAGGGGGATGGGTAATGGTCTCTGGTAGACTAAAGAAAGCCAAGCGTTTGCGAATCCTCGAAGGAGGAGAGACAGGCGCTATATAAGTAACCAGAAGATTATTATTATTATTATTATTATCAACATAGTCTTGTGTTTTGCTCCTAGCTCTATTAATTGTGTTTAATAACCATGTGTATTGCCTATGATTACCGCGGTATTTCTTATATAACTCAATCCATTTTCCAACAGTTATCTAAGCTTTACCACAGTTTCACCCAATATTCTGAGACGTCGTACTTCCCCCCTCTAGAAAACGACCAGGAAGCCTCGGGTTGACAAATGAGCATCGCCTCGCCCTCCCACCTTTCCTTCACACCCTGTGTACACGAGTCGTTAAGGGAGACCACCTCGCTTGTTTTCTCTTTCTCTCCCTCTCTCTTTGGCTTGTATCCATTCGGCCCCATTCAGCCTACTTTTTTAAGACGTTTACCCCCATCCAGGTGTCAATATTTTCCTGGTGAGCGGTAGCGAGCCAGAATATATATATTTTTGTTTTGACAGCAAGCTAAATTTGTACATTTTTCGATAGAAAAAATTCTCCGGCAAAGCCGGATTTTTCCGTCGAAGCCGGATTTCTCCATACAATGCTGGCTCGCTATCGCTCGCCAGGAAGAAATCGACACCTGGATGGGGATAAACGTCTTAAAACAGTTGGCTGAATGGGGCCCAGGGAAAGAGAAAAAAAGGAGAGAAAGATAAAAAACAAAAAAATGTTTTTATCACTTATCTCTCTACTACCTTCCGGGACTGACTTCCACCTATATAGAGCAGGTAGAGGCTGTAATATGGCAGGTGGAGTAGGGTAATCGATATAGCTAAACTATTTCAATCTAATGACGCAAACTGTTACTCTATGCGGGTTATCATCAGGTAGTTTGGGGGCAGGGGGCTAGGAATCTTCCTCCCCTTGTAAAATTCTCCTACTCGACGAGACAGAGAAACGGGCGAGGAAACACTAAAGTGGTCCCAGACCCTGAGAATAGGAACTTTAAATGTTGGTTCTGTTCGGGTTCTGTCTCGTGTCGGCCACTCCCAGCAATAGGGTATGTGCCTGAGTATATACATACATACATACAGTTTGTAATTTAGGAAGGTCCAATGGGTGCCAGAGGGTTAACTGAGATAGCATATTTTTGTTTATGTTTACCGTGCCTCTCGAAACATTGACAACAATAAGCTCAGAAAAGTTGACAGAATGAGTATAAACACCTCATAGAAACGTTGCCAATAGAGAGCTCCTCCTCATAGGGTATTTATATTAACTCTCAACACATATTTTCGGACAATAGCCAGAATACCAATAAGAGAAACGTCACGATACTAAAATGATTAAGAGGAGATGGGCATATTTATTGGCTCATTTATGTATCTATTTATTATTTTATTACTTTGCTCCCTCGACCTCCATCAAGCTAATAATAAAAAACGCCCAAGACCCTCCTTCACGATAAATTTTTAATTTTTTCGATAAATAAATGTCCCGGCCGAAGGCCGATTTCTCTTAAATTACAGGCTCGCTATCGCTCGCCAGGAATAAATCGACGCATAAAGAACTCCGTCAAAGAAATGGGGCGAAAGGTCTTAAAATCGCCAAACTAATGGGCCGATCTGTCTTATAATATAAAAACTAATGGGGCTAAACATGATGAAGAAGGGGGACCACAAAAACGGTCATCTCCCCTTAATACACAATGAAGAAGACCCCGGGTTGACAAATGATCTTCACTTCGCCCTCCCACCTTCCCTTCAGACCCAGTGTACACAGCTCGTTTATCACCTAGCTCTCTCGGGCCTCCTAGAATCTGGGGGTTACCTCTCACACATACAGAGTAGGTAGAGGCTTCGGTAGGACAGGTGAGATAAAGTCGAGGCAACAGAATAACTTGTTTTTGTTGGAATACTCAAAGGGGGAGATGTGAGCTCGTAAATGTTTTGGCTATCCGAATCCACCGCTGCTGCTCACTTTTATGGAGCTGGTATAGGCTCCGTTACGAATGACTGGAACGAGTACCATGGATACTCAAAAGTGGTTATGACGTTGGCTTTCAAGGTACGACTTTCATACAGAAATATGAATGCGTGAATATGTGTTTTACCCGGCCCCTTGGTTGCCGCCTCAAATATACAGAACAGCTAGGTTTAAGTAAACCAAGTTAGAAAAAGCATGTAGGCCTATAGAGTTTTACTTGACTATGGACCCCGAAACTTAAACATAACATAACATAATGACGCACCCTTTCCATACGTAGAGTAGGGGCGGAATACTTAAACGGTTAAACCTTTTGATGCAGTAAGACTTAAAATAAATCTACGCTGTAAAACATTACACTAAATTGAAACTGCCATGCATATACTTAATACTATTTGTCCAACTGACTATGGTGAGATAACTAGTACGGAAAGTTTGAATTGTAATATATCTATGGATATGCTGTAGCTCCTTGAAATGAGCTGGGCTCTGCGAGGACGTTTTTATAACTATGAAATTTAATAAACAATAATTCTTGAAATGAAGCACGAATATAGCAACTATGTAATCAACCATGACTTACGTATCTTCTCAACCCTATCCTAAACATTCTAAACTGACGTGATTGATTTATGATTGTGTGAACAGCGAGTGGCAGTGTGCTTAACATCTTATTGGCGGGTGGTAGGGTATTTTACACCGTACCGCACAGCGTTTTTTTTTAACCCTAAATAGGGTTGTTTCCGTGCTCATTTTCATGCATAAACAAGACCCAGAGCGTAAAACAAGTATCTATCCCTGAAAGGGCGTAAACAGAGCTTTCCAATGACACCCGAACCATCCTTGTACGACCACTGGTTCTCTTGCAACGATTGTGCAACACGAGTGCAAAAACCCTAAAATAAGGTAATTTCCGTACATAATTCCCTGTGTAGCGAGTGAGAAAGGGGGGAGGAAGGTGGTATACAGTTCAGTACGTCCACGGTGGTCGTGGGGAGCGGTCATAAGGTTACTACGCTCGTCCCACCGCTCAGCTCTCTCTCTCAGCAACATTATGTGCTGAAAATGGCGCTCGACAGCTGTCGTGCACCGCCACTTAGTCCAAATTTATTTCACTCGACATATGTTGCACGCCGCCAGTTAAGGGTTAAGGGGGGATGGGCGTATATATTTGCTTTTTGAAGTATACTTGTACTATTTCTTTGTTTAGTTTCCTCCCTAGACAGTATATTATACATCATAATTTGTTTTATATCTTTTAGCGATTATGACCATTGTGACGCCTCCCGGCGTTAGCAGAATGGTTGCGTGGGGCATTGCAGCTCGCTAGCGCTCGCCAGGATGGGGGGATAGGCTACAGTTGTCCTAGAATGATCTGCTTTATTTCATTAGTGTCGTGTTGCCACAGACAGTCTAGAAATGGCCTTTGTTTTGGTCTGTGACTGCGCCTTATATTTTATATTCGCTATAATATAAATGTTGCTTGTGTGGGAGGCGAGCGAGAGAGTGTGAGGGAGTACACCCGGCAGCGAGGTGAGCTATGACGCGGCTCGCTTGGGCGCTGACGGCGTTGGCGGCCGGGTGGTCAACTAGTCCCTTCCCGTCGCGGCCTCGTGTTTTTTACCAGCTCAGAGCTTGCCTGACACGCGTATCGCCTACATCCTTTGCAATTCTGTCCCCCATACTGGCTACTTTGCATACTATTTCTCTCTCTCGACTTCTCCTTTCTCATTCTCTAATCTTTATTAAACTCAACATCCCTTCTGGTTTCAGCATAGACGTTCACCGTCGACTAGTCGTATTGTACGCGAAGCTCTCGGATATTTCCATGTATTAGGTTAAGGAGGTATTATGCTTTATTGAGGTTTAGAGAGACGGACTTTTCCGTATGTGTCCTCTCTCGGGAAGGTTGTAGACCGGTATATGTCTCCCTTGCAAGGTGTTGAGTGATTCTGCTTGGTTATCTAAAGCTAGACTGGGGGTAAGGTTACTGTGTCGTTGTCTCCGATGTGTGCAGTGTTAGCTAAGCTCTGCACGACATCGACAGGTACTGTGGGAGCCTAAGTTGTCTTCGAGTTGGTTTACTTTACGAGCACAGCGCTGTGGTGTGAGAGGGCCATAGCCTATCCCTCACAACATAGTGCTGCCTCTTTGTGTTGACTTCTGAGGGATCGCCAGGATAGAGCTAGGTACTAGAGACCTAGATTTATCAAGAGAGCATCCCCGTCATATAACGTAATCTTCATTATACCACCCTCGGACAACGTTAGGCTACGAGCCGCATGCTCGCCCATTGTTGCCCTGCCTTGATACCCCAGCTAGACTTTATTAACTGAGCAGACACTGGTTAGAGATAAGCCCCATTATTATATGTATGCAGCATTATTATTCACTGCACTTTTGAGCCGAGGGTGCTGTTGAGTTGCACAACCCGAGTAGGCTGTTGCGTTGTGTCACAAAGCATTTCTTTAGTTGTCGAGCATTACTACCTTTGCGCAGTCTTTATTATTCGCATGCCCATTATTACTATATGTCCTAGCATTTATTGTGACCCGTATTCTGCATTATAATTGTTCAAGATTCTTTACGAACATCTTCCCAGCATCAGACTTATTTCAGAAGTTTCCAGTTGATGTTGCAGGACTAGCATTGCACTTTCTTTAATACAGGAGTGCCAGTTATTTGAGTATCTACCGTAACGTTAATTAATCACGTTAACTATCTTTTCTTTGTGTAACATAATCGAGTAATCTTTTACTGTTTGAGAATAGGCTGTTTCATTGAGCGTCAGCCTAGTGTGTGTGCACCAGTTACCGAGTCATAGGATACCTCGTTGTCCAGGCACGACTCAGGGCGGTAATGGTGTTTTGTTTTCCAGTGTTTAAGGCAGGGGTTGGATCTAGTGTTACCGTTGTTGCTTTTTGCCATTACCTAGTCCAATGTTGAAGAGCCCTGTGTCTTTGAGAACCTGGATCGTAACAAATGGCGACCTAGCTCAGGATCTTGTGAACTAAGAGATAATTGCAGGATTGTTGTGGTCATTTGTTTTATTGAGGAATATAGTGGGCTCGTTAATTTTTTTTTGGCAAAGTAGTATAGCACTTGAGAGTCTTCAGACATTTTTGGCAAGTGAATAGTGCTACATAGGAGCTTGGGTACTTTTTTTTTTTTTTTTATAAACGTGAGAATTTTTGGTGGACACAATGGGAGACGAATCAGATCATACTGAGAGTTCAGGGAATGATGCAGGCTCTGATGGGCAGATGCCAGGGGGGTTAGTAACTAGTGAGGAGGCCGCAAAGAAGTTTTTGGAGGTGCCTATAACAGCTGATCGACTAGAGGGAATTAGCAAGTATGGTCTACAGTGTTTGGCTCCCCTCATGGGGCTTAAGGTGGCTCATGGCATCAAGAAGAACGATTTGAGGGCTTGCGTACTGGGGGCGGCTAGTGAGGTCCAGGGTGGAGAGGGTGCTCGGGGACTTCTGCTCGAGCCCCCCCTCCACTCTACTCCCATCGGGACCTCTAGGATGCCGGAGTTTAGTACGTTCCCGCAGGCCGATAGCCGCTGGCAGCGTGGTTTAGGATCGCTGGGTGGGCCTCCAATAGTTGCACCTCCTCCTCAAGGTTTCACTACAGAAATTCTCTTCCAGCTTGAGATGGCTAACATGCAGGCTAAGCGACAGGCTGATCTCGAACTCGCTAAGGCTAAACAACAGAATCTCGAACTCGCTAAGGCTAAACAACAGACGGATCTCAAACTCGCTAAGGCTAAACAACAGACTGATCTCGAACTCGCGAGAATAAAATCCGAGTCGGAGGCTAAGTCTACCAGGTACCGTGCAGATATCGATCTTGAGAAGACTCGGGTGGAAACGACAGGGCAACGTCTCGGTGGTGGGAATCGTGGGCATGATCAGTCTTTGTCGCACCTGTTGACGCTAGTCCCTGTATTTGATGAGTCGGGTGTCACCGAATTTTTCATGAGATTCGAGAAGAAGTGCCAGGAACACCAGTGGCCTGGGGAGAAGTGGGCAGCCCTTGTTTCCTCTAGACTTGTGGGCAAGGGACTCAGGGCTTATGATGCATTGCCTATAGAGTCTTGTATTATCTATGAGGAACTCAAGGAGGCTGTCCTGAGAGCATACGAACTACAACCAGAGACGTACAGGTTGAAGTTCCGGGGTGTTACCAAGGGTCGGGAGAGAGCACCTTTTTGGAACATGCCCGGGAGCTGTCCGATGCTTTTGGGAATTGGCTGAGGTCGGAGAAAGCTACTACGTTTGACGACATTAAACAGTTGGTGCTTTTAGAGCAGTTATTCAAATGCACGGGCGGCGACCTGACGTTAAACCTGAAAGAAAAGCAACCAAAAACTCTACAGGAGGCAGCTGAGATGGCTGACCTCCGGCTATCACTAATTCGTGGGTGCGGGTCTGCCCAGCGTAGTGAGGCAGGTAACAAGGGGCGTGATGCCCCACCCCCCCGAGTTAGTGGTATACCTTATGCAAACAAGTGCAAGAGCCATGATACCAAGACTGACCACAAGACTAGCACCGTCCCGTTTAAGAAGGGGCCGGGCCCTTCCCAGTACCAAGGGAAGCCCAAAGGGGAGTTGGAGTGTTATCATTGTCATAAAAAGGGGCACTTTGCAAGAGTCTGTCCTAGCAAACCACCTACAGCAGCTGTGTCTTTGGCCTGCAACATTGGTGTGTCTCCGAAGTCATCTGAGTTTGCCCGGGGCAGTTCGTCAGAGTACAAAGGAGTACAAAGGAGTACAAAGGAAATCAAGCAACAACAGATCCAGTGACCCTTCTAGGTTGCTTGTCCTCCAAAACACTGAGGATCAAGTGTCCAAACAGTGGTTTAGAGTGGGTAAGGGAACATTGGAAAGGGAATTACTGCCCTGGAACTAATGTCCGTGGCAGGATTAGGAAGTTAGTAGGGGACAGATGGGTTAGTAACTGAGGGGGGGATAAAATAAAGTTATTCATTTACAAACGCAGTCAGTCGCGGGTTTGATGCGAGATATTTGTCAAGGCGGAGTTTAAATGAATCAACGGTGCTGCAGTCTATAACGTTTCGGGGAAGCCCATTCCACAAGTTGACAACTCGATTGAAGAAGAAATTCTTAGATTCGTGCGAGTTAAAAGATTTACCAATAATTTTGCAACCGTTTCCCCGCGTGTAATTAGATTGGTCGATAGTGAAGTACTTACTACAGTTCATATTGTTGATGCCTTTGATGATTTTGAACACTTGAATTAAGTCGCCTCTTAATCTGCGCTGGGTTAAAGGAAATAGATTTAATTCTCTAAGACGCTCTTCGTATGGTTTGTTCTTTAGGCTAGGTATCATTTTGGTAACTCTACGTTGAACTCGTTCTAGCTTGTTTATATCTTTTTGGTAATAAGGGCACCAGGATTGAACGCAGTATTCCAGAAGAGGGCGGACTAAGGAATTGTAAAGGGTTAGGATAACTTCTTTGGATTTATGCTCAAATGACCTGCCTATAAGCCAATTATTTTGTTTGCCTTCTTAACAACTTCTGAACATTGTTGACTCGGTTTTAGGTTACTCGATATTGTTACTCCCAGATCGGTTTCTCTGTTTACATTCTTAAGCTGAGTGCCATTCATCGAATAGTTTGCTTTCTCATTTAGGTATCCGATATGTAGTACTTTACATTTATCCGCATTGAAACTCATTTGCCAATTTGGGCCCAACATGACAATTTATCTAGATTGTGTTGCATATCGTCAACTTGTTCTTTTGAGAGTACGCTATTTGCAATTTTTGTATCGTCAGCAAATTTTGAGATTGTACAGGTGAGACCCTCATCTATGTCGTTGATGTAAATTAGAAAGAGAATTGGTCCTAGTACCGATCCCTGGGGTACCCCGCTACTTACATTGGTCCATTTTGATGCCTTACCGTTTATGACTACTCTTGCTTTCTGTCGCTGAGCCAATTTTCTATCCATTTCAACACACCGTCTTGTATTCCATGCGCTTTTAGTTTTAGCAGTAAACGTTTGTGGGGAACTTTGTCAAAGGCCTTTTGAAAATCAAGGTATATAATATCTACAGCTTTACTCTCATCGTAGAGGTTGAGGATATCGTGGAAGAAGTCTAAGAGGTTTGTTAAACAGGAACGTTTTTTACGAAAGCCGTGTTGAGTATCTTTAAGTATTGGCTGAGGCACAGCCAATGCAGAAGCACCTGGGAGGCTCGAACCCTGCTCAGGATGTTTTTTGCGACCATAGAGGGCGGGGTTGCGTGATGTGGGCGGGGCGCAAGTATGGAGTGGAGGTCTTGCATGATACGGGTGCTTCCCAGACTCTGATGAAAAACTTGACTGGCTACCCTATAAACACGGCTCGGGTGGTAGTGGTGCAGGGTATTAATGCAACTCGGTCATACCCGCTGGTGCGGTTGGAGTTGGAGGTGGATGGTGTGGCACGTGAATTGGATGTCGGGATTGTGGAGGAACTGCCAGTGGAGGGCGTCGACCTTCTTCTCGGCAACGACTTTGCAATGCCCGCTTCTGAGGTTCTACCCTTAGTCGTTGCCGAGAGGCCGGCCGACGTAAGTAGGGAAGAGCAAGAGTGGGTCGAGCGGTGCCAGACACAACCCATGGCGTGTGTTGTCACCCGAGCTCGGGCAGCTAAAGTGTCACAGCCTAGTCCTCCGTCTTCAGACCAGCGGAGGAACGATCAACAGGAGGAGGCTAAAGCTGGAGTTGGTTTTAAGAGTTTTGACTCGGCAGCTCTCCTGGGTGATTCAGTATTAGCACCATTACTTAATTCTAGAGTAGCCCCTGGGCCTGTCATCGAGAGTGACGAGGCTGGGCATGACGAGTCTCCTCGACAGCAACGTTATGTACATCTAGAGAGTCAGAGGGAGCAGCCCAGTATCGGGGAAGGTCATGCATTGCTCCGGGAGCAGTTAGATCGCTTGGCACCCTCAGATATACGTCGGTTGCAACTAGAGGACCCTGAGCTCCAAACGTGTGCTAATGGAGCTGTAGAGCTCGACGAGGACGGCGATGCACAGCCAGGAGATTTTTTTTATTTAGAAGGCATCCTCTATAGGCGTTTTCAAGACCCTAAACGTAGTTGGCAAGAGGGGTCCGGAGTAGTGGACCAGTTGGTGGTGCCACGGGAGTGCAGGGATAGCCTACTGAGGTTGGTGCATGACATACCACTGGCAGGACATCTAGGGGTGAGAAAAACGGTGGCGGCTTTAGAAAAATTGTTTTGGTGGCCGGGGTTGAAGGGGCAGGTGGTAACCTGGATAGCAAGGTGTCATACGTGCCAGAGGGTTGGAAAACCTAACCAAACAATTCCGAGAGCCCCGTTGCACCCCATTCCTGTCAGTGGACCGCCCTTCAGTAAGGTCATCATTGATATGGTCGGACCCCTACCCCCTACCCCCTACTAGTGCCGGTAATAAATTTCTATTAACTATCATGGATGTGGCCACTCGTTATCCTGATGCATATCCAATGAGAAATGGCACGGCGAAAACTGTTGTCTGGAACCTGCTCTTGTATTGATCGCGGTATGGTTACCCGCAAGAGGTGCAATCGGACCAAGGTTCTAATTTTACATCTAATCTGTTCAAACAAACTATGATTCAGCATGGCATCAGCACTGTCGTCTCTTCTGCGAATCACCCGGAGAGTCAAGGGGTGTTGGAGAGGTGGCACGCCACGCTGAAAAGCATGCTTCGATGTTACTGCGCAGAGAACGGAAAGGATTGGGACCTGGGTCTGCCGTATATTTGTTCGCGGCAAGAGAAGTACCTGGAGAGAGTCTCGGTTTCAGTCCGAATGAGCTTGTTTTCGGGCATCAGGTGAGGGGCCCTCTCCACATGGTGAAGGAGATTTGGGAGGGTACCGCTAAGCCATGTTCTATGTTGAGATACGTCCTCGAGAGCAGAGAGAGAATGCTTAGAAGTCTGGAGCTGGCCGGGCGTAATTTGGTGAGTTCGCAGGCCCGTATGAAGGACAGGTACGATACTAAGACGAAACTCCGGGAGTTTCAGGTAGGTCAAGAGGTGTTGGTCCTGTTGCCTTTGTCAGGTCATCCTCTGGCTGCCAAGTACGCTGGGCCTTATCGGGTGGTGTCAAAGATCTCCGATCTAGATTACCTCGTTGCCACTCCAGACCGGAAGAAGCGTAACCAACTATGCCACATTAATTTGTTGAAGGAGTATGTGAGGCGCCCACCTGAGTCACTAGCTGTCCCTGTGTTGACCTGCTGCGGTCATGGTGGAGAAGGAGAGGTGGATGATAACTGGGATTGTCATGTCTCGGCTGATCAGTGGGCGGGGAATTCGAGCCAATGTGCGCATGATGCTCTGGCGCACCTGCCGGAGGAACAGCAGGTGGCAGTGCAGCGCCTGTTCGATTCATACCCCACTGTATTTGCCGAGCACCCAGGCCTCACTACTCAAGCGGTGCATGATGTCGATGTAGGAGACACCCCCCCTTCAAGTCGATACCTTATCGGGTGCCACCCATTAAACTCCCAGCGCTCAGGGATGAGCTGGAGTATATGCTGGCGAGAGGCTTGATCGAGAAGGGGGCAGTACGGTGGACTCCTGTCACTCTGCAGCCCAAACCTGATGGAAAAGTTCGGTTCTGCATTGACTTTAGGCGGTTGAACGGGTTGACCCCCACCAATGCATATCCTCTTCCCTGGGTGGATGACAGTGTGGATAAGATCGGGAAAGCAAGGTACTTGACCAAGGTAGACCTCGTCAAAGGCTACTGGCAAGTACCACTGTCTGAGCGGGCTAAAGAGGTGTGCGGGTTTGTGGTGGATGGCAGTACTTACCGTTGCAACGTGATGCCATATGGTCTGAAAAATGCACCGGCCACTTTCCAGAGCTTAATGAACGATATCGTAGCAGACATCCCAAACTGTACTGTCTACCTTGATGACGTGATCATTTATGACAACGATTTCCAAAGTCACTGTGAGCACATAGAAGCCTTATTTAGTCAACTTAGTAAAGCAGGCTTGGTGGTTAATCTGGGCAAGTGTGACTTTGTGCAAGCCACGGTGCAGTATCTGGGGTTTGTGGTTGGGTTAGGACAGGTGAGCCCACCCCAACAGAAGATACAGGCTATCGACTTGTTCCCCAGGCCGACCACCAAGCGGCAGATCATGAGATTTTTGGGTATGATTGGGTATTACCACCGCTTTATAAGAGGCTATTCTACTGTGTTAGCTCCTTTGACAGATCTACTAGCCAAAGATAAAAAGTTCCGCTGGGCACCTGAGTGTGAGCAGGCGTTTCGAGTAGTTAAACACCTTTTATGCACTCGCCCTATCCTCAGGGCCCCGGACTTTGAACGACCATTTCAGTTGGCGACTGATGCCAGCGGAGTTGGGGCTGGTACCGTACTTTTGCAGACAGACGAGGAAGGTCTTGAGCATCCAGTCAGTTTCTTTTCAAAGAAATTTAATTCAGCACAGAAAAACTATTCGGTTGTTGAAAAGGAACTGC
>CM064514.1:47195614-47209765 GCA_032716605.1 Paralithodes platypus | reverse complement strand
CGGAATGTAGCTTGTAAAATAGGAAGTCGCAACAGGAAAGCAACAGCAATTCAGGGACGAGAGATAAACGCAAATTGAGTTCCAAAAATGTTGCAAAAAATGGAGAGGGAACAGCAGGAAATGTAGCCTCTGCAATAGGGGGTTGCAGGAGCACACTGTACAATGGGTGTGTTGGGTTTAGTACACGTGGAAGCAAACTCATAAACATTGCAAAGCCCGTGTCACACCAAGTCTTTTGCCGGCAATTTTGTTCAGGCAATAGTAGTCTGGCATGGATAGCGTAGTGCATAAGTGCGCGGAATTTCGGTGTGAGTGTCCTAGGTTCGAGTCCTTGGAATGCCACATGTATTTGTTGATTTCAATAATTGAGTTTAGAAGTGAAGTTGGTTGGTGAAAAAATATGAATCTTCTTAAGTAAAGTTTTATGTTATTTCAGCCTTAATAGGATTAATATACAGTCAGTCTAGTTGTCGATTCCCAGGCGAACATATAAAAATATAGTGCGAGGAAAAACTTACTCATTGAACATTGACGAGACAAGAGCCCGTGTTTACATCGCCTTTTTAAGGAAGCCCACCTCGCTTTTTTTCTCTTTCTCTACCTCTCTCTTTGGCTTGTATCCATTCGGCCCCATTCAGCCTACTGTTTTAAGACGTTTACCCCCATCCAGGTGTCAATACTTTCCTGGCGAGCGGTAGCGAGCCAGCATATACTGTATATATATATATATATAATTGTATATATATATAATTATATATATATATAATATATTAATTACCTTATTCTATCCATATATAGTTTTTTTTCTTTGGTTTTTTTTTTTTACAGCAAGCCTAATTTGTACATTGCTTCGATAGGAAAATGTCTCCTGCGAAGCCGCATTTCTATCCATACAATGCTGGCTTCGTTATCGTACTCGCCAGGAAGAAATCGACACCTGGATGGGGATAAACGTCTTAAAACAGTTGGATGAATGGGGCCGAATGGATACAAGCCAGGGAAAGATAGAAAAGGAAAGAAAGATAAAACAAAAAGCCGATTGTGATTGTGTGGATATCGCAAGCTGCATGTCAGTTTTGTCACATCATAATTCGGTTCTTTATTTTTATTTTTTTTAATTTTCATATTAACCTTTTCGGCTTAGCAGTTTTACTCCCTATTTTCTCTGTAAATAAGGCAGAAACTAATGCGAGAAGTATATATATATATATATAAATAATATATATATATATATATATATACATCAAAAGTACCAACACTCGCAATACACTGTATATTCAGCTGAAATGTCGAGTTTCTCAACGACTGAGTCTGTTTGCTGAATATACACGGTAGAATAATCCTCAACCCTTGGTATAATAACGGAAGATGCTAAGCGAAGGGAAATATTAATGCATCAGGATTAGAGTATGCAAATTAAGCACAAAGTATTATTTACAATTGATGAAACAAGCAATCGTTTCTAAACATAAAATAGTGACTTTTTGGGAACATTGGTATTGACCACATTCTTCAGTAGAATAGTTAATATTTGTCACGCATCTATCACACGGACTATGAGCGCAGACGTGCATTACAGAATTAACAGTTACATAGTTAGTGAAGAACCAATAATCAACGAAGGAAGATTTTGTTAAAAGCGAGCAGAAATATTTCATCATACTAATGTGTGAAGGAAATAATAATGATGATAATAACATCAGTATAATAATGTGTGAAGGAAATAATAATGATGATAATAACATCAGTCTAATAATCATAAAAACAACACAAGAATACCAACGGCAAAAACTACAATAATAATAATAATAATAATAAATATTATTATTATAATAATAATAATAATAATAATAATAATAGTACCAATTGCAATAATAATAATAGCAGCAATACAGACAATAAAGAAAATATATAATTCTCGATAGTGCGCCAGGAAGAGAGGTCGGCATTTACTCACTAATGACCAGTCTTCCTCTGGTCTGTGATCCCTTTATCAGACAGGACCAACCGGAATTCAGACTACCCACCAGAAAGGAAGACCTATCTATCTATCTATCTATCTCTATCTATCTCTATCTATCTATCTATCTATCTCTATCTATCTCTATCTATCTATCTATCTATCTATCTCTATCTATCTATATGCTCAGGCCCATTTTTTTTTTTGGGGGGGTGGCCGACTCAAGACAGAGCAAGAATAGGAACAACAGAAAACAATGAACACACAAAAACAAAACACAAATTCACACACATCTAGGTCATCCAGGAGAAGACCTAAGGACGACCTGCACTCGACAAATATAAATAAGATGGGATAAAAGAAGGAAGAAGCGAGGAGAATGATAGCGAAAATTATAAATTGCGGACAGAAGTGACTAAACGATGGATAAAAGGAGGAAGAGGGGAGGAGAAAGATAACTGGATTCAAAGAATACTAGAATATATTACTAGAGGATGAATATAAGAATGTAGGATAATGAGACCAATATGAGTGGATAAATTCTAACGAACATTGAATATCCAAGTAAAATGTACAAGTGAATTATAAAGCAAATGAAGTACAGAGTGGATATAGAAAAATAACAAATACAAAACTGAAATACAAAATTATAACTTAAAAGACATTAGATGATAAACGTAAGGATAAAGGATGTGTTATTTCTTCGAAAAAGGATTAGGATGATAAGATAATCTGGGAAAAAGAGGAATAACCAACGAGGAAAGGAAATTAAAGTTATGTTCACCAAATTACTTGAAAATGGAATAGATTAAATCCATGGAAGAGAGAGAGAGAGAGAGAGAGAGAGAGAGAGAGAGAGAGAGAGAGAGAGAGAGAGAGAGAGAGAGAGAGAGAGAGAGAGAGAGAGAGAGAGAGAGAGAGAGAGAGAGAGAGAAGAGAGAGAGAGAGAGAGAGAGAGAGAGAGCGAGAGAGAGAGAGAGAGAGAGAGAGAGAGAGAGAGAGAGAGAGAGAGAGAGAGAGAGAGAGAGAGAAATAACTAGAAAAGGAAGTTACAATGATAGCTTATAATGAACGGCAGTTAAGCGAAATGAAAGGGTGTTTAAGGACAAAGAAGCATAATAGAGATAAAATAATTATGATGATTGAAAAATAAGTAAATGAAACGAGATTAAATCTTGGAATTACAAATAGGAATATCCTACACTTTAAGGGAGAAGTCGAAAGGTGGAAAAAACGAATGAGATTAATATATATATAAATTAAAATACATAAGATTATATATATATATATATATATATATATATATATATATATATATATATATATATATATATATATATATATATATATATATACACAGTATACAGTAAATATATATATATATTTTAGACATCTAATATGTAATTTAAAAAGTTGGATTCGGGGACAAAATGTCAAGATAATGATGAGAGAAAAGCTTACCCTAACATTGCAATAAGGAGCAGAATAATAAACATAGATAAAGCGAAGTAAAACAGACAAAGGGGGTAGAAGTACAAACATAGTAATTGCCCCTCGAGGACATACAAAGACCAGGAAGCAATAAGAATCAACTCCATAATGACCCGCAAATATTACAGTTAAGGGGAGACAGACCTTTTTTTATTTTTATTTTTCTCTCTCTCGCTAGACCTCCATCAAGCTTAGAAAAACACCCCCTAGACCCCCCTTGAAGATAAATTTGTACATTTTTTGGTAGAAAAATCTCCCGGCCGAAGGCCGGTTCCTCTTAAAATTTCAGGCTCGCCAGGAAATAATCAACACCTGAATGGCACGAAGGGTCCTAATATTGACAAAGAAATAGGGTGAAAGGTCATAGGTTCATAATAATGCAATAAGGAGCAGAATAATAAACATAGATAAAGCGAAGTAAAACAGACAAAGGGGGAAGTACAAACATAGTAATTGCCCATCGAGGACATACAAAGACCAGGAAGCAATAAGATTCAACTCCATAATGACCCGCAAATATTACAGTTACACAAATACATAAGTGTAGAAGGGCGAAAAGCATCGTAAAATATGTGCGTTCATTATAGAAAATATAAACTGTAGCAAAAATGGCACATGCACATAGTGAGTAAGAACGGTTTTACATAGCAATACGAACACTAATTCGTGTGTTTTCTCATATATTAAAAACATATTATATATGTGTTGTACACGAATGGCATATTCCTGAATCTTCTTGAATGTCCTTATCTATACTAGTAAATTGTGTACCAGTATATCTGCATTCTATTTGTTAGACATAGAACATTTACAGTGAAATAAACACGAGAAAAGAGGAGGAGGGAAGAAACTTCAGAGATTAAACGCAGAGTAAAACCATAACAACTAAATTGGACAACAGAGTATAATGAACAAAATAAGTTTAATATAATTGTATTATTGGTACAGTACAATGATGACAGTCAAAAAGATCAAATTAATCGAAAAGGAATTGAGGGAGATCATGGAAGATGGAAGATCAAACTGGTATGATATAAGATGTAGCAATTGGAACTTGAGAAATGATAAACCAAAACATATATAGAAAGAGTAGAATGGAGCAAGAAAGGAAAGATGAAGCGAGTAAATATGTTAATAAGGAGAAGAATGACGAGACAAGCTAACAAGAGATGAGGAATGGCGTAAATGCATTGTTTAGTAGGAGAACAACAAGAAAAGAGAACGCAAGAGGAGAAGCTAACGGGGAATGTATAAATAAGTAGAACATACAACCGATAAAAATGGCAAAATAAAGATTGATTAAGGAAGAAGCGAGGAAGGTAAGCGTAAATAATAAACATAAATAGCAATATGGTAAGTGCGAAGATGATTATTGGAGTTAAATAATAGGACCAAGAGATAAATGTGATGAATAGAACACGGAGAAACTTGATAGGAAACAAGTGGAAGAAAATAATAATAACAATAGTAATACTCGAAAATAATTGGGAGGCACTGTATATTTGATGAATAGTAAAACGTGACACACCATAGAACTACAGGTAAGAGAATACACAAATGATAAACAAATAACGAACAAAACAATAAGAGGAACAGAACACAAGGTAGCAGGTAAAAGGTCAAACTAACAGGAAAAAGAGTGAAACATATATTTGATAATTGGAGGAGGAGGAGGAAAGCCATAAAAGAGGGAACAAGCGAAGAAACTAAAGGGAGAAAAGAGATGCAGACAGTGAATTGTAGGGTAGTAAAAGGAACACACGAAACGAGAGAGGGATATACGGATATATAATGAGATAAAATGGAAATTAAACATGATGATAAGGGAGCAAAGCGAAAATGAGAAAGAAATTGAAGATAAGATAATGGAGAAACATATAAAACAGTGTTGAGCGGTACTTGAAAAGTAGACAGAATGGATAAACAAACATCATCTGAGGAGGAACACTTTATTGACAAAGTTTCGCAAATAGCTTCTTCAGTGACCTGAAGAAGCTATTTGCTAAACGTTGTCAATAAAGTGCTCCTTCTCAGATGGTGTTTTTTATCCATATAAAACAGTGACAGGAATGAACCAAGAACATACTGAGTAATTGTATTATATGTACAGAATTTAAGAGTTTCCAAAATGTTTGGCATACAACTTACAATGTGTGGTTTCTACATTAAAGTAAGGGTAAATAAGCCCTAAACATTGCATGCCGTAAAGCCGCATTATTTTCTTCCAGGGTTTGAAAGTATTCATTCACCATGTTTCCTCGGTGTTACGTTATTTCGCCAACTATTCGTTTCGCTCACTTATTTTCACCTGCACAACACTTCTGTAATCTGCATGCTGAGAATGGCTAAGTTAACTAAATTTCGCAGCAATTTGGTTAGGTCATAGTTATGTTATACTTCGGAATAAGTCAAGTTAGGCTTGTCTTATGATATTTTAGGTTAGGTAAGGCAAGGCTACATGTAGATGAAAGTTAGAGTTGATTATATTAGGTTAGATTAGGATGGGCTAGATTTAGACGAAGTACAGATTAGTATAGGTAAGGTTAGGTTAGGGTTGTGATAGATGAGGTTAAGGGGGGTCACCTGTTTTTTGTTCTTCTCTTTCTCTCCTTTTCTCTCTTTCTCTGGCTTGTATCCATTCGGCCCCATTCAGCCAACTGTTTTAAGACGTTTATCCAGATCCAGGTGTCAATTTTTTCCTGGCGAGAGATAGCTAGCCAACATTGTATGGAGAAATCCGGCTTTGCCTAAGAAATGTTTCTGTCGAAAAATGTACAAATCTAGCTTACTATCAAAACAAAATTATATATATATGCTGGCTCGCTACCGCTCGCCAGGAAAATATTGACACCTGGATGGGGGTAAACGTCTTAAAACAGTAGGCTGAATGGGGCCGAATGGATTCAAGCCAAATAAAGAGGGAGAGAAAGAGAAAATAAGCGAGATGGGCTCCCTTAAGGTTAGTGTAGGTTATTGAGGGAAGATGGACTACTCGAGGGACTACCAGATCGGAGAAACAATAAGATATGTAGTGTAAAGAGGACCAGGAAGTGGGTTGGAACAGGTAACCATTTGCCCGTTTAATAATAATAATAATAATATTTTTTATTTCGTACATAAAGTGGTTACACAAAAGATTACAGAGAACAGATACAAATAATACGGTATAAAAAAAATTAAATAAAAAAAAAATGCGCAATTCACACACCCACACACACCCAAGTCAAGACATACCATTGACCATAATTAGTATAGGCTGTTGTTTTCCATGTGCTAAAGAACTTTGTACTTGGAAAGTAGTTAAAATTGATAGAGATTTTAATGATGGTGTTTAGAGTGAAACAAATTTAGGTAAGGACTTTGTGTTGCAGTGGATTAAATCAGACTGATAATGAAGGGGATGATGAGACTTGTGTTCAATATGGTTAAGTTTAAAATTAAAATCGATTTAGGTGTGAGCGATTTGACCGTATTATAGGCGAAATCTCAATGCGCGAAGTTACCTGAAAGCGAAGGTGACCTTAATCTATTTCCTCCCCCATCCCATTCTCTCTCCTTCACCCTGTCCTTGCTGAGATTGGAGTTCGCCGGGTTTCTGTCGGCTCTGCAGACTCAAAATTGGATTTCTTTTGGTGCAGCGGCAGACGAAGGAGGATCAGTGAGGAACCCTTACCTGAGGCTTTGTCGGGGTACAGAGCCGAATGTTTCTATCACGTCCTCGCTAAGAAAGAAAACAAAAATTATTGGATTTTTTTTAGGGGGAGTTGGGTGCTACACAACCTTTTCATATGCAGTTCGTCAATATATCTATCAATTGTCAGTCGCTCTGATATCCGAGGAGATGGCCATAAATGTACTGCCTCTCTATCCTAGGGCAATTTGTTCGATTCGTTAGCGTGTTCTCGAGGGAGGGTTGCTAGTCCAATGGTAGTTCGTATTATGTCGTAAATTATGCTATCCAACCTCATCATGTTCCTCTGACCAGCGTGGAACCAACACAGCTGAATAATCCTATGAAGTCCTCGCTGTATTCTATTCAAATTATATTGGCAGCCAATCCATTAAATTTGATTGCAAATTATCATGAATGATTGGCAGTAGTGTGTCGAATAGGCCTTGAAACTATAAATAAAGTACTTCTGAATGTCTAAGCATGAAACTAAGTATAACCAATCAGGAGTACCATGGGGTGAAATGTGGTATTATCGGCCAAGTATATGTAAACCGAGTTAACCAATGGACAATAAAATTATAGGGGACTTACGACCTTCTTCATTTCTGTAACTAGTTTATTCAATTGTATTCATATTTTATTCAAACTATGCTTTAAAATGACACCACAACTTCGTAATCAGTATTTTCTTAATTTGTACAGTTTACAGATACAGTAGTTTAATTTAGGTTGGGTATTCGTAAATATTTCATGTATCAGAATTTGAAATTACATGTAACCACATCCATTACAAACAATAAATAGTATTCATCACAAACACAACCTTACCAAGCCGGAATTAACCATCATGGTGAGGTAGATTCTATGTTATCGTCCCCTTGGCCATTTGCTGATTTTGCATTGGACTAATAATAAAGTCTATTCGTACTCATGATATGTAAAAAATAGTGAATGTAATAGTATGTTACCGAGTTAACACATAATGGTAATGCAAGTCATATTTTTGATTATTATTGAATTGATGATATATGTTTGCTTTGTATATGGATATGCATTATTAAAATATATGAAATACCATATAATTAAAGAATGAAAATGGTCAGATTATCTAGTTTCTTCATTATGTTGTATTCCAATTATATGACTCAGATTCGTGCAACATGGTTAAGGATGATATTCGTGCAACATGGTTAAGGATGATATTCGTGCAACATGGTTAAGGATGATATTTTGCGTTGAGAAGGTACGATGAAAAGATCACGAAGATAATAATGGTCAAACAACAATATAAAATTAATTTGGTTGACTAGCTTTGGTTTGTTATAAGTTCCAGAATAAACTGTGTCTGTCGTTGAATCAACCTGGCTTAAGGGAGCCCACCTCGCTTTTGTTTTCTCTCTCTCCCTCTCTGTTTGGCTTTTATCCATTCGGTCCCATTCAGTCTACTGTTTTATAACGTTTACCACCATCCAGGTGTCAATATTTTCCTGGCGAGCGGTAGCGAGCCATCATATATATATATTTTTTTTTAGAGCAAGCTAAATTTGTAAATTTTTCGATAGAAAAATTTCTCCGGCGAAGCCGGATCTCTCTATGCAATGATAGCTCGCTATCGCTCGCCAGGAAGAAATCGACACCTGGATGGGATAAACGTCTTAAAATAGTTGGCTGAATGGGGCCGATTGGATACAAGCCAGAGAAAGAGAGAAAAGGAGAGAAAGATATAAAAAGCCTATGACCCCCCTTTATTTATGAGTCTCGTAAACATCAACATGGTCTACTATACAATTTTAATTTTTAATCAAAAGTTAAGCTGATTTACAGCATCCATGACTACTGAAAAAATATATAATATGTATATAGCACTGGACTCTCTTTAGGCTACATCACTTAAACAAAAGTTCATTTATATGAGGTCTTGGATAATTAAATTAATTGATGAATGTTCTTAGGTAGCTATAAGATAGGTGTGGTGTAGAGGATATAGGTTGTAGTGAGAAATGTTCTTAGGTAGCTATAAGATAGGTGTGGTGTAGAGGATATAGGTTGTAGTGAGAGATGTTCTTAGGTAGCTATAAGATAGATGTAGTGTAGGGGATATACGTAGTGCAAGGGGTATAGGTTATAGTGAGAGATGTAGTGTAGGGCATAAAGGTGTAATAGAACAAATACGGATGTAGGGAAGAAGGGGTCTGCCTCGTATGGGCCATTAGGCCTTCTGCAGATTCCCATTGTTCTTATGTTGTTATGTTCTTATGTTATGTTTGAAATTTTCAGACAGAATAAGCACGATGTAAAATAAATCTAACCCTACATAGCCAGGATTTGAACCTAAGCACTCAAAAATTGGTATCAGCCATTTTTATCACGGCACCGTCACACTGACAATAAATATTTGTGAATGTCAATTTTTAAATCTTATATGAACTGAGCAAGATATATATATATATATATATATATATATATATATATATATATATATATATATAATACAGGGAACAAGAAGAAAATATATATATATAATGTCCTATTATGTACCAATAATGAGATAGAGACATTTTAAACATTTAAATTAATCCAAGCCCATATCATGGACGAAAATAGGCGGCAATTGTTCGAACACAGATGCATTTCTCCCTAACCACAATGCACACACATACACAGATACACATCATCAAACCAGTGTCAACACAAACATAGGGAGCTATATCCCCATCCACCTCCGGAGAGGGAAATAATGTTGCAAGGAGTTACAAGAAGGTACTATAATTATGATGTTTTCTATTTCTTGTGGGCTTAACAAGTGGGGAGTGAAGGTCCATTAAGTTTTTATAGCGATGCAATATTATTTGTCCATTATGTGGTTCATCAAACGTTTCGATTGTATCCCTATGCTCTGCTTAAACCCCTGCTACATAAAGAACATGCATATATATATATATCATTAATGGTACACAATAGGACATGGGTTAGTTATAAGATTTTACTTTTTGTTCCCTGTATATTACGCCCTGTAATTTTGATGATGTCGTTTGCATACCCGCCCCCCTTGTATATATAGATATATAGATATATATATAATGTTAAAGGACACATTATTCCCACCTTTGCTCTGAGTGGAGGTAAACCCAACGCTATTACAAACTTTATCGCTTGAATAACTGCAACCCTCCTGCCCACTTTGCCGGCTCAGTTACTTTTCATGTAGTAGTTCAGGCGTTTAAGGGAGCCCACCTCGCTTTTTGTTCTCTTTTTCTCTCTCTCTCTTTGGCTTGTATCCATTCGGCCCCATTCAGCTTACTGTTTTAAGACGTTTACACCCATCCAGGTGTCAATATTTTCCTGGCGAGCAGTAGCGAGCCAGCATATATATTTCTTTGTTTTGACAGCAAGCTAAATTTGTAACTTTTTCGATAGAAAAATGTCTCCGGCGAAGCCAGATTTCTCCATACAATGCTGGCTCGCTATCGCTCGCCAGGAAGAAATTAACACCTGGATGGGGATAAATGTCTTAAAACAGTTGGCTGAATGGGGCCGAATGGATACAAGCCAGAGAAAGAGAAAAAAGGAGAGAAGGATAAAAAAGACGGTGACCCCCCTTAAGCTTTCAATAGTGTTGTTCACCACCTCACTCAGAGAATATGTGGGAAGAAGGTTTATCTTTTCATTGCAGAGTCACAAATAAAACTCAAGGCATATTTCCTCTTGTTAAAATACAGTACTTATCTACTCTCCCTTAAGGGGTGTCACCGTTTTTTTTTTTGTGTTTTTTTTTTTATCTGTCTCTCCTTTTCTCTCTTTCCCTGGCTTGTATCCATTCGGCCCCATTCAGCCAACTATTTTAAGACGTTTATCCCCTTCCAGGTTTCGATTTCTTCCTGGCGAGCGATAGCGAGCTAGCATTGTATGGAGAAATCCGGCTTCGCCGGAGACATTTTTCTATCGAAAAATTTACAAATTTAACTTGTTGTCAAAACAAAATATATATATGCTGGCACGCTACCGCTCGCCAGGAAAATATTGACACCTGGATTGGGGTAAACGTCTTAAAACAATAGGCTAAATGGGTCCGAATGGATACAAACCAAAGAGAGAGGGAGAGAAAGAGAAAAAAGCGAGGTGGGTTCCCTTAACAAGGTTGTATAATCATCCTTGATCTCATCGTGCAAAGATTTAATGTTTTGTTCTTACATATAAAGGTAAACCTAAAGGTGGATTCATGGAAAGGCGACACGACTTTTAATATTGGTAGTTTGTGCAATGACAACACTATATGCAATAGCATTTCAAGGCAACATATTTCTCATAGAATTAAACTAAATTAACATTATCGTAATTCTTTGGAGCATAGTGATGAAACTCCGGCCTAATTAATGTTGAAATAATATTACGTAAATATATATTTAAATGTAAATATATGCACATCTGCTTTGGCTCTATTGAGGGGAGACGGACCGTTTTTTGTTTTTCTTTGGTCTATTAATTCATGTAATCCTTTATTTCTTAGTTTTTTTTTCTCGCTAGATCTCCATCAAGCTTAGAAAAACACCCCTTAGCCCCCCCCCCCCCCCTTCAAGATAGATTTGTACAGTTTTCGGTAGAAAAATGTCACGGCCAAAGGCCGATATCTCCTAAAATTACAGGCTCGCTCTCGCTCGCCAGGAAAAAAATCGACATCCAAATGGCACGAAGGGTCCTAATATTGACAAATAAATGGGCCATAAAATCCCCAAACTAATGGAACCAACGTCCTAAAATCTCAAAACTAATGGGTCTATAGCTAATACAATGATTGTTGATATAAAAGGTTGACAACATCACAATGTAACATATGATACTCATCCACAAGCATGATTTATTTGGTTTGTTGTTGTATATTTACTAAAACCTATCTTAATGTGGTACGGATTTCCAATCATCATCACCTGCATTTTGAGTTTCGCTTGTAATTCATGTGAAAAATTCTAAAATATACTTCATGTGACATCTACAACACATTGCTTTCAATTATTTAATATGTTTACTTGTGGGATGCTGTGTACTCCTAAAATGGATAATATATTCGATCCAATCAAATTCATTGTATCGCAGGTAAAGTTGAGTCAAGATATGGTGAGGGTTTCTCATTGAACTGGATCGGGTTCGATTACAGAAAACTATGTACCGGTATTTTGTATACATTTTGTTTATACATTTATATATCATTATTCTCTATTATATTTGTTAATTATCAGTGTTTGATTAATGTAAGCTATATACATTAGTTTATTGTAAGTTTTATATTTTGTCATATAGTTGTTGAAAAATGGGAACACATAAGTAATCTGAAAAATGTCGTGCTAAGAAAAATTGCTTTACATCTCATTAGTTTTAATTGCTGAATAAATCTTGTGGGTGACTTATTTAATTGTTAAGGGAAATTACTTGTCACAGAGGTACTTAAGTTCAACGTCGTAAAATGTTATGCTCTCTCTCTCTCTCTCTGTCTCTGTCTCTGTCTCTGTCTCTCTCTCTCTCTCTCTCTCTCTCTCTCTCTCTCTCTCTCTTTCTCTCTCTTTCTCTCTCTCTCTCTCTCTCTCTCTCTCTCTCTCTCTCTCTCTCTCTCTCTCTCTCTCTCTCTCTCTCTCTCTCTCTCTCTCTCTCATGCATATATATTCTACTGAATTAATAGCACATTTTGCATTGTTAGTTACTGAACAAAATTCCATATTTATTGTGTTTGCTTTACTATTTACAAAGAGATAGAATTGTAATTGAAACTAAAAATGGTCACTCGACAATCCAATATTAGATTATGCGTTGCCTTCATCAGATTGTTTTTATTTATTTAAGTAAAATAAACGTTGAACATGGCGCTTAATGTGTAGGGTCCTAAAATGAATTGTGGTCTCGGGTAACAGCAAATGTTGTAGTATAGCAAATGCCCTTACTAAACGTCGGACAAAACGTTGATAATGTAGCATCCTAAGGTAACTATGTGGGTCCCAGGTAGCAGAGGACTATTAAGGGGGTACTGCTTGGTTTTTGGTCTAAATATTTATTTAATAATTTGTTTTTTAGTTTTCTCGCCAGACCTCCAAGTTTAGAAAAGCACCCCCTAGACCCCCTTTCAAGATAAATGTGTACAATTTTCGGTAGAAAAGTGTGCCGGCCGAAGGCTGGTTCCTTCTAAAATTAGAGGCTCGCTTTCGCTCGCCAGGAAAAAATCGACACCTAAAGGGCACGAAAGGTCTTAATATTGACAACAAAATTAGGCAAAAGGTCTCAAAATCGCCAAAGTAACGGACCAAACGTTTTAAAACCTCAAAATAAATATGCTAAACATGAGGGAGAAGAGGGTCCAGATAAAGCGAGTACTGCCTCCTTAAGTGGGCCTAATATTGCAGTTAATGGCTAAATAAACGTTGGACAAAACAATGATAATGTAGGGTCCTGAGGTGACTATTAACCCCTTCTGTACCGACGGCGGCTTTTGTATTTTATTATAGCTATATTTAGACGATTTTGTGCAGCTTAAGAAGGATCTGTGGTAGTATTAAGGGTTAAGGGAGATAGTTCGAAGCCTGTCAATTACTGGAGACCCTTTTTAAACTGAATAAAACCATCTAATAGTAGCCAGAATTAAGTTAAAAATACGTCGCCGGTAAAGAAGGGGTTAAGTGAGTGTAATAGTGTAGTTAGTGGCTAAATAAACGTTGGACAAAACGTTGATAATGTAGGTTCCTAAGGTAACTATGTGGTCCCAGGGGGCGGAGGGGGACTTTTAGGTGGGTGTAGTAGTGTAGTTAAGGGGACAGTGGATGTTTGTTTGGTCTATTAATTCATTTATTCATATATATATTTTTTTAGTTTCCTCCCTAGACCGCTATCAAGCTTAGAAAAACATCCCCTAGACAAGATAGATTTGTACATTTTTCGGCAGAAAAATTTCCCGCCTCCCGCCTCCCGCCCCCGCTATCGCTCGCCAATAAAAATATCGACACCTAAATTGCACGATAGGTCTCAACATTTATAACGAAATGGGACG
>CM064514.1:47145614-47190614 GCA_032716605.1 Paralithodes platypus | reverse complement strand
CTAGATAAGGAAGGACAGAAGCAACACAAACGATGACGCAGATGAAGAAGTAATAGTGAAGATGAAGTAGAGGAAGAAGTACTGAAGAAGAAGTTGAAGTAGAGGCAGAAGTACTAAAGAAGATGATGAAGTAGAGGAAGAAGTACTAAAGAAGATGATGAAGAAGAAGAAGAAGTACTAAAGAAGAAGTTGAAGTAGAGGCAGAAGTACTAAAGAAGATGATGAAGTAGAAGAAGAAGTACTAAAGAAGGAGTTGAAGTAGAGGCAGAAGTACTAAAGAAGAAGTTGAAGTAGAGGCAGACGTACTAAAGAAGAAGTTGAAGTAGAGGCAGACGTACTAAAGAAGAAGTTGAAGTAGAGGCAGAAGTACTAAAGAAGATGATGAAGTAGAAGAAGAAGTACTAAAGAAGAAGTTGAAGTAGAGGCAGAAGTACTAAAGAAGATGATGAAGTAGAGGAAGAAGTACTAAAGAAGAAGTTGAAGTAGAGGCAGAAGTACTAAAGAAGATGATGAAGTAGAAGAAGAAGTACTAAAGAAGAAGTTGAAGTAGAGGCAGAAGTACTAAAGAAGATGATGAAGTAGAGGAAGAAGTACTAAAGAAGAAGTTGAAGTAGAGAGGCAGAAGTACTAAAGAAGATGATGAAGTAGAGGAAGAAGTACTAAAGAAGAAGTTGAAGTAGAGGCAGAAGTACTAAAGAAGATGATGAAGTAGAAGAAGAAGTACTAAAGAAGAAGTTGAAGTAGAGGCAGAAGTACTAAAGAAGATGATGAAGTAGAGGAAGAAGTACTAAAGAAGAAGTTGAAGTAGAGGCAGAAGTACTAAAGAAGATGATGAAGTAGAGGAAGAAGTACTAAAGAAGAAGTTGAAGTAGAGGCAGAAGTACTAAAGAAGAAGAGGAAGTAGAGGAAGAAGGAGAGGAGAAAAAAATCGGCCGAAGGCCGATTCCTCTTAAATTACAGGCTCGCTATCGCTCGCCAGGAACAAATTGACACCTAAATGGGACGACAGGTCTTAAAAGTGACATAAATGGGGTGAAAGTTCTTAAAATCGCCAAACTAATGGGGCGAACGTCTTAAAATCTCAAAAGCAATGGGGCTAAACATGAGGGAGAAAGGGGTAAAGAAATAAATCCCTCAAGTGGAAATCTCCCCTTAAGACTAAACATTATTATATGCCTCTTCATACCCGCAATAACTCTTCCAATATAGGCTCTAAGCTTCTAATCTTCATAAACTTCAACATTTCCCTTTCTTGACAGAGAGACAAAAAAAAAAAAAAAAAATCACAATTCAAACCAACAAAATTACGAAAAAGGGGAATATTTATGCGAGTTATGTTATAAATATGAAGAGATAGCCGAAGTTGAAATGATGGCCATAGTTCAAGACTTTTTAACGGGCCTGTACACGGAGCAGTTCTTAATTGTATTCAGCTTAGGAATAACCTGCGTGAGTCAAAAGTTTAAGGGAGCCCACCTCGCTTTTTTTGTTTGATCTTTCTCTCCCTCTCTCTTTGGCTTGTATCCATTCGGCCCCATTCAGCCTACTGTTTTAAGACGTTTACCCCCATCCAGGTATTAATATTTTCCTGGCGAGCGGTAGCGAGCCAGCATATATATATATTCGTTTTGACAGCAAGCTAAATTTGTACATTTTTCGATAGAAAAATGTCTCCGGCGAAGCCGGATTTCTCCATACAATGCTGGCTCGCTATCGCTCGCCAGGAATAAATCGACACCTGGATGGGGATAAACGTCTTAAACAGTTGGCTGAATGGGGCCGAATGGATACAAGCCAGGGAAAGAGAGAAAAGGAGAGAAAGATAAAACAAACCCGGTGACTCCCCTTAATTGTGAGTCTGTACCCCGTGGAATTAAAGAGGTATATCTATAGTAAAATGTAGTAATGTAATCTTGCCTAAAATAAAGGCTAAATTATGCTATCGTAAGCGGGTGTAATAAGTGTTGTCAATCACGTACCGGATCGAGTATACGGAACTGGCGGCTAATTTATGAAGCACTTGAATCATATCACCCAGTTTCCTGAAGCTCCACATTTTCACATATACAGTAATTATTATTATAGTTTATTCGCTGTAAGTAGGCGAGAAATCATGACCTCGATCCTTTTGTATCTCAAAAAGGGTTAGAGTAAATTGGCTGTAAATTTTCACATTCATTCCTTGACTGACTCTTCCCAAATGGTATAAATATTAGCTCGATTACTCTAGTCGTTTTTGAGTTACAGAGGATAGAGGTCATGATTTCTCGCCTACTTACAGCGAATAGACTATAGGGCACCGTAGTGTTTTGGACTGTGGCCGTAATCGTTGTTGGTATGTAGGGGTCTTCGTTTTCTCCTTTAGACGAGTGCCAATCATTTCACTATCAAGTTTGTTTCGCGATCAAATGGAAGTCAGTTATCTTAGGTGTTTAAGTTAAGTCAGGCATTAGGAGGATTGGGCGAAAAGACTTGTAGATGAGATGACTGTATTACCTCAAGATATATATTACCATGGTCCATTACACAGTTTTTCATATTTAATTAAGTATAGATTAAAGATAATAATTATGGTTGATAAATAAGACGCTGTTTCTTGATATATATACGTGGAATCGCCTTCTCCAACACTGGCTGATAATTGCCTTTGGAAAGAAAGCAAAATGATATATGTCAAAAATATATTTCTTTCTAAGCATATTTATAAATCAAGTAGGCCTACTCAACTTACAATGTTATCATAGATGCCCAAACTCATTACTTCTTATTTTACTTGCAGTATCAATGAATTAATTAGAGGTTGATTGTGGCCAACAGTTATACAGAGTTTAAAACTTAATAGCAATATTTTAGCTAATAGGCCTATATATGGATAGAAACGAGAGAGGGAAATAAATTGTGCGAAAACTTTGAATAATATATACTTTGCAGCAGATATAGGCAGACAGAAACGAGAAAAATATACAAATTAAAACAAAGAAATACTTTATATGATGGAAGCACAATCAGTTGGGGCGAAGTGTTAAAAACTATTTTGTAGTTGATAAACAATTAAGAAAATACGGGGACTTCTCGAAGCTAAAGGGGATAAGTTTTCCACTCTAACTTTTCCCTTATTCTTTCACATCAATCTTCCTCCACCTCCTCATCTTTCCTCTCCATTATATTGACAGCTTGACGTTCCCAACTTCACAATGTTCCTCCAAAAAACAACAAATTGCCAAACTCTTGTAGCAAAATCCAAAAATTCGCAGCCGTCGAAGTTGGTAGAGAAAATGTTAGTGGTCCCCCTCTCAGATCCCCCCCGCTAAGCCCTCCCTCAAACAATTTTTCTTTTCGAATGAGGTTCATGATTTTATTTCCTTCGATAATCCTGCGTCACACGTTACAGTGCTTGCGGCAATTTTGTGCTATAACATTAGGGTTTTAAGCAAGATAAAGGTAAATTTTACATCGATTTTTATTGTTAATCTACACCACATTTTGATTGTGATATGGGCTACACTTGTATTATTTGTTTATGTATTGTTTTATTTATTTTATGTTTTTATTTTTTGGACTTGTTTTACTCTAATAAATAACCAGGTGTCTTTCTTTCTGAAAATATCCAAGCACACTCTAAGACACATATCCTATTTCAATATAAACTATTTAACGGCATAAACGAATCTCCCAAGAGTTAGGTTAAAAAAAAAACAAAAAAAAAACAATATATATATATATATATATATATATATATATATATATATATATATATATATATATATACGTGAGCCACTAAATGTTTTAATCTCTCAGTGGGGTTCGAACCGTCGACCGTCAGGACGATAGCCGACCCTTTAACCAGACTGCCGTGGTGGAGTTTGTTAGAGCGTTGGCTATCGTCCTGACGGTAGACGGTTCGAATCCAGCTGAGAAATTAAAACATATATATATATATATGTATATATATATATATATGTATATAACAGTGATATCACTAATAATAGCAACGAGAAGTTTCGATTAAGTCCTAGATAGATTAAAAAACTTAAGGCTATGAATTACATCCTAACAGTGTGTATTAACCGATAGGTCTCTCTAACCTATTATTAACTAGCATGACCTACACTCCCTTCCCTTCACCCTTGCCCTAAATGCGATATGAAAGTCATAGAGGAGTCACTTTCAAATCTCGCTACCAAAGTGCATTACAGTCTATAAGTAGCTCCGAGTAGGGAGGAGCTTTTTTTGTCCTGGATGTACAGCCTCCCCACAAAATTCTTCCTCAGCATTACGCATCAAATATATCTCCTTCACTTGACATGCGATAAATATTGCCTCAGCGAAATTGAGCGAAGTCTGACCAAAACCGCAGTGTTCGTGTGTATTAAAAAACTAGATCTACTATTTCCACTAGAGGGATATGCAAATTTGAGATTAGGGAAATAGCACACGACTTTTGAGAGTGACTGTACTCTGTGATATCACTTACTTCGGCTAAATGTGCATTCCCTCTCCACCGTAATTTTTAGTACTCGTTTCGTTTGTCTAAGTAAACTGCCGAGTGTCTTCAGAGAAAGAGAGACCAAGACACGTCATCCAGGAGAGGAGAAAATATAGGTAAAATGTTTAGGACACTAATGGATTGCTTGAGTTGGGAGGAGGTATTTAATTTCTGTATGATGCACCCGCCATGGTAGAGTATGTTCAATAAATTTACAATGTTTGTGTATCACTCATACAATATTTCATTAGGTAAACTTAGGTATCAGGCTACTGTAATAATAATAATAATAATAATATTATTAAATATTAATAATAAAATAATAATAACTATAACAGTAATAGTAATTATATTATTATTGTTATTATTATTGTTATTATTATTATTATTATTATTATTATTATTATTATTATATAAACTAGAAATATAATATTCAACAATCCAAATAAAACTAAAAATAGAAGTCCCCCAATGTGTGAGTCACGTGCAGACCCCATTGCTGGTGTCCCACTCCCCTCCATAGTGTGGGACACAACCATAGGGGTGTGTCCTTATATACCAAAGGGGTGTGTCCTTATATACCAAAGGGCTGTGTCCTTATATACCAAAGGGGTGTGTCCTTATATACCAAAGGGGTGTGTCCTTATATACCAAAGGGGTGTGCCCTTATATACCTGCCAGTTTATGTTGCTTCTATTTTTAGCTTTATTTGGATCAAAGAGTGTGTTTATTCTTTATTTTACACATATATATATATATATATATATATATATATATATATATATATATGCATGCAGGGTGATTCATTAAGGGGGCCCACCTCGCTTTTTTCCTATCTCTCTCTCCCTCTCTCTTTGGCTTGTATCCATTCGGCCCCATTCAGCCTACTGTTTTAAGACATTTACCCCCGTCCAGGTGTCAATATTTTCCTGGCGAACGGTAGCGAGCCAGCATATATATTTTTTGTTATTTGTCAGCAAGCTAAATTTGTACATTTTTCGATAGAAAAATGTCTCCGGCGAAACTGGATTTCTCAATACAATGAAGAAATCGACACCTGGATGGGGATAAACGTTTTAAAATAGTTGGTTGAATGGGGCCGAATGGACATCAGCCAGAGAAAGAGAAAAGGAGATAAATATAAAACAATCAGGTGACCCCCCCTTAAAGCATGTCGTAAATCAGAGAGTGATATCCTTAGACAATCAGGTGACCCCCCCTTAAAGCATGTCGTAAATCAGAGAGTGATATCCTTAGACAATTCCAAGGCAAACAATGTCTATAACAAAATGTTGACTTCGGAATAGTTCCAAAATTACAGCATGTTAAAGTATGAGGAACTACTGAAGGGAAGGTTGGAGTCATATATCCATAGATTTATGTATGGTAGTTCAATTATTATTAACATTATTCATTTATGTTAGTTTTTACATAATTATCGTATGTAACACGGATGTAAAAACTAACATAAATTAATAATATTAATGATAATTCAATTACCATACATAAATCTATGGATGTATGACTCCAACCTTCCCTCCAGTAGTTCCTAATACATTAACATGCGCTAACTATGAAACTATTCCGAAGTCAACATTTTGTTATAGACACATTTTTGCTTTGGAATTGTCTAAAGATATCACACTCTGATTTACGACATGCTTTAAAGAATCACCCTGTATATATACAGTATATATATATATATATATATATATATATATATATATATATATATATATATATATATATATATACAGAGAGAGAGACACAGAGAGGGGGGGGGGGGGGGCATTTCGGTGTGTTGTGTGCACTGAAACTGAAACTAGGTACAGCAAAAATTCGATCCCAATAATATCTTCCCATTGACATATTGGGATTCGAACCCGGGTCTATTGGATTACCAGTCCAGTGGCAGGACCACTCTGCCACACCTCCCCTAATATAATAGTGTAATTGTGGTGTATAGATGCTTTATAATGCTATTCTTCTTGTAATCTATTCTCTCTCTCTCTCTCTCTCTCTCTCTCTCTCTCTCTCTCTCTTTCTCTTTCTCACACACACACACCACCCACGCATTTTTTGTCGCTTGCAGCATTCCCTTCCCCCACATTCCTTCACCTGCAGCACCCACGCATCCCACTCACTCGCACCATCACATTCTCTCTCTCTCTCTCTCTCTCTCTCTCTATATATATATATATATATATATATATATATCTCTCTCTCTCTTTCTCTTTCTCACACACACACACACCACCCACGCATTTTTTGTCGCTTGCAGCATTCCCTTCCCCCACATTCCTTCACCTGCAGCACCCACGCATCCCACTCACTCGCACCATCACATTCTCTCTCTCTCTCTCTCTCTCTATATATATATATATCTATCTGTATCTCTCTCTCTCTCTCTCTCTCTCTCTCTCTCTCTCTCTCTCTCTCTCTCTCTCTCTATCCCTCCCTCCCTCCGTCCGTCCGTGTCTGTCTGTCTCTCTCTCTCTCTCTCTCTCTCTCTCTCTCTCTCTCTCTCTCTCTCTCTCTCTCTCTCTCTCTCTCTCTCTCTCTCTCTCTCTCTCTCTCTCCCACACACACACATATTTTTCCACCCAGCACCACCCACGCATCCCCACTTACATGCATCATCACATTACAAGGATCATTAAGGGGGGTCACCGGCTATTTTGATCTTTCTTTCCTTTTCTCTCTTTCCCTGGCCCCATTCGGCCCCAATCAGCCAACTGTTGTAAGACGTTTATCCCCATCCAGGTGTCGATTTTTTCCTGGCGAGCGATAACGAGCCAGCATTGTATGGAGAAATCCGGCTTCTCCGGATAAATTTTTCTATCGAAAAATGTACAAATTTAGCTTGCTGTCAAAAGTAAAATATATATATGGCTTGCTACCGCTCGCCAGGAAAATATTGACACCTGGATGGGGGTAAACGTCTTAAAACAGTAGGCTGAATGGGGCCGAATGGATAAAAGCCAAAGAGAGAGGGAGAGAAAGAGAAAAACGCGAGGTGGGCTCCCTTAACTCTAACGAAGATAACGAACCGTAAGACTTTCTATCCGATTTGTTTCTCTGTGCGTCTCATAAAATTCGGGAAAATGCAAATACGAAAATGTATTTAAGTAACATAGATTAGGACCTATCACCTACATCACAGGCTTTGCAGACTTCCGTATTTCTATCTATCTATCTATTTACTCAGGCCCAATCCCCACTTTTCCTATTTTTTTTTCATTTTTTTTTCATTTTTTTCCGGCGTCCGTATTGACGTAGATAAATAAAAAAAATAACTCATGATAAAAACCCACACAAATATTACATGATAATCGTATAATATGAAGTTGATTTTTTAACTTTTCTTATTTTGGTATCATATATTTGTTCAACTATGATGGAATATGTATTGTTCGTGAGAAAGCAGACACTAATAGTATACCTATAGAGACACAACAAGAATGGATAGTTTAATAAATATTATGAACTTGTACATTTCGTAGCGATATTATAAGAGCCAATTAACGCTATATGGCGATAGTTTAATTCCCAAACAAACACTATAGTCTCTCAGGTTTCATATGAATTATGTATTTACTTCAGTGGTGTTGAATGCCAATATCGATATGCTAAATTGTAATGTTTTTTATTCCTTCATCCTCTATTCAAAATATCGCTTTATGCTTTAAATTGTATATCAAGATACTCTTGTGAAACTTTGTCTATTAAAGAGTTAGTTATCTCTCATAATTCCTGAACATATGAGAACATTTCCTAAAATAGAATAACAAATATGCACTACCATACTAAATACATATTGTTGTGAAAAGGACATATTTTATTCAATGTTTTGAAGAAGAAAAAAATAAGTTCATCACTGAAATATACATCTTTCTTGAAGTTAATTTTCTTCCCTGAGAAGCCACAAAAGAAAAAGTTATGAGGCGTAATGAGAAATGTCAGTGAGCAGAAAAACAAAGCTTCAAGTTGCATAAAAGAGGCTTTCCGACCTTTGTTAATATAAATGTTAGATACATACATTGATATATAATTACTTAACCATACCATTAAATTACATGAAAGCTACAGTTATGTAAGGAAATTGTTTCGCATAGTTGTTACCTTTACCTGTCTCATTTTCTTTTCATTTCCTTATATTTTCCTGTGTGTCTGCTTGTCTTTCTGTATGTCTATCTGTCTATCTACTGTATTGCCTTGTTGTGTACGGAAATGTGTACAAAAGTCATAATTTTTGTTTGCAAGCTGGAGGAAACAAATTAAAGAGGTTGGATGCTTTAAAAATTATAATGTCGATACTCTTTCTGTCAAAATAAATTGTGTAATGAATGAACGAAGAGGGAATAGTTGCATAAGTAGATATAGGAATGCTAATTAAATTCTACTAACGATGGTGTCGTATCTACTTAGCTAAAGGTCGTTGCAGACTGACACGACAGCCCCTTCAAGACTGGCACGAACGCCCACGACACATACAAATCCTGTCTTGCCGAATTTAGTAGAGATCGTGGCGAAAATGGCTGGCATCGTTTAAGTCGTATCTCTACAGTATCTCTTCCGTACGACTTGATAAGACTCTAGCGATGCTGATACGGTGGAGAAACGAAATGCTACGAAGAAGATAGGAAAAGTCGTGCGAAGGGTACACGACTAGTCCACGGAAAAGATACAACCCAAAAGACTGCTATACAACTCAGAAGAATCGTATCGACGCCGTGAGGCGTGCAACCGGATTGATGCTAGACGCGCAGTTCCCAACTCGACCGTTGCCAATTTTCCGCACGGAAGAGATACGGTCCGCACGGCAGGCTTACGCACCAGACGACGTTGATACGGGCCATACAGCTTTGATACGGACCATACGTCTTTGATACGGACCACACGATTGTGATACGGCGAGTTCGTGATGGAGACCAGACTCAGACAATTTTTTACAGTTGCCGGGGGATTCCCACGAACTTTTGAACAGCTCAAAATCTCGTATCGACCCCCTATACGTCGCTTGGTCCGTGAGAGTCACCCACGGCTAATTTCCGATATCCACGATTATGTTGCCGTATCAGGCTGAAATCTCGAGCCGGGAACTCGCCTGGAGGGGCTTTCGTGTCAGTGTGCAACGACCTTTATTTATTGCTAGGCTATTTTATGCGTTGTTGAATTGCTTCTTATAGTTGTATGGTTTCTATATACTGTATACTTTCTCAATATATCTATAAATCCAATGCCACTTGATTTTACGCTAACTTCATTCAAGCGATATTTCTCCGTTTAGAACTCCTACACTCGGAGAGTAGGTATAAAGAAGTATTGGTAAATTTTAATATAATGTGTTTTACAAATATATAGGCTGAATAATGTGAGTACAGAAGTATAATATGCAGATATCATAATTACTTGTCATATGATTTTAAACCGTAATACTGGTTTGGTTAGTATACAGTACTGTAAGTCTCATTACACTGTAACCGAGTTGTATTGTACAGTATCTAGGTGCACAATCAAGAGAACTCTTAAGGGGTGTCACCGGCTTATTTTTGTCTTTCTCTCCTTTTCTCTCTTTCCCTGGCTTGTATCCAATCAGCTCCATTCAGCCAACTGTTTTAAGACGTTTATCCCCATCCAGGCGTCGATTTCTTCCTGGCGAGCGATAGCGAGCCAGCACTGTATGGAGAAATCCGGCTTCGCTGGAGACATTTTTCTATCGAAAAATGTACAAATTTAGCTTGCTGTCAAAACCAAAATATATATATGCTGGCTCGCTACCGCTCGCCAGGAAAATATTGACACCTGGATGGGGGTAAACGTCTGAAAATAGTAGGCAGAATGGTGTCGAATGGATACAAGCCAAAGAGAGAGGGAGTGGAAGAGAAAAAAAGCGAGGTGGGGTCCCTTAATCGATTCCCGAGCATGACAGGACACATGAACCGTCTCCACACACACAATACCTCTGTTCACCTACCATTTAATTTGATCCTGGTGTTGGAAAACATTTGTGCCACTCTTTAGTGAAGAGATCTTTGTTAAGCTTGATAATATATGTAGTTTCCGTGTACGTGGCTGGGAAACTATTCCACCGTAGACGCCAAAGAATTATTACATAAATATGAACGCTGCGGCAAAGCACAGTCTATGATAAACCCCTACCTTTGCCCAATAAGGATATAACGGTCAAGTTTGTAAGAGGAGACTAACGCCATCAAAGCATGCATTTAACTACTTGCAAGTTTCGTTCTATAAGGAAGTTGGAGCTGTAGACATCGATATTTAGCAGAATTACCAGCTTAAATACAGTTGTAGTACATTTGTAAATACGTAAAACCCAATTCTACATATTATTTATCCATCATAAACCTACATTAGTATTACGAATGAGGAAGTAAGAAGGAGGTGTGGTTTGGAGGTAGATATGCTGGAAAGTGTGAAAAGGAACAACTTGAGATGGTTCGGCCATATGGAACGTGTTGAAAGCGAGAGAATGACTAATAGGATTTACGAGAGCGAGGTGGAAGGACAGAGAGGGAGAGGTGCACCGAAGGAGAGGTGGAAGGATGGAGTGAGGAAGTATATGGATGAAGGCGGTGCTGGTTGGGAGGAGGGGCATCGACTGACTAGAGGTGCATGGGGGCGGTTCGTTCGTGGCCTCCCCTTCGGGGATCACGGCGTCAGGCAATAGATAGATAGATAGATTATTTAATTTCAGTATAATATCGATGTTCACGGCTCCAACTTCCTTAGAGCCTGAAACTCGCAAGTAGTCAATTAGGAGTCGGTGTTAGCAGGAGTGTGGATCGCTTGCACAGATGTACAGTAGCTCACCCCAGTACACGGAGGAACATGGCTGCTACAGTTGGCTCAAAAAGTTTCCATACCCAATCCGGTGTTTACAGTGCTAAGCTGGATACTTGCGTTGATGATTAATCTTTTGCATATTTTAGCGTTTTGAGTATATAGGACGATATTTTTTTTTATTTTCTAGTTAATATTAGCCAATTTTTATTCAGTTTTGGAATGCCCCCTGTTAATCAATAGAGCATAGTCTATCTCTACTCATCCTGTGACTTCAAAAATGTCCTTCCTAATCTGAATAAAAACGTCTACTAATAGCCAGAATGGGGCCGAATGGATACAAGCCAGGGAAAGAAAAAAAAAAGAGATAAAGATAACAAAAAACGGCGACCCCCCTTAATTGGCAAAGATAGTCACCGTGCACATATATATATATATATATATATATATATATATATAGATATAGATATATAGTATATATTTAATATATATATATATATATATATATATAATAAGTATATATATTTATCATCACTCTTTCAGTATAGATTGCTCGGCGAACGGCACTATACAGTATATACAGTATACTGGGGAGCCATTCTTTATTCCCGGCAGATCCCACACAAATCCTGCCATTGTTAGTGAGGTGTTATATAATTATATATTTGTAAAGGGGGTCACCGGCTTTTTTTTATCTTGCTCTCCTTTTCTCTTTTTCCCTGGCTTGTATCCATTCGGCCCCATTCAGCCAACTGTTTTAAGACGTTTATCCCCATCCAGGTGTCCATTTCCTCCTGGCGAACGATAGCGAGCCAGCATTGTATGGAGAAATCCGATTCGACGGAGACATTTTTCTATCGAAAAATGTACAAATTTAGCTTGCTGTCAAAACATATATATATATATATATATATATATGCTGGCTCGCTATCGTTCGCCAGGAAAATATTGACACCTGGATGGGGGTAAACGTCTTAAAACAGTAGGCTGAATGGGGCCGAATGGATACAAACCAAAGAGAGAGGGAGAGAAAGAGAAAAAAGCGAGGTGGGCTCCCTTAAGCTGAGTAACAATGGGCCGACGTTGGAAAACTGGGGAAACAATACCTTATTGAGAAGCAAATCTCTGGCACATAGTTTTTTTTTTTAGTAGGTAATACTGGAGTATATTGTGCAAGCGTTAATATATTCTGTTTTTACATATTAACAATGCTCTCAATGTTCTATATGTACAATAGATGAAGGATTATGTGCTTTATCTTTAAATTGTTTGGAGTATATATATATATATATATATATATATATATATATATATATATATATATATATATATATATATATATATATCACTCCTGCTCACTCATCGGTAAGGGGTCATCCTCACATACCTGCATATAATGTTGTACCACAGTCCAATTATTTAAAGTAATAGATAATTGCTCAGAATCAAATCTTTGAACATTAGTCACTTTACTTTCATAATGAAACCATCCCTAACACATTTACTTTCTGACCATTCCATAGCTGCGGTTGTGGACAGCCACAGCAAACTTCCCAATCCTATCAACTCCAGTGTTCCTCAGGGTTCTGTCCTATCTCCAGTTCGATTTACACAATTCATTAATGATCTTCTCAACTGTACTTCACTCAAATGCTAATGACTCTCCACTACACTATTCAACTAGCTTTCCACAGCGACCCTCCATGCAGTCACTTCCAAACTCACGTAATGAGGCCACAGCACACATATCTTCTGATCTATCAACTATTTCCGATTAGGCCAGAAATAACCTTGTCGCTTTCAATGCCTCCAAAATTCAATTTCTCCACCCATCCCAATCTGTCACAGGGCTATCTCTTATTCTGCAACGGCACACAAATCATCCCTTCCTCTTATATCAGTATTCATGGAAGTTCTCATTCATCTGAGCTTTCTTGGAAAAACCATATATATATATATATATATATATATATATATATATATATATATATATTATATATATATATATATATATATATATATATATATATATATATATATATATATATATTATATATATATATATATATATATATATATATATATATATATATATTTTTTTTTTTTTTTTTTTTTTTTTTTTTTTTTTTTTTCCCTCATCCTATGACCCAAAATATTTCAAGCTTTGTGTCCAGACATTATGACGCTAACGTTAATTTGGCCTCGTCAGTCTTTCAAGGTGAAGGGACAATCGATGCGAGCAACTTGTTCTTTTGTCCCCTTCTTTCTTTTGTCCCCTTCTTACACATAATTATATAAAAAGTAAAATACTAATCTGCTTCGTAATTATACCCAGCTTTGCATTGTATTCCCTTTTCTTCCTCTCTTACTGTCTTCTACGGTTCCCGGACATCTCAACCAGTAGACCATTTCAACCAGTAGCTCTCAACCTTGGGGGAGGTGTGGTGGAGTGGTCTTGCCACTGGCCTGGTAATCCAATGGTCCCGGGTTCGAATCCCGATATATCAATGGGAAGATATTATTGGGATGGAATTTGTGCTGTACCTAGCTAGTATCAGTGCATTACCATAAAGCCCACCGACACGCCAAAAACATACCCTCATCATTCCCTGATTAAATAGCACTGTATGAATATTAAATAGCACTGTATGAAAATTAAATAGCACTGTATGAATATTAAATAGCACTGTATGAATATTAAATAACACTGTATGAATATTAAATAACACTGTATGAATATTAAATAGCACTGTATGAATATTAAATAGCACTGTATGAATATTAAATAGCACTGTATGAATATTAAATAGCACTGTATGAATATTAAATAGCACTGTATGAATATTAAATAGCACTGTATGAATATTAAATAGCACTGTATGAATATTAAATAGCACTGTATGAATATTAAATAGCACTGTATGAATATTCCCATATTCAAAACATGCTACAGAGGGGCAATGCCTAGTGAGTGCATTGCTCAATAGGTGTCGTTCTGAGATTGAGGGTCCGAGATTAGGTGGTGAGACGGTGAAGCACGAATGCGGAGCAGTTTCAGAGATGGGGCTGCTTCGAGCCGTGAGTTGAACATTAAGTGCTTCATGTGCCTCACTCCCTAGACTGGAACAAGACCTCACGGGCTTCACCGTGTTGAGCGGTTGGATGTGCAGGCCCTCAGCCTATGCCCGAGAGGGAGTAGTTGGAATATAGAAAAAAAAGTGCTAAATCAACAAAGACCAACCAAACCAGTGTCAAAATATAGTACTAACCTAACCTAACCGTATTGGTTGATTTGGTACTGGTTGAGAGCTACTGGTTGAAATGGTCTACTGGTTGAGTTTTCCGGTCACCGTCTTCTACATATTATCATACCTGTATCCCCTCCTCCTCCTCCACTGTCTTCTTCTTTATTATCATCTGGTTCTTCTTCTATTCTTTTTGTTCCTTAGTTTATTGTTCTCCTTAATTCTTCCCTTGTTTTCTTTTTCTATAACCTTCCCTACTAGTACTATGTCTCTGTGCTTAAATTCTCAATCTGTTATGCTTAGGTAGCTTTTTCCACTCGTTACATTGCTTCTCCATATTTTTGTCTTCTTCGATTTTGCTTCGTTTATGCAATACATCCACCTCCTGTTCTACCACTTCCTGTGTTAGAGGAATTGGTTGTTAGCTGATTGAAAGGCCTTTACACATGAGGCACGGCATATATATATATATATATATATTGTTTTCTTCAATCGAATAGGCCTATACGAAAACTTACGAAATTATCTACTTAGTAATATTATTGAGTGCTGTATCGGGTAGACTTTCAAAAGTCGATTAGGTATGTTTTATATTTTTCACTCATAACCCTCAATAAGGTTAACCTTTTGAGGATCATGACGAGTTTTGACAGTTTTTCTGACCATCATTCGACGATTGTATGCAGTTTAGGAAGGATCTGTAGGAATTTTAAGGGCATAGAATATGTCAGTTAACCCTCCGACTTCCATATACCCTTCCCAATCTGAATACAATCGTCTATTATTAGCCAGAAAGATAATATATATGTGTATTGGATCTTGACAGGGTTAATGTATTACCGCATTAATAGTTCCCGTCATACAGTACGATTCTTTCTTTCTTTCACACAAGCTCAGTCAATTAAGGCGGGGTGACCTGCTTTTTGTTCTCTTTCTTGGTTGTATCGATTCGGTCCCGTTCAGCCTCTGTTTTAAGACATTTAACCACATCCATGTGTCGGTTTTTTCCTGGCGAGCGAAAGCGAGCCAGCATTTTATGGAGAAATAAGGCTTCGCCGGAGACATTTTTGTATGTACAAATTTAGCCAGCTGTCTAACATATTATCCAAAATATGATGGCTCGCAATCGACACCTGGATGTGGATAAACGTCTTAAAACAGTAGGCTGAATGGGGCCGAATGGATACAACCCAGAGAGAGAAAAAAAGCAGGTCACCCCCCTCAAGTGCAAGCAGCCTCATACGTATCAATCTATCTGGTATAGCTTTTGTTTTACTTTGTGCTCCCTTTAACTCTTCTACTTACTATCTACTGTACTTACTTATTTATCTACTTACTATCTACTTACTTATCTATCTACTGTACTTACTTATTTATCTACTTACTATCTATCTACTCTACTTACTATCTATCTACTTACTATCTATATACTTACTATCTATCTACTTACTATCTATTTACTCTACTTACTATCTATATACTTACTATCTATCTACTTACTATCTATCTACTCTACTTACTATCTATCTACTTACTATCTATCTACTTACTATCTATCTACTTACTTATCTATCTACTTACTTATCTATCTACTTACTATATATCTACTTACTTATCTATCTATTTAATATCTATCTACTCACTATCTATCTACTTACTTATATATCTACTTACTATCTATCTACTTACTTATCTATCTACTTAATATCTATCTACTCACTATCTATCTACTTACTTATATATCTACTTACTATTTATCTACTTACTTATCTATCTACTTACTCTATATCTACTTACTCTATATCTACTTACTTATTTATCTACTTACAATCTATCTACTTACTATATATCTACTTACTATCTATCTACTTACTATATATCTACTTACTTATCTATCTATTTACTTATATATCTACTTACTCTATATCTACTTACTTATCTATCTACTTACTATATATCTACTTATCTATCTACTTAATATCTATCTACTTACTATCTATCTACTTACTAGCTATCTACTTACTATATATCTACTTACTATCTATCTACTTACTATATATCTACTTATCTATCTACTTACTATCTACTTACTTATCTATATACTTACTATCTATCTACTTACCATCTATTTAATATCTATCTGGTGTAACTTTTGTTTTCTTTGTACTCCCTTCAACTCTTCTACTTACTCCAACGATGTGTCTTCCAATCCTTCCTTCCACTCCTCATCTTTATTCATTCCTCGCCTTTTACCCTTCTTCTCTCACTTCCTCCTTTGCCATGTCCTCTTCCTTCTTAAGGGGGGTCACCGGATTTGTTTTTATCTTTCTCTCCTTTTCTCTCTTTCCCTGGCTTGTATCCATTCGGCCCCATTCAGCCAACTGTTTTAAGACGTTTATCCCCATCCAGTGTCGATTTCTTCCTGGCGAGCGATAGCGAGCCAGCATTGTATGGAGAAATCCGGGACATTTTTCTATCGAAAAATGTACAAATTTGGCGTGCTGTCAAAACAAAAATATATATATGCTGGCTCGCTACCGCTCGCCAGGAAAATATTGACACCTGGATGGGGGTAAACGTCTTAAAACAGTAGGCTGAATGGGGCCGAATGGATACAAGCCAAAGAGAGAGGGAGTGAAAGAGAAAAAAGCGAGGTGGGCTCCCTTAATCTTTTTCCTTGGTTTGCTTGTATATCGGCTTCCCCACCACCACCACCACTATCATCATGCACTATTCCCTGGTGTCTCAAATACCAGCTGGTCTTTGTTTTTATCTTATTCCAATTCTTCCTCCTCCTTCTCCCCCATTTTCGTTCCTATCCTTCTTCTCCCTCTTCCTTCTTATCTCTCTCTCTCCTTGTTTTGTTTGTTCTATCAGCACCCACAACCACCACCACCACCACCACCAGGCACTATTCCCCCGTGCCTCAAGTTCCAGCTGGTCTTTCTTTGATCGTCAATATTTCCCGCACCACTCTTTTTCCTTTTATGTCAGGGATTCTTGAGTGAGGCTGGGGTAAAGAAGGGGAGGAGTGAAGAGGGGGAGGAGGAGGAAAGAGGGAGGAGGAGGAGAGGAGAGGAGGAGGAGAGGAGAGGACGGGGAGAAGGACGAGTTGGCGAGGAGAAAAAGGAGTGGAATTGCGAAGAGGGAGAACGCAGAGAGGAGAGGAGGAGAAGAAGAAAATGAGGAATTAGAGGGAAGGAGCTTAGGGCCACGATGATGATGATGCCGATAATGGTTGATGATACTGTAATTACAGTAGAAATAGATTGAGAAGATGGAATAAGAGAAAGAAGAGGAGATTGTTGAGGAGGAGTAATGGAAGTAGTATTTTAAGGAAAAGGGAATACTGTGTAGAATGAGTAATGGGAGGAGGGGGAAGGGAAGACAAATTGATATAAGTTAGTGCAAGAATAAAATAAAAAGAATCGAGGAAATCGAAGAATAAGAGAGTGATAGCAAGAGGAGGAAGAAGATAGTCAGTAAAAGGAACACGAAGTGAAGAGGAGGAGAAGAAGGAAAAAGGGCCGACGTTCACGAGCAATACATCCAACTTTGCTGAAAATTTTAATAAAGAGCGGATTAAAGATTATTCGGCAGGGAGAGTCAAAGGCCTGGGATCGAACCCGGGTCGCTTAAATCCCACCTGATATACATACGATAGTGTTCCCTTGGCACCTGGTTGGCTTTTCAAAAAAATAATATTTATTCAAAATATGAAAATAGTAGACACGCATGCATATACACAACATCCCCCCCCCCCCCCCCCACACACACGATGACCCTCCTCAATCCGAAAACTTTGTTCACTTATCCCGATGGAGAGAGATTGTAGCATGGTCCCTCCTTAGCCAAGCTTCTAAATTGTTTCAGCCTACATGTCGTTCCAACAGTGCATCTGAGTATGGACTATGGTCGAAACTCAAACACCATCTCGGGTGCCAAAGGTCGCATGTAACCTCTTAGTTAAGGTAGAATAAGCGTTGTATTTAGGTTCAGTAACTTTGTAGATATTCAGTTTCAGGGGACGCTAGCAAACAAAAACCAACAACTATTATTAATAGTTGTATTATTTCACACACACACACACACGATCGAAAGTGGCTAGATTATAAAATATTTTGACAAACCATATCATCTGTATACCTTAACAATTGGTTGACTTTTTAGTGATACTCTAAAATATAAATTTATTTTTATTTATGTTTACCTTCGGTCAAGTATATCAATGGTTCGATGTTTATTATTATTTTTTGTTTTCATCATTTTGTTTTTCTTTATCCAGGAATCAATAATTAAGGTTACTTTTCTTGTTGGTAACAATTTATGTTTTGAGTGTATAACTGCCGATTTTTTTTTTTTTTTTTTTTTTTTTTTTTTTTTTTTTTAGTTTCTATTCTCAATTCAGTAAGGCAAAACAAATTTTGTTTCCACTTACATAGGAAAGTTGACGAACTACAGTCCAATGCACATACCAAAATATTTGCTTTCATATTATTTATTCACGCATAAAATTTAGAACACAAACAACAATATAATCAGATTGCAAACTATTATATCATTATGTTATAGATTATGCTCAGCATACCAAAAGTCATAATAATATTTGTTTTTACTATTGTTCAATGACAATGCGTTTTTTACCATATCTAAATTTCGTCAAAATAATGGTATATAATAACTGTGGTTACTCTTATAATACAATCTATTTCCTAAATTATAGTACAATAAGCACAAATGTGTCCATTGCCAATTATAGTACAATAAGCACAAATGTGTCCATTGCCAATTGATATGATCGTAGCACATTATATGATCGTATGCCCTTAATTACGTTTCGGTAAACATTATCAATATTACTATTAAGGGGGGTCACCGGCTTTGTGTTTATCTTTCTCTCCTTTTCTCTCTTTCCCTGGCTTGTATCCATTCGGCCCCATTCAGCCAACTGTTCTAAGACGTTTATCCCCATCCAGGTGTCGATTTCTTCCTGGCGAGCAATAGTGAGCCAGCATTGTATGGAGAAATACGGCTTCGCCGGATTTCTTGCTGTCAAAACAAAAATATATATATGCTGCCTCGCTACCGCTCGCCAGGAAAATATTGACACCTGGATGGGGGTAAGCGTCTTAAAACAGTAGGCTGAATGGGGCCGAATGGATACAAGCCAAATAGAGAGGGAAAGAAAGAGAAAAAAAGCGAGGTGGGCTCGCTCAACCTAACTTACTATTATATTATTGTTACATAAGTGTGTAGAGATTGCATGATCTGGTATCATGTGCAATCTTAGGTTATAATACGTTAGATGATAATTATTGTTAGCAGTTGCTTTTGGTAATTCTAGTATGACAGATTCCAATAGTAATGACTATTCATTAAAATTAATATTATATATCGCTTATTTAAAATAATCTACTTTCAATCTTGCTGCTTGCACATTCAATTGCAAACGAGACCCGATACGGAACCAAATATATAGTCTCCTCTGAAAAGCAGCTTGTAAAATCTAATATGTAGCCCCGATCCGAATAACATATAAATGTCGTATAGTGAAAATACCATATATCTGGTATAGTGTGTGTATTATTCGTCTTGTTGGGCAAATTGAGGATTCCCGAGTGACGCCTGTGTCGGGTGATGTATTACCACAATATTTCACTCCACATCCGGGGCGGCGCAGTATTCGTGACCAAGCGAGTGAGAGAGAGAGAGAGAGAACAGTTGTAGCTACAGTAGTTGTATGGATGTGGGTGTTTGTGTTGTTATTTTCTGGATTTTGTTTATAATTTGTTTCTCTATTTCTTTTTATGAGCCTGGAAGTCTCTGTTTCTTCGTTTAATTTTCCTCATTACCATTTCGTCTTTCACTCCATATCCGCCGTCTCATTAATCCTGACCTGGCGAGGGAGAGAACAGTCATAGCTAATTTTATTGATGTAGGTTTTGGTTTGTTCTTTCTTTTGTTTGTATTCTGTTTCTTTATGTCTTTTTTATGCGTCTGTATGTGTCTGTTTGTTCTTTTCGTCCTGTCTTTCACTTCACATCCAGCAGCGCAGTATTCCTGACCAAGCGAGGGAGCGAACAGTCGTAGCTAGTTGTATTGATGTGGGTGTTTGTGTTTGGTCTTTCATTTATTTGTATTATGTTTCTTTATGTGTTTTAATGCGTCTGTATGTGTATTTTTCTTCATTAGCTAGTTTTATAGATGTGGGTGTTTGGTTTTGGTCTTTCTTTTATTTTTATTGTGTTTCTTTATGTGTTTTTATGCGTCTGTATGTGTCTTTTTCTTCTTTTCGTTCTGTCTTTCACTCCACATCCGGCGGCGCAGTATGGTAGCTAGTTTTATTGATGTGAGTTTTTGTGGGTTTGTTCTAGTTTCTGTCTGTATTCTCTATGTCTTGTATGCGTTTGTATGTGTCTGTTTCTTCTTTTCGTCCTGTCTTTCAATCCACATCCAGCGGCGCAGTATTCCTGAACAAGGCAAGGGAGAGAACAGTTGTAGCTATAGTCTATTCACTGTAAGTAGGCGATAAATCATGACCTCTAACCTCTGTCACTAAAAACCGATTAGAATAATCGAGCTAATATTTCTTCTATTTTGGGAAGAGTCAGCCAAGGAATAGATGTGGAAATTTACAGCCAATTTTCTCTAGCCCTTTTTGAGTTACAGTGGATAGAGGTCATGATTTCTCGCCTACTTACAGCGAATAGACTATAGTTTTATGAATGTGGGTTTGTGTATTTATTCTTGCTTTGGTTTGTATTCTGTTCCTCTGTGTCTTTATATGTGCCTGTACCTCTGCTTTTCGTTTTCCTCATTAACATTCTGTATTTCACTCTATATCCACCGACTCAGTAATCCTGATATAGCGAGGGAGGGAACAGTTGTAGCGAGTTTTGTTGAGGTGTGGGTGTGTTTTGTTGATGTGTGGGTGTGTTTTTCTATATGTTTTGGTGTTTATTTAATTTCTATATATTTATTTTGTGTACCTGCCTGTCTCTTTATTGGTGTTTATTTAATTTCTATATATTTATGTACCTGTCTGTCTCTTTATTGGTGTTTATTTAATTTCTATATATTTATTTTATGTACCTGTCTGTCTCTTTTTTGCTTATTCATTTGCCTTTAACTTTTTCTCCAGACGAGAGGCCGTGACCAGACCAGGGAGACAGCAGATGTACAGTATATGATGTGAGTTTCTATAGGTTTTGTTTGTTTTCTTCTTCTCTCTCTCTATCTTTGTTATAGTAAGTAAATGTGTGCATGAACGAGTGAGTGACTTTGCAACGCTTATTTTTGGTGCGCCTGGACGGAAACAAATTGTATACTAAGTTTTATTGATGTTCGTGTGTGCGTGTGTGTGTATGTTTATATATTTTGTTCTTGCTTAAGTTTCGTTGTGTGTATTTTTCGGCCAGCCAGTCACTCTGGTTTAAGAACATAAGAACATAAGAAGAATGGAAATCTGCAGAAGGCCTATTGGCCCATACGAGGCAGACCCCTTCTTCCCTACATCCCTATTTGTTCCTTTACACATACTGTACATTCCTCTACATATATATATATATATATATATATGTGTGTTATGTTTGTCTTGTTCGCTTTGTATTTCAACCCACATAGTGGTCGTAACTAGGCGGATGAGCGAAGAGTTGTAGCAAGTGTTATTGATGTTGAATTGTGTGTGGGTGTGTGTGTGTGAGTGTTTTTTTTTTTTTTTTTTTTTTTTTTCTTTTTTTCTTTGTTATTGTCTGTATGTGCGTGTGAGTGTGCGTACGTATGTTTGTGCTTGGGCTCTATTCATGGCATCCCTGGGAAGCGAGAACACATTTGTAGCAAGTGTTATTGATGTGTGTCTCTCTCTCCTTTGGTATTGGTCTTAATTCAGACTAACTATGTCTTTTAAATGTGTCTGTCTTTCTCTATGTTGTGTATTATATTATTTTATTTGTTTTCCTAGTTCGATTTCTAGTTTTCATTCTACATCCGGGCCAAAAATTATGCTCAGAGGGAGAGCAGTTGTCAAGTGTTTCATTGATGTGAGCTTGCGTGCTTTCTTCTCTCTCTGGCTTTGTTATTATCAATGCATGTACAGTCACGAGCATAAATGCTGCGACATCAACCACCTAACATCAACTCCTTCATCATGAGAGGTTTATACTAAGCTGAATAAAATCGTCTGACGGTAGCGATAATTAAATACAGAAATAATTGTGAGTTTGAATACAAAATTTAGTAATACCTTTGGAGACGAAGGGGCGAACATTATCTATTTGGGGTTACAGTATTTATGATTGTGACTGTACGTATGGCGTCTGTGGTTCAAGATGTCGCTTATATGTGGCATTGTATGCGTGTGTGGTTGTATTATACAAACAATAATAATAATAATAATAATAATATTAATAGTAATAGTAATATATATAATAATAATAGTAATATACCGGTATATAATAATAACAATAATAATAATAATAATAATATTATTAATAGTAATAGTAATATATATAATAATAATAGTAATATACCGGTATATAATAATAACAATAATAATAATAATAATAATATTTATAATAATTATTATAATCAGAGGTTCATATAGAATTGCAGCCATGAGCTGAAAATATGCAAAGGAACCAGGCATAACTTTATAACAACCTCTGTGTGTGGGTGGGTGGGTGTGCGCGCGCGCGCGCTTCAACGCTATTTATGACGTTTATGATTAAGGCTGGCTTAATAAGATACCCTTCTCTCCGTGTGTATAATTATAATTTAGTCACACTCACCATCTGGCTTACTAGTCTGACAAGGCGGGGTGAACAGTTGTGCCAAGATTTATTGATTTGGGTTTGTGAGTGGTTTTATTTTTTCTCTCAATGTTATTGTAATAATAATAATAATAATAATAATCGGTTTATTTCAAGCCGGCAGCCAATGGGGCTGAAAATACACAGTCTTAACCTAGATCTTATCCTAATGGATCAACAGACTGATCCTGGCAGCTGACGAGAGCGCCTACATACTCCCAAGGGAGTAGGACGTGGGCAGGAGACTTTGTGGGTCCCCCGAGACGATCCGCCCAGATCTTGCCTTCACGGCCAGGGAAAGTTTTTGAGAGAACTTCCCCTGACGGCGCGTGGGATCGAAGCCCCGACACCAGAGCTAGCGCTCCCAATACAGAGTACTAAGCGCGCTCGGCCACCGTGACCGTGTGTGTGTGTGTGTGTGTGTGTGTGTGTGTGTTTGTTTGTTTGTTTGTTGGGGGGGGGGGTAGGGGGGGCAGTTGCAGTTAGTGTTATTAAGTGGATTTGTGGGATTCTGTTCACTCTCCGTCGTTGTCATTGTGTGTGGGTGTGTATATTTGTGTATTTGTGTATATGTGCGTGTTCCAACTCTATTCATGGCATCTATGATTCGTGCTGTCTTCAATACCGTATATACACTTATGTGCAGAATAATAATATTAAGTAATAGTAATTGTTGGTTAATTATTCACTTGCTGCTGTGAGACTGAAAATTTAGAGTTTTCTTAATCTAGGTACATTATAATGCATATTTAACCTTAACTACGAGGTCACGTGCGACCTTTGGCGACCGAGAGGTGCCGAGTTCCCACCATAATATATAGGCCTACGCAGATGCACTGGTGAAAAGTATATGTGGCATAAGACAAGCTGAAAATTGAACAGCTTGGCTAGGAAGGGACTACGATACAATCCTCTCCATCGAGATAGCCGAAAACAAAACTTTAGTTTTCTGGGGTGCTCGAACCCTCGACCTCGCAGTCAGCGCAGAAGCGCCATAAATATCTAGGCTAACCCGACATGTGATGTGATGTGTGTGTGTCTGTTACTCAGTTACTCAGTTAGTTACTTGTTCGTCAAGGGGAATCCACGCAATGCGAGCTAAGCTCATTATTATCGCGCCTCCTTAACTGGGAATGTATTGCGTGAAATGCATGTTAAGTGTTTTATGTACTGTTGGAATGGCTGTGGATGTGTGCGTAGTCTGTATTTTAGCCAATTGGCGACATCGGAAACGAAGGCTTAGGGTGGATCTGTATGATACCATTCTCACTATAGACGGTACCGTCTCGCCCGAAGGCTTAGGTAGCCATCAGCTTAGGTGAACCATATGATACCCATCTCGCCTTGTACCATTTTTGCCAACCCCAGATGGGACGTCACAACGTCGTCCACTTATTCCAGGTACCTATTTTACAGCTAGGTGAACTGAGGCTAACACATGAAAGGAGACAAGCCCAATTTGTCTCCGCCCGGCCGGGGATTGAACCCCCGACCCCTCGTGTGTGAGACGAGAGCTCTACCTACTAGGCTACAGGCTGTGTGTGTGTGTGTGTGTGTGTGTGTGTGTGTGTGTGTGTGTGTGTGTGTGTGTGTGTTATATATCATCAATGTATCAGTGTGTTGCTGTCTCCGTCATCTGTCACTCCACTTCCTGCCCAGCATTTCCGTGGCCGGTATGGGAAGAGTTGTGATAAGTATGATTGCTGTGTGTATCTGGGTTTCCTAGACCAATTATGTCTTTGAGCAGGAGTTTGTCTTTGTAATTCTTTTTAATCTACTTTTCTGTCTCTTGTCTGTTCTTTCTACTTTGTTTTTCTTCAAATTATTGCTTTGTGTATTTTTTCTCTCTCTCTCTCTCTCTCTCTCCAGCACTCAGGAAAGATATAGTACACTAGAAAGAGTACAAGCTAGAGCTACAAAGCTTATTCCATTGCTATGAGGACCGGTTGAGAGCTCTTGATCTCTTTAAATCCGCCAAACTAATGGAACAACAGTCTTAAAATCTGAAAACTAATTGGGCTAAACGTGAGGGAGAAGGGAGGCCCGAAAAATAGACCCATCTCCCCTTAAGTCGACCAGTCTTCTCCCACTTCCTCCTATTCCCTTTAAGTTCGGCCCCTATTATCCACTTCCGGCCCCTATTTTCCACTCCGGCCCCTATTTTCCACTTCCGGCCTCTATGTTCCACTCCAACCCCTATTTTCCACTCCGGCCCCTATTTTCCACTCCGGCCCCTATTTTCCACTTCCGGCCTCTATTTTCCACTCCTGCCCCTATTTTCCACTCCGGCCCCTATTTTCCACTTCTGGCCCCTATTTTCCATTCCTGGTCCCTATTTTCCACTTCCGGCCCCTATTTTCCACTCCCGGTCCCTATTTTCCACTTACGGCCCCTATTTTCCACTCCGGCCCTATTTTCCACTCCGGCCCCTATTTTCCACTTCTGGCCTTTATTGTCCAACCCCGGTTCATATGTTCCACTTCCAGCCCCTATTTTTCCACTTCCGGTCCCTATTTTCCACTTCCGGCCCCTATTTTCCTTTCCCGGCTCCTATTTTCAACTCCGGCCCCCATTTTCAACCTCCGGCCCCTATCTTTCCACTTTGTCTGCTATCGTCATATTTCAGATTGTTTCATTCCACTTCGACTTGTTCAATTTTCCGTTCAAGATATTTGTATGCAATCCTAGGAATGTGTCTGTGGATTAGTTAGTTAAAAGAGGACTTCAGAGGCTATCAACCCGTATGGATTATTAAGCCAGCGCACTGTAAGTCAAGAATAGCATCAGGACTAGAGCCCCTTTTCGAGAACTCCAGTCCCTTGTCTGTGGAGTAATATACAGTATCATGATTAAACCAATGTCACACGAAAGTTTTTACTGGCAATTTTCGTTAGGAAATTTTGGTGTGAGTATCCTAGGTTCGAGTCCTTGGAGTGCCACATGTATTTGTTGATTTCATTAATTAAGTTTAGAAGTGAAATTGTTTGGTGAAAAAATATAATAGTTGTCGTTAACAATTCGATGGTATTTGTATAGTGATGTCTGCAACTAAACGTTACTGTAAGAATCAACTATGTCAGAAATGTAGCAATGCATGAATTCAGAAACGTCCGCCAGGCGTTGATTACCGTGAACAATACATATGAAACTCTTTATTTGATTACCCTTTTACTTTGAAAGTCTAGTTGTGTTCAATTGTATATTTATTGGCAAGATAAATTTGTTGTATCTCAATCTTCATTCTGAAATATTGTAATGCTTCTTATATACTGTATATATATATACCGCATATACATATTGTCACTCCCAACTTAATTTTGTAACCTATGTCAGTTGTGAGTGAGTTATAATTTACATAGCCTTTGTTATATTGAGGGTGAAACATGTTTTCTCTCTCTCTATCTTCCTTGTATCTTTCGTGTCCAGTGTCCAGTGGTTACGCCATGATTGCACCATCTTAGGCAATACTTTGTCGAGAGGCTACAGTAGCTGTCCCAATTGTTGCCACGAAAGTGATTCAATAACTAGTTAGTTTATTTAACCCCAGTGTGGGATTGTTTTAGTTTATCATTAGTTTACACAATGATGTCTTGTATTTCTTTGATTATTTCTGTATAGTTAATGAGAGCCTAAGAGCTTAGAATAATTGTTGAGTTTAGCAATGTCTGGAGCTCTCCTCCCCTCCTGGGACTCTCGTGTTCGCAGGACCGTCACTCGAGGACAGTCCCCTTACTGAGCACACAATCATGCAGAGGAGTCTGTCCCAGGCTTGCTTCAATGTTTCCCTAAATACTGCATATGTTTTCATTGTTCCTTATTGAATAGTAACAGAGCAAGTCAGGGAGTCATTTAATCATACAAATATTGTTCTAGTTTAATTATCTTGCATACAGGAGTTTTCTGCATTTGTTAAATAGAAATACCGCATCTTCTTTCCCTGGCAATCTAAATTATAAGCTTCGCCCTTTTTTTCTTCCATTTCGTTTCCTTTATTCTACTGCATTGCTTATTATTATTATATGTATTCTTTATTATTGAAGTTGGTATTCAGTGGTTTTGGTGCTCTGGGAAGCCTGCCCCAACCTACTGGAATTCCAACTATTATGTTTCATGCCTTAGGTTAGTGCATTAGACTTTACCCATGTTTTGTTCATCTGATTCTCAATTCCTAAGCGATTGGGCATTATATGAATTGTTCGGGGAGTCTAACAGCATTTTAGTTACCATTGTTTTGTGCAGTATAGAATAACCTTAGAAGTACTCTTGAATAATAGCAGCACTATCAACCAAACTCGGAGACAATAGATATTTTTATGTCTCCTTGTGTTACTGCTTTCATAGAGCAAAGAGGAAGATAAGCCCTTTTCCTAGAGAACCTGCCTGTCTTGGTGTTTGAGTCAGATATTAACCCTTTGGCTGTGGCTATGTTTGGGCTATTTAGGGCATATTCAGGCACTCCTGAATGATAAATCAAGCATCTGCATTAAATGAAGTGTATTCTGCCGAAAACAAGGCGAAAATAGCTTCAAAATGACACCAGAAGGGACCCTGTACGTGGTCTGGTTCACCCGCAGTGGTCCCAGTGAAACGCGGGAACCCCGCTATTATGTAACACTCGCTCGCTTGGCTACACTGGTGAGAGAGACAGAGAGAGACCCACGCGAGACACAGCCTAGCTCAGCGAGCCGCTCGGTGCTCTGAGGGTCGGAGGTGGGCTCCTCACGCTCCCGCCCACTGACACTCAATTTTTACGGTTTTTACAGGCTTTTAAAGCCTGGAAATTGCTGTAACTTGCCAAAACATTCCAGAACGTCACCCGCAGCGAAAGGGTTAAGAGCGTGTCTGTTGCAGGGTAGTGCAGCACGGTGGGCAGTGTTGGGTGCAGGTCTACAGCATTGGTGTCTTTTTGCTACAGCGTTTACTTTTTGACAGTCTGTGGGCTAGGCTATTAGAGCATCTGTTTCCCCGGGCTCCCCTTGTAACAATATATATATATATATATATATATATATATATATATATATATATATATATATATATATATATATATATATATATATATATATATATATATATATATATATATATATATACATACATACACACACACACTGTATATAGAAAAGCTTGGCATTCATATTTGTGTCTATGTGTGTATGAAGGAGAAAAAAGGCAAAACTGTCTGTAACAAGTGTCTCCCCCATAGTTGAAAAAGTAATAGTCGCTATTTGTTCTATTTATTTATATGTTTGTTCTTATTTAGTGTAGTGAAATTACTAGGAGGAGAAGGTGTTTGTGAGAGGTAGCTGGATTACTCTCTGTGTAGGTGAAACGCAAACAGAAACAGTGAGGGAAGCCAGACAAATGAACCAGGAGTTCCAGGAACTCGTTATCACATGCCTGTGAGGCCTCCCCTGGGTATTGCTCTGCTTGATCGTTGTCTACAATCTCCCCAATATTGCTTGGGCTTACTAATTTATAATTATCTATAATTATCAATAAATCAGCAGTAACTTAATGTTTAGGTATTGTTTGTTCTGTCTTCCTAATGATTATATGTAGAACACTATATCTCCACGATATATATATGTAGAACACTATATCTCCACGATATATATATGAAAAAAATGGAATCGATGGATATATATGTAATTTTCACAACACATATTTATGTTATTTAACCTGGAAAAAGAAAAGGCGTTAATACAGTTATATTAATCTCTTGGATACGAATTGCTCTCCGTAAGAGGATTTAAATATGTTATCGTTAACCAGAAAAGCATAAATATACTGTACGCTAAAAGGAAACATGTAAGATCATGGATAAAATTACTATTTAAGCTTTATTGAATACGTTTCGCTATTAGCCTCTTCAGATCACTAATGACTATTTGCTCCTCCTCAAATGGTGTTTTTGTATCCATTCTGCCAACTTCTATTTATATTTAGCTACTTATATACTTCAGGATCATGATAATTCTCTTGACTGTAAGCTGTAATACGCGAGTCAAATAAAATCGTTTAACGTTAGCCAAAGGTTATGAAAAGGCCATAGTGAGCCGATTAAATAGGATGTACTGTATACAGATCTTTGAAGTTGAAGCTATTGGAGTCGGTAATGAAGCTTCATTGAAAAAGCTATTACTATTCAACTTGGATCAAAAGGGAAGCATGCACGGAAACTGGTCTACGACCGGTTACCATGGTGACGCTACAGTCTCTCTCTCTCTCTCTCTCTCTCTCTCTCTCTCTCTCTCTCTCTCTCTCTCTCTCTCTCTCTCTCTCTCTCTCTCTCTCTCTCTCTCTCTCTCTCTCTCTCTCTCTCTCTCTCTCTCTCTCTCTCTCTCTCTCTCTCTCTCTCTCTCTCTCTCTCTCACACACACGCACTTTTAATATAGCATTGCCAGAACACAGACAATTAATTTAAATGTATTATAGATGTTTCTGATATAGGTGAAATACTTATAGGTATGAACCTTGTATTACCAGTATTAATTATGGGCTTGTAGTGTAAACGAAAACTGGCTCTAGAAAAATCCATACTGATTAGTTTATAGAAATACTAAGATACAGTATTCAAGTTTGATTCCCGAGAAAGACGATACGGTTGGGCAGTCTACTCTCGCCCGACGTCTTTGGTAACTAATCAGGTAACAGGACACTGGAGTCAGTGGATACTATACCCTATTCCAAGTAGGTTTGCCAAAACTCTTGAACATAAACCTCTATAACTCACAAACCACTACAGTAATCGAGCTAATATTTCTGCCACTTGGGAAGGGTCGGCCAGGGAACACATATAGAAATATACAGCCCATTTGCTATAGCCCCTATATTGAGTTACAGAGGTTAGGGTTCATGATTTCTGGACTACTAAATTGAAGTATTGTTCACATGTGTGGGGAAGATTCTCTCACACAGCACTTCTTGACAAAGTAGAAAAGAGGGCTTTCGTCTCATTAACTTACGTCCATTCACCGACTCTGCAATTTATGTCTCTCTTCGCCGCAGTGTTGCATCTATCTCGCTAATCTACCGCTATTACATTAATTAGTGTTCCTCAGAGCTCTCTCAGTGTATACCACCTCCTTTACGTAGAGTACGTAGCACCTGTCTTGCAATACAATCCCACCCATACTCTGTAACTCTCCAACCCAAAAATGAATCGATATTCCCAATCTGTCTTCTATTCAACAGCTGAGCTTTGGAACTCTCTCCTTGAATCCATCTTCCCCTCATCCTATGACTTAAATTACTTCAAACTCCGTGTGTCCAGGCATTTTGGCTCAAACATTCCTTGACTTTGGACCTGTCACTCTTTCAACTCTGAGGGAGGCACTCGTCACAGGCAGTTCTGCCTTTTGTCTCTCTCATTAAAAAAAAACACACACACACAGACCTGTGATGTAAACTTTGATAACAATGTTCATATGAGGTGCGGTAACTCCTGTGTGCCAGGGTGGTTCTCACTTTTACTTCAAAGTTCACAGGGAAAAAATGCGGAGATCAGCGCCAAGGCAAAGCTCAACCTATCGTATGAAACCCTAACTCTAGTTGTACACACACAAACACACGCATATATATATATATATAGATATATATATATATATATATTATATATATATCATATATATATATATATATATATATATATATATATACCGTATATATATATATATATATATATATATATATATATATATATATATATATATATATATATATACACATAAATTATACAGTATACTGTATACTATATATACTTATATGTAAATAGATAGATAGATAGTTATATTTATTGATACATTTGTATATTTAATAAAAGTTTGTATTTATTTATTCATTTATATGCTTTTGTGAAGAGAGAGAGAGAGAGAAAAAAAAACTTATATACAGTAGGTACCGGTAGTTATATTTAGAACAATATTTATACATACCCACTCTACAGTACAAACACGTAACGTGTTATTTCTCGAAAATGCAATATGCCTGAAACGGCAACGTTTTCAGATAACTGCAGTATTCAACAAGCCCAAGAAATTAACACGATTGTATTCAATTGCTCTCATCTGTATGGTAATGGCTGAGCCGGCCTCCTATGTCGGGGTCAAGGGGAGACACACCGGTTTTTACTTGTTTTGTTGGTCTATTAGTTCATATATTCCTTAGTTTTCTCGCTACACCTCCATCAAGCTTAGAAGAAAAAACCTAGACCCCCCTTCAAGATAAATGTGTACATATTTCGGTATAAAAATGTCTCGGCCGAAGGCCGTTTCCTCTTAAAATTTCAGGCTCGCTATCGCTCGCCAGGAAATAATCGACACCTAAATAGTACGAAAATTCTTAAAATTGAAAACGAAATGGGACGAAAGGTGTTATTATCGCCAAACTAATGTGCCGAACGTCATATAATCTAAATAAAATGGGGCAAAACATGAGGGAGAAGGAGATCCAGAAAAACGGTCTGCCTCCCCTTAAGTATGTCGATATATAAGGTAGATTGGGACGGCAGAAATTTTGCCGAAGAGAGAAAACAGTGACTATTTTTTATAGATTCAATAGTTATTTAGTTGTTTCTTATGTACTGTATGTCACTCGGGAATCCAAAGATGACCAGGTAAAATTATAATCTCTCTCTCTCTCTCTCTCTCTCTCTCTCTCTCTCTCTCTCTCTCTCTCTCTCTCTCTCTCTCTCTTCACACACATATATATATATATATATTTATTCTCACTTTCATGAAGGATTTTTTTCATATTTAACTAAATTATTATAGTATAGTGAAAAACAAGTACTAACACTGAGTATGCAACACACACACCAATTAAAAGTAGAATGTGTGCGATACCTCTAATTTGATGTTTGCATAAAATAACTCGAAAATTATACTTGACAAAAATAGACTACAGTATTTTTTTCCGTCTTTGTTTTCTCCTCTCCCTATCCTGTGTAATCCCTTCCTGTTACCTTCTCGTGTTTATCATTTTTCGATATTAATTTCCTCACCTTTATTATTCCACCTTTTCCTAATCCTCCAATAATCCATAAAGAACCTGGTTATTTTTACGCCTCGCTCCTACGCTGGGCTTCCCACGCTTTCCATTCTATATATATATAATAACAATGCCAATTTGGGCTGAGAACAAAATAATTCCTTAAGGGGAGATGGGTCGTTTTTCTAGTTCCCTTTCTCCCTCATGTTTAGCCCCATTAGTTTTCAGATTTTAAGATGTTTGCCCCATTAGTTTGTCGATTTCAAGACCTTCCGCCCCATTTTCTTGTCAATATTTAGACCTTTCGTGCTATTTAGGTGTTGATTTTTATCCTGGCGAACGATAGTGACCATGTAATTTTGGAAGAACCGGCCTTCGGCCGTGACATTTTTCTACCGAAAAATGTACAAATTAATATAGAAGGGAGATCTAATGGATGGTATTTTTAAGTTTGATGGAAGTATAGGCAGGAAACTAGAAAAATAATGAATACATGAACAAAAATCGAACAAAAAGTGAACCATCACAGCTTCACATCACACGGCTTCCAAATCACCGTTCCTCATTATCATCATTATCTCTTTCTTTCAATATATCGATATTATTGATTTACCCAGTTATTATGATATTTGTGCAGACAGTTTGTTTCAATTTTTCATTTATGAGTCATCTATATAGTAATTATTCTTCTGAATTTTCAAAACCCTCAAATCATCATAGTTACCCTGTGTGCATGTTTTTGTTTTCTTCTATAAACATAGCGATTCTTAATATATATATATATATATATATATATATATATATATATGAAGAGAAGCGTCCCCGACTACAGAAAAACTATATTTGCTACCACATGTGATGGCCTCCCACGCCTTCCTTTAGTTAAGGGGGGTTACCTGTTTTTTTCTCCTTTTCTCTCTTTCTCTGGCTTGTATCCGTTCGGCCCCATTCAGCCTACTGTTTTAAGACGTTTATCCCCATCCAGGTGTCAATTTCTATCTGGCGCGCGATAGCGAGCCAGCATTGTATGGAGAAATCCGGCTTCGCCGGAGAAATTTTTCTATCGAAAAATTTACAAATTTAGCCTGCTGTTAAAAACATTTAAAAATATATGCTGGCTCGCTCCCGCTCGCCAGGAAAAAATCGACACCTGTATGGGGATAAACGTCGTAAAACAGTAGGCTGAATGGGGCCAAATGGATACAAGCCAGCGAAAGCGAGAAAAGGAGAAAAAAAAGCAGGTGACCCCCCTTAATGACAAGGTCAGATTTGGTGAGAGGAAATAGTTGATTACCCCCAAGCTATATTTTGGTCCATGTCTTTCCCTCTTCTCCAGGTGGTCCATATATTGCCTTTCTGGTGTTGGTAGGGCGAGAGGAGCTGACGTGTAGGATATGAGTCTTGATTATTGGCTTCGAGGGGTAAATAACAAAGATAAAAATATATTAATCGTGTACGAATACTACATGCTATATATATATATAATATATATATATAAATATATATAATATATATATATATATATATATATATATATATATATATATATATATATATATATAATATATATTGTTATTTTCTTTTGGCTTGTGCACATCTACTTAAGGGAGCTCAGACGGTATTGTGCAGCATAATTCACTGGTTCAGCTCAATGGTTTAAGGAAGGGGTTTAGTTTGCTCTCTAATCCTCTATCAAGCTTTAAAAAACACCCACAAGACCACCCTTCGATATACATTTTTAAATTTTTGGTAGAAAAAGTTCCCGGCCGAAGGCCGATTCCTCTTCAAATACAGGCTCGTTATCGCTCGCCAGGATAAAAAATCGACACCTAAATGGCACGAAAGGTCTTAATATTGGCAAAGAAATGGGGCAAAAGATTTGAAAATCGCCAAACTATTGGGGCGAATGTTTTGAAATCTTATAACTAAATAGGGCTAAACATTAGGGAGGAGGAGGACTCTAAAAAACAACTGCCTCCCCTTAAAAATATACACATAACATATTGTAAGTACCAAATTGGTCTCTAAATTGGTGTAAATTAAAGCATGCACATAATTATACATTATCCCCATTAATCATTAAGGAATTGAGCAAGATTATTTGTTCTGCAGTCGAGAGTTTGCTATCATTTTCCTTACATACAAAATTCTCCCACGCCCTAGTTCTGCATTCGTAACACACATTAACAATAAATTGCAAACATGAATGTAGTATTGCAGGAAGTACAAACATGAAATAATATCCTGTCCCGTATTGCAGGAAGTAAAAACATGAAATAATATCCTGTCCCGTATTGCAGGAAGTTAAAACATGAAATAATATCCTGTCCCGTATTGCAGGAAGTAAAAACATGAAATAATATCCTGTCCCGTATTGCAGGAAGTTAAAACATGAAATAATATCCTGTCCCGTATTGCAGGAAGTTAAAACATGAAATAATATCCTGTCCCGTATTGCAGGAAGTTAAAACATGAAATAATATCCTGTCCCGTATTGCAGGAAGTTAAAACATGAAATAATATCCTGTCCCGTATTGCAGGAAGTTAAAACATGAAATAATATCCTGTCCCGTATTGCAGGAAGTTAAAACATGAAATAATATCCTGTCCCGTATTGCAGGAAGTTAAAACATGAAATAATATCCTGTCCCGTATTTCCCACAGCTCTGTTTTGTCATCGAGCGAACACATTGTTATTTTGTTCCCACCCCTCTGCCCAAAATATACATTTTATATGTGAAACCTAGAGCTACAGATTTCAGCCCCCGAGAGGAGTCATGGGTGTCCGGTTATTCCACCTATATGGCATTTCGGTCACATTTTGGTATTCCCCTGCACTAAAGGGGAGATGGTTCACTTTTGGGGCCATTTTTGCATGTATTCAGTATTTTTCTAGTTTCCTCCCTAGACCTCCATTAAATTTAAAAAAACATCCATTAGATCCCCCTTCTAGATTAATTTGTTTCAGTTGAAAAATTTCCCGGCCAAAGGCCGGTTCTTCCAACACTACAGGCTCACTATCGTTCGCCAGGGAAAAAATCGACACCTAAATAGACGAAAGGTCTAAATATTGACGAATAATTGGGGCGAAAGATCTTAAAACCTACTAACTAATGGGTCAAACATCTTAACATCTGAAAACTAATGGGGCTAAACATGAGGGAGAAAGTGGTCCAGAAAACCGGCCCATGTCCCTTTAACCCGTTCAGTACCGGCGACGTCTTTTGTATTTGATTTCAGCTACATTTAGACGAATGTTTAAGTTTAGGAAGGATATATGGTAGCTGAAAAGATGAATTGGGATCATCTGCAACTTTTTTTTTGGGGGTAGACGTTCTGCCTAAGCTGAATAAAATCGTCTAATAATTGCCAGAATGAAATGAAAATGAAGTGACCGGTGCTGAATCGGGTAACACACGTTAAAGGCGACTGAATCGTGTTATTTTAATGAATTCAGTAACGTATACTATTATTAATGGTATGGTTATTGCTCCTATATGGCATTTCGGTCATAATTTGTTTATTTTCCCTTCACTAAAGTTATATGTGATGCAAATTAAAGGCCATTAAATTAAGTTATGTTATCCCTTTCAGTAACAAATAACGCCTTTTCATTTATATTCTTACTAAAATTTTGTTTTATTAATTTCACCACACCACCAAACACCTCCAATGAAATTAATGAAGTATAATAATATATGATTGTACACAGCTTATAAAGAACCTCTATCAATCAAAAGGGTGAACTTGATTTAAAATAAGAAATTAAATAAATGACAAATAATTCCCACAGATCCTGAACTTAATGAAACAATGTTATAAATAGAAAATAAAATGAAAGAGTGTTTCATAGTATACTGAAAGAGTGTTTCATAGTATACTGAAAGAGTGTTTCATAGTATACTGAAAGAGTGTTTCATAGTATACTGAAAGGATTTAGAATGAGACATTCTTAAAGGGGCCCACCTCGCTTTTTTTTTCTCTCTCTCTCCCTCTCTCTTTGGCCTGTATCCATTCGGCCCCATTCAGCCTACTGTTTTAAGACGTTTGCCCCCATCCAGGTGTCAATATTTTCCTGGCGAGCGGTAGCGTGCCAGCATATATATATATATTTTTGTTTTGACAGCAAGCTAAATTTGTAATTTTTTTCGATAGAAAAATGTCTTCGGCGAAGCCGGATTTCTCCATACAATGCTGGCTCGCTATCGCTCGCCAGGAAGAAATTGACACCTGGATGGGGATAAACGTCTTACAACAGTTGGCTGAATGGGGCCGAATGGATACAAGCCAGGGAAAGAGGGAAAAGGAGAGAAACAGAAAAAAAGCAGGTGACCCCCCTTATTACCGCGCATACCCAATAGTGCCTATGAAACCATTTCACATTGTTTTTATGTTTACCCTTGGCCAATATTGTTTATGTTTATCCTTGGGCAATATTGTTTATGTTTATCCTTGGCCAATATTGTTTATGTTTATCCTTGGGCAATATTGTTTATGTTTACCCTTGGCCAATATTGTTTATGTTTATCCTTGGGCAATATTGTTTATGTTTATCCTTGGCCAATATTGTTTATGTTTATCCTTGGGCAATATTGTTTATGTTTACCCTTGGGCAATATTGTTTATGTTTATCCTTGGGCAATATTGTTTTTATGTTTACCCTTGGGCAATATTGTTTATGTATATCCTTGGGCAATATTGTTTTTATGTTTACCCTTGGCCAATATTGTTTATGTTTACCCTTGGCCAATATTGTTTATGTTTATCCTTGGCCAATATTGTTTATGTTTACCCTTGGCCAATATTGTTTATGTTTACCCTTGGGCAATATTGTTTATGTTTATCCTTGGCCAATATTGTTTATGTTTATCCTTGGCCAATATTGTTTATGTTTACCCTTGGGCAATATTGTTTATGTTTACCCTTGGGCAATATTGTTTATGTTTACCCTTGGGCAATATTGTTTTTATATTTATCCTTGGGCAATATTGTCTGCAATTGATGAAATATCTCTATTATGCAACCGGGTAAAGATAATATCTTTTAACCTTCTAGCATATACAAGCAATTCCTAAGCTGAAGAAAATCGTCTAATTATTGTAAATTAAGACAAAAATATATCTCGTCATCGCTTACTAATACGTTTCCTCCAACATAACTATTATCATTTATATTTCATGTGTAAAGAAGACTTACAGATATCAAAATGTCGCAACTTGTCAATAACAAATACATTCCCTTTATAGATCTCTGTTATGTTATATACTCAGCTCATATGCAATATTAGGTTAGATTAGATTAGCCTTGGTAAAATTAGATATTCCTTGACCCTTTCATTTCAAGAGGTTCTTCCTAAATGGAATAAAATCCTCAGACTGTATCATTAATAAAGCAAAGAAACCGTCGTCGTTTTGAAGTGGATTAAGAGGATGAAAGCGATATCAGTTTTGAAGTGGATTAAGAGGATGAAAACTATATCAGTTTTGAAGTGGATTAAGAGGATGAAAGCTATATCAGTTTTGAAGTGGATTAAGAGGATGAAAGCTATATCAGTTTTGAAGTGGATTAAGAGGATGAAAGCTATATCAGTTTTGAAGTGGATTAAGAGGATGAAAGCTATATCAGTTTTGAAGTGGATTAAGAGGATGAAAGCTATATCAGTTTTGAAGTGGATTAAGAGGATGAAAGCTATATCAGTTTTGAAGTGGATTAAGAGGATGAAAGCTTTATCAGTTTTAACTTATTTCCCGAGCAGTCGAATTCCTGACATATATCTTCAAAATATGAAAATATAAGTGTTGAACTTGATATTAATAGTATTATGTAATTCATTATATATTCCATTATTAAAATCGCAATGTTGCTGTGTTCTGAAGCGTTTAAGCCTTTCAAGTACGCAAAGTTATTAGTATTCTTGCTTCCCGTATTATTAAGTAACACCCCGTTCTTAACATTAATCATCAATTACAACCCCCAATGCACTTGAATAAACTAAAGAAAGCATATGGTCCTCCCGGGATTCGAACTCGGGACACCACACCCAGAACATAAGCATCTAGGAAAGACCGTGTGCATTAGAAATGATTGACTTAAATAGCATCGTGTTACATGGCAGAAAGTAGAGTCATGCATGCCAAGTGATACAAAGAAGGAGGAAATGTACAGTCGAGGTTAATAAGTGTTGTCAGATATTTCACAAAGTTTCGGACACTGACTAATACTCTGAGGGATAAGCACTTTTCCCAGTAACTATAAAGATACCAATAACATTTTTTGAGCGAAGACCACTGGAATCTATGAGAACACTTAATAACCCCGATTGTACCAGATATTATATGGTACGTGATCAACTGGAGATAACAGCGAGAGAGAAAAAAAGAGGCAGAGAGAAACAGAGAGTGGCAGGCAGACACACAGACAGACAAAGAATAAATAGAACCAAACAGAGATACACTACAACTACCCTTAAGGGGAGGCACACCGTTATTCAAGACCCCCTTCTCCCTCATATTTAGCCCCATTAGTTTTGAGACTTTAAGACATTTGGCCCATTAGTTTGGCGATTTTAACACCTTTCGCCCCATTTCTTAGTCAATCTTATGACCTTTCGTGCCATTTAGTTATCGATTTTAAGTGAAACTGGCCTTCGGCCGGGAATTTTTTCTATCGAAAAATGTAAAATTTTATCTTGAAGGGGGGTTAGGGTTTTTTGTTTTAAGCTTGATGGAGGTCTAGTGAGGAAACTAAGAAATAAAGGAAAAAACGACCAAACAAACGGTCTGTCTCCCCTTAAAATTGACCACACATCAAAGTAACAGCATGGAGACCAATCACACATAATTCACCTGTACTGCAACGCTCTTTTTTGCCTTCCAGTATTTTTGAGGTACGTTTTTGTAGCTGTCAAGTCATCGCTTCATCCATGTTTTGTCATCTCCTGTATTCACCTGCTTCGATATTTTCTTCCTCCCTGTTTCCCCTCCCTTCATTCACTTCAATTTTTTTTTTCGTCTGGCTTTGGGGACGTCTTCTCTCTTTGTCTCTGTTTTAAAGGTTCTCTTTTTTTTCGACTCTTGTTTTGTCTCGCTTGTCCCTTTCATTAACTCCTCTCTCTCTCTCTCTCTCTCTCTCTCTCTCTCTCTCTCTCTCTCTCTCTCTCTCTCTCTCTCTCTCTCTCTCTCTCTCTCTCTCTCTCTCTCTCTCGTCTCGTCCTCTCTCTCTCTCTCTCACTCTCTCTCTCTCTCTCCTCTCTCGTCTCTCTCTCTCTCTCTCTCTCTCTCTCTCTCTCTCTCTGAGGTAACTAAAGTTCGACCCATTCTCCAGCTGATTTTTGTTTTTGTTATTTGTATTTTTGTCAAGAGTTATATAGTTCATGGTTGCATATACTTTCAAACAAGGTGATGCATTACACAGTATACAATATATGCAACAGAGACTTGATCACGCTCGAAAGATCACACACATGCAAGGAAATACACACCCACCCACACAAATAGACATATATAGACATAAATAGACATTAACGCTTACGTTCCCTATAAACCTCCCATTACCTCTTGTAGCCCCCCCCCCCCCTCCACCCCCTCTCTCTCTCTCTCTCTCACACACACACACACACACACACACACACACACACACACACACACACACACACACACACACACACACACACACTGGCTGCCTCTGTTTTGTTTACGTTTGAAAAATAGCATGTTGCCTGTCTGGCCTTCACTCTCTCCCAAACATTTCTCTGAACAGCAAAATTGTATTATGATTATACTGTCATCACTTAAAGGCTCGCAAGCCTTTTAGTACGAAGACTTTTGCTCTCCATTTAATGCTGTATTTGGGTGAAATATGAGCTTGAGTTACTATGTCATTATGATGGTAAATATATATATATATATATATATATATATATATATATATATATATACATATGACCAACCGAAAGCAATATCAGATGGCATGGATTCGTTTACATACAACACAAACGGGTAGTGATACAAGTTAGTTCTGGATCAACTTAACCAACAGACTTCATCAACCATTAGATATCAACCTGTTCCAACAATTAAGTTGGGATTTACACTGGATGAAATGTCCTACAGGTTGATTTCTGCACGCCATTTGAATCCATTAGTGAGTGTTTTGCTCTCTTCAAAGAAATAGTTATGGGGGCCCACCTCGTTTTTTCTCTCTCTCTCGGTTGTATCTATTTAGCCCCATTCAGCTTCCTGTTGTCTTCGTGGTGCGATGCATAAGGTGTTGATTTTCGGTGTGAGCGTCCTGGGTTCGAATCCACGGACTGCCACATGTGTTTGTAAATTTCATTAATCGATTTTAGGAGTATAGTTGGTTGTTGGAAGGAACATAATAATTAAGACGTTTACCCCCATCCAGGTGTCATTTTTTTTTCCTGGTGAGCGGTAGCGAGCCAGCATATATTTGTGTTAATGTTTTTGACATCAGACTAAATTAGTACATTTTTCAATAGAAAAATGTCTCCGGCGAAGTCGGATTTCTCAATACAATGCTGGCTAGCTATCCCTCGCCAGGAAGAAATCAACACCTGGATGAGGATAAACGTTTTAAAACAGTGGACTGAATGGGGCCGAATGGATAGAAGCCAGATAAAGAGAGAAAGGGAGAGAAAAAGCAGGTGACCCCCTTAAAACAATTTTTTTTTTTTTTTTTTTTTTTTTTTTTTTCAGTCCTACACCATTCTCATTCATTAAATAGCTAGGGTGCTAGGAAAGTGCGTCGTAATCCATAGTCGCAAAAATACTGTACTTACTTATATTCGTATATAGGATACATTCCCTCACTAAAGGCTCTCGATTCTGCATTTTGAAAATATGAATATGAAAACTCGATTTGAATATAATCTCATATATAATTATATAATGCATCATATATATCAGTTCATATATTCAAAAATTAATTCATTTACAAATTTCACTAATTTGTTTTGCTTATTGTATAGTAATAAAATAAAGTATAGCTGACAAGAGTAATTAATGTCTTGAAAATATGCATGACATTTTGTACTACAGCTGTATATATATATATGTGGGTGTGTGTGTGTGTGTGTGTGTGTGTGTACTTACTCTACTTACTCTAGTTGTATTGCGGGAGTGAGCATGCTCGTTATTTCCCGCCTCCTATATGTGTAGGTGTTATATGTATCGTTGGAATGGCTGTGGATGTGTGTGTAGTCTGTATTTTAGCCAATTGGCTACATCGGAAACGAAGGCTTAGGGTGGATCTGTATGGTACCATTCTCACTATAGACGGTACCGTCTCGCCCGAAGGCTTAGGTAGCCATCAGCTTAGGTGAACCATATGATACCCATCTCGCCTTGTACCATTTTTGCCAACCCCAGATGGAACGTCACAACGTCGTCCACTTATTCCAGGTACCTATTTACAGCTAGGTAAACTGAGGCTAACACATGAAAGGAAACAAGCCCAATTTGTCTCCGCCCGGCCGGGAATTGAACCCCCGACCCCTCGTGTGTGAGACGAGAGCTCTACCTACTAGGCTACAGGCTGTGTTTACAATGCCTTTGACAGAGGTAGAGGAACATGGAGGAGTCTACCCTACTAAATAACACCATTCTTTTCTATCCAGTAATGGGAGTCCATTATATCGTGATGGGTAATATGTTTCCTAAAGTACCAACAAAAACAGTAGACCTACGAGAGAAGGCTTGACCTCTTTCACTGATGTTTAGATTAAAATCTATTGAACTGTTTCATTGTACAGAATATACCATCCCATTTATTCTTATTTGATTTTTCTTTTATATCAAACACATTAAGTCAAATCATGGGTTTGAAAAAAGTAAAGGGAACGAGTTTGGGGTAATATCAAAGCAAAAGAAGATAGGAATATTCAACGACTTTAACAAACAAACAAACAAACAAACAAACAAACAAACAAACAAACAAACAAACAAACACACACACACACACACACACACACACACACACACACACACACACACACACACACACACACACACACACACACACACACACACACACACACACACACACACACGTTACTTGACTGCGTTCATTTATTTTCCTGTAATAAATGTTCTCCCATTGTAAAAATATACACTAAGGGTTTAATAACCATTATCCGTGTATTGGCTATTGCAATACTCATCGAGATTCTCCTTCTCATCGAGACAGAAAGGGGCAAGGAAAGGCAAAAGTGATCCCGGCCTCTGAGAATTTGAACCCTTGAATGTTGTTTCTGTTTGTACTATGTCTCGAGTCGGCCACCCCCAGCAATGGGGTATGTGCCTGAGTGTATACTGTACATACATACAATATAAAACGCTAATATATAATATTCCTTGCTCTAATAACTAACTCCCTTATAAACATATTATGAATACATCTGTATTTCACTCATAATATAATCATTTGTTTCTATTATGACTTTATAAATAGTTTCTTTAATGAATCACACTTCTTCCATTACACACTCGTCATATTCTACCAGTAAATAATGTCATTTCGACAAGTATCAATAAATCAGAAAGCTGTGTCCATTGACTGCCAGATTTAGTATATTCAAACTGTAGCGAGTCATAATTGAAATTACGAGCGACGACTTTTTGGTAACCAAAACACATTTTTTTTTAATTTGTATGGCAAAGTGTTTCCATTTCTCGTTTCCTTCTGAATGTATAGATAATTCATATGCCAAGTGATTTTCTTTTCGTTGTATGGTTGTTATAAGTTATCTACTTATAAGTTTATGTATAGATAATTCATATGCCAATTGATTTTCTTTACGTTGTATGGTTGTTATAAGTTATCTAATTATAAGTTTTATGTATAGATAATTCATATGCCAATTTATTTTCTTTACGTTGTATGGTTGTTATAAGTTATCTAATTATAAGTTTACGACCCCAACTGTTCTTTATACCAACATTTTACTGCTAATGGAATGGGGTCCTCGTGTAGTAACCGCAGTCATTCTTATGGGTACAGACGGCGTCATCACACGAGCATTATATTTCCCTCAACTTTTATAGGCGGCACTGGTCTCACGGCATATGAGATTAAATTGTATAATAATTCTGCTTCCTGGCTTCCTGTGTTCTTGATCTTTAGTCTAGTTTCCGGTATTTCTGCTTCTCATTTTCTTCTATCGACAGTCTAGTTTCCGATAAATATGCTTCCCAGTTTCTTCTATCGTCAGTCTATGCTTCCTATGTTCTTCTATCGTCAGTCTAGTTTCCAATAATCCTGCTTCCCATCTTCCATCGTCAGTCTAGTTTCCGATAATTCTGCTTCCTATGTTGTTTATCTTCAGTCTAGTTTCCGATAATTCTGCTTCCTATGTTGTTTATCTTCAGTCTAGTTTCCGATAGTTCTGCTTCCCATGTTCTTATTATCGTCAGTCTAGTTTCCGATAATTCTTCCATGTTCTTCTATCGTCAGTCTAGTTTCCGATAATTCTGCGTCCTATGTTCTTGTATCTTCAGTCTAGCTTGCAATAATTTTGCTTCCTATGTTCTTCTATCGTCAGTCTAGTTTCCGATAATTCTGCTTCCTATGTTCTTCTATCGTTAGGCTAGTTTCCGATAATTCTGCTACTTATGTTCTTCTATCTTCAGTCTACTTTCCGATACCAGTGCAGAAGGTCCCAGAAATGTTGCCGGAAAATTGTTGATCGTAGGCAATTGACTACACTGTAAATGCTTTCGTGTGATACCCCCTTGAAGAGGGATTTTTTAAATAGTAATTTTATTATTGCAATTATTATTATTAGGGGTTTGACCCCTATGGGGAACCCCTATTGTAATCATTAAATCTTCTTATTCTTCCAAATTATTCTTCCACGCCGGTTTTTACGCATTAACTCCAGAACCGCTTTTTGGTTCGGGATCAAACTTTCACACAAGGTGCGTTTTTGTATTGGTAAACTTTTGATAAGTTAAACATCCGAAATGGCTGCCAAACAGGTCCGTGGCAGCCCATTTCCCGGGAAATTTGACACGTCAATACCGTCTCTCCCACTCATAGGAAATTATTGGGCTTTGGCATATGGACTCCACTACTAATGCTCCGCAAATGTTATGGGAAAGGTTTTGCTTTGCACGTGGTTTTTTTCCGGCAATCTTGAAAAATCCTCGAAAACCCTTAAAATCCACATCTCGAAAACTACGTGGATGATCAAAGCCATGTTTACGTACTTGGGTGAGGATCACAATTCCGAACGTTTTGGTACCAAAGGAATAGAAATTGGTGGAATAGTTTGGCCGCAGCATTGAAAACTGTCTATTCAAAAATTACTTTAAAACCGTAAAAGCTACCCACACAACGTTTTCAGTCTTCAGTCTATTAGTTTCCCCGCATCCCCTAGTTTTGCTTAATAATAGTTATGTTAATCATTCAGATCCATACATTTTTTAATTTAACTCTATCAAAATAGTTAGAGTCCCCCTGCAATTATTTAACAAACCTACCTATACATACCTACCCTACCAAATAATAATGATAATTCAAATTTATTATTGGTGAATAGCAGAGTATTGGCTAAGGTTTTTTCACAATTCCTCCCCTTTGTCAAAATGCTTAGTTTATAAATAACAAAGATTCTAGTACCTTCAAAGTTTTTGACAATGTTTGGTGTGAC
>CM064514.1:47000720-47143220 GCA_032716605.1 Paralithodes platypus | reverse complement strand
TGAGATTTTAGTTTGAATTGCTTAAAACCTTTCGTGACATTTAGGTGTCCGCTTTTAATTCTTGGTGAGAGAAAGCGAGCCTCCTACTTATTAGAAGATACCAGCCTTTGGCCGGACCTATTGTCCATCAAAATATGCACACATTTGTCTCGAAGTCTTGGGGGTATTCCTTAAGCTTGAAGGAGGTCTAGGAAGGATACTAAGAGAAAATACAAATAACTAAATAGATAATATACAAATACAAGGTTTGTAGTTTGGTCCCTAGACCTCCATCAAGCTTGAGCCCCCTTGAGCCCCTTTCAAGATAAATTTGTACATTTTTCGGTAGAAAAATTTCCCGGCTGAAAGCCCGTTCCTCTTAAATTACAGGCTCGCTATCGCTCGCCAGGATAAAATCGACACCTAAATGGCACGACAGGTTTTAAAATTGACAGACATGGGTCGAAAGTTCTTAAAATCGTCAAACTAATGGGGCAAACGTCTTAAAATTAGAAAACCAATGGGGCTAAACATTTGGGAGAAAGGAGTCAAGAAAAAAATCCCTCAAGTGGAAATCTCCCCCTATGGTCCTATATCACTCATGTAATTCAGGTTAACCCTAGGGGATATTTTGATGTTCTAAAAGCGCCTCTTGAAATCAATGGACTTATTTTTACAGCTGCATACTCAAGATTAGCTGACATATTACAAGTAAGTTTGGTAAGCGAAGCAATAAGCTCTGTCTTGTTACTGCTATTTGAAACACTGCGAGCCAGTTGAGATCGTTATACTGTCTGCACAAGGCCAAACTTTGATAGTAAGGTGTGTGTGTGTGTCCGGTGACCGGGTGTAATCACGGTGCAGCAGAGGTCCTCAGATTGTGTCAATATCTCTGGAAATACTGACGTTACAGTGTAGTAACCTATGCCAATTAAGCATTAAGGATTCGCGCCGTTTGTGATTGTATCTGGAAGAAAATTAAGCGAGTGGGTGATGAAATATTAACGAAAATACTATACTCTACCCAGCCTTCTCGCCCACAGTCAGCGCCACCTGTTGTTCAACCATACAAACCACCCACACCAACATTTCCACCAACAGTTCTACCACTATCTTCCCCCATCGCCTTTCTCCATATTGGTGATATGAATCTATGTGTGGAAGTTAAATTAAGGTACCGGTAATTTAAAAAGTGAAACCCTAAATAGAAAATAGTAAAGTGAATTACCCGGCTGTAAACAACCTCCCCCCCCCCCCCTACCTAGAAGCATGTCTCATAGAACAAGCCTACCCCCTCCGGGAAATTCATGCTCAAAGTGTACCAAGTCTTGCATAATTGAGTGTTTAAAGTGTGAAAACTGTAATTGTTTTATCCATGTTGCCTGTTCTGAACTTCCATCATACCACCTAATAAATTACTTTAACTCTAGAATCCACTACAATTGTGAGAGTTGTGTACAATTAAAGTTTAAGGATAAATATGATGAACAGTATGCATGGGTACAATCAATCATCGAGCGTGATGTTACCAGTACCAGTACAGTGACTGACCTTACACAAGATAAGGACAATACATTACATCATTCTGAATCTGAAAAAGAGACGCAAACCAGTGTTCAAGAAACAAATGCCTCTATACCACAATTGAAAGAAAAGGTTGAAAAGATCTGTTTCTATTACAAACAAAATAGTTGTAAATTCGGCCGAGAAGGTCGTGATTGCAGATATAATCACCCTAACATCTGTCCAGCCTACCAAGCTCATGGCCCTAACCCTGCACATGGATGTGTAAAAGGCCGTCAGTGTGAGAACTTTCACCCTATTATCTGTAAAGGATTAGCAGAGGCATCCAAGTGTTTTAACCAAAGATGTAGGAAACTTCACCTTAAAGGCACTCGTCGTCGACCTCTGAACTCCAGACTACCACCAACGACTGCTCACCAGGTACCACCTACTAATGTTTACAATCCAGGACCCAGAACTTTACCACCACCTGGTCCAGTGGTTGAGCCAAGACCATCTGCTGGACCGGGACCCACAGTTTATGTTGGGCCAGGACCACCTACTTCTACAGTAACTACACCCACTGCTACTCCACCAGTTATTCCTGAGCCTATACATCCATTTATTGCAGCTCCCCCTGTACAGAACCAACCAAGACCAAGTGATGGAATAGAACATTTTCTGGTTATACTGATGTTTTGGACCGACAGTTAGCCCATCGATCTGTTTAGGCCTAATAGGTCCGGTAGAGCATATACATCATTGCTATATATGGCATTAAGAGCTGAAATGTATTATAAGGGAGAAAAAAACAAAAACGCTAAAATACATGTATAGGCCTAGGCTACTGTAAAACAATAAGTTTTTCAGCCAGTACCCAACCAGCGGGGGTGTGGGGGCGGCAGCCCCCACCCATATACTAGGTTAGGTTAGGTTAGGTTGTTAAGTTAGGCTAATAGCCTAGCACATAAAAAAAAAAAAAAAAAAAAAATAACCCAACCAGCGGGGGTGTGGGGGCAGCAGCCCCCACCCATATACTAGGTTAGGTTAGGTTAGGTAAGGTTGTTAGGTTAGGCTAATAGCCTAGAACATTAAAAAAAAAAAAAAAAAAAAAAATCTAACCCAACCAGCGGGTGTGTGGGGGCAGCAGCCCCCACCCATAATACTAGGATAGGTTAGGTAAGGTTGTTAGGTTAGGCTAATGTCTTCCCAAAGTTGACTATTTTTATAACATGAAATAATTATTAGGCTACCCACTCCACCCCGTGAAATCCGAGTCAGCTTTCGTCAAAAGTTGGCTCGGGTATTCACAAAATTGGGTTGTATGGGTTTGCAATTTGGGAAAACCCGAACCAAGTTTTGATACAAAACGCTATATTATTGTATTTTTACGCTTTTACCCCCTCATTTTCCCTGAACTTCATAGCCCTCCCCACTAGTGGGGGGCGTGTTTTTAGATTGTTGGATAATAGGTAAATACTCATTTCCGCTCCTCTTCAGTATAAAACAACACTATATCTGAAGGAAAAATTACAAAAAACAAAATAAAACTTACTGAAATCGCTGTCGGTCCAAAAAGTCAGGTTTACCAATTTTCTTATAAACAAGTGCAAATTCTTCAAATGAACCATACCCTCAAGATAAAAGCATGGCAACAAGACCAAAGCATCAATTGGTATCCATCCCTTGTGCCGATAGGCCTTCCTCAAGGAGTCCTCTCACCAGAGCATATGTTTCCATATTAAACAAAATAATTTCATGCAACATTGAGGGGCTAATCCCACGCAAGTTCAAAGCAAAGCTTGAAATAATTTCTGAATTAGCATCTGAAGAGGAAGCCCTTATTGTTGCACTTACCGAATCACATCTTTCTGAAAATATTAAAGATGCCGAGGTTAAAATAAACAACTATACATCGTTCAGAACTGATAGAGCAAATAGAAGAAAGAAAGGAGGAATTATCACCTATCTCAAAGACACAATCTCCCCGTACACCAAAGTGATACTTTCATTCTCAAACTCAGTTTCTGAGGTACAAATGCTCAACATTGAACACATAAATCTGATGTTTATTGTCATCTATCGCCCTCCTGACTGTACCCAGAACAATTTTATCCCAATCCTGACACTGATTAAAGACAAAATAAATGAGATGTCAGCTCCCTTACCAAATATCATCCTAACGGGTGATTTCAACTTACCAATAATTGACTGGGAAACTGAAGTGGTACAAGGAGGATCTACAGATGCACAATTACAAGCAGCTGCCCTCCTTGACCTAGCAGAGAACTACTGCATGAACCAGTATATCCGAGTCCCTACACGTGGCAAAAATATCCTAGACCTATTCTTCACTAATAACGAAGAGCTTGTCCACGAGTTCACTGTAGACCCAACTACTATATCAGACCACAATATAATTGTAATGACGACCAACATAAAATCTTTAGAACACAACAAAGCAATGATACCACCCCAAAGCAACCTAAGTTTAAATGAACTAAAAAAATTCAGTACTAATACATGCTGGGAGAATATTGATAGAGAATTGGGTGAATTATGTTGGGAGAAATTGTTGACAGATACAGACCCCAATAACCAATATGACTTACTGCTGAAACATTGCTTAGCGATTTGTGAAAAATACACCCCTATTAAAAAACAACCCTCAACCACTAAGAAAATTCCCCGTGATCGAAGGATAATAATGAGAAAACGAAGAAGACTACGAGTAAAAATTGCCCATTCTACCAACGACCACAACCGTACTATGATGCAGCGGAAAATCTTGACGCTAGAAGAGCAGTTGAAAACCTCTATTGAAAAAGAAATGAAGCTGAGAGAAGAACAGGCAGTATCTGCAATCAAGTCAAACCCTAAATACTTCTTCAAATATGCAAGTAACCGATCAACAATTAAGGCCGCTGTTGGCCCTTTAACAAGTGAGCACGGTAAAATGATTGAAGACCCAACAGAAGTTTGTGAAGCTCTTTGTAAACAGTACAAGAGTGTTTTCAGTACTCCTTTTAAAGATAAGATCATCACAGAACCCAACAACTTTTTCTCCAACAAGATCAAGGACCCATCAATAGAAGATATAGCTTTTACTGAGAATGATATAATAGAAGCAGTTAAAGAAATTTCCACCAATGCTGCAGCTGGCCCTGATGGTTTTCCGGCCATACTACTGAAGAAATGTGCAGAAAAGTTGTGTGTACCTCTCAAAATCCTATACAGATCTTCACTGGATTCCGGGATTGTTCCTGGATTACTGAAGAGAGCTAAGGTAACTCCCGTATTCAAAGGCGGGTCAAGAGGCAAAGCCGAAAACTACCGACCTATTGCCCTCACATCCCATATCATTAAAACTTTTGAGAAAATTATTGTCAAGAATATTACAAACTACCTTGAACAAAACAATAAAATGAATGATAGCCAACACGGATTTCGACAAGGCAGATCATGCTTGTCCCAGCTCCTTGCCCATCATGAAACAATTGTTAGTACACTAGAGAATGGCAGCAACATCGATGTAATCTACTTGGACTTCAGTAAGGCCTTCGACAAGGTGGACCACGGAATCCTATTACATAAAGTCCGCAATCTAGGAATAGTAGGTCGCCTTGGAGTATGGATCCATAACTTCCTGAACGAGAGAAAGCAATGTGTTGCTGTGGGTGGTGTCATTTCCCATGACTCAAATGTCTACAGTGGTGTCCCTCAAGGTTCTGTACTGGGGCCACTGCTTTTCCTCATACTCATATCCGACATTGACCAAGGTACACTCTACTCAAAAGTCTCGTCTTTTGCCGATGATACCAGAGTAATGAAAGAAACTAAATCAATGGCAGATGTGGACAAATTAAAATCTGACCTTACCAAGCTATATACATGGGCCGAAACAAATAATATGTCTTTCAATAATAACAAATTTGAACTGGTTAGATATGGTACAAACAAAATAGAAGAAGTCCACTATTCGGCACATGATGGCCAAAGAATAAAGTGTAACAACAAAGTGCTAGACCTAGGGGTAACAATCAGTGATGATGCCACCTTCACTACCCATATCCTAGCAGTAGTACAAAAGACACGAGCCCAGGTTGGCTGGGTATTGCGTACTTTCAGAACTCGTGAAAGCGAACCTATGTTAACCCTGTATAAGGCCTTGGTAATACCACTCTTGGAATATTGTTGCCAGTTATGGAATCCCTGGAAGTCACGAGAGAAACAAGCATTGGAAGGCATCCAGCGCTCCTTCACTAGTAAAATAGTGTCTGTGAAGGAGGTAGACTACTGGCAAAGACTTAAGTCTCTAAACTTGTACTCTCTAGAACGACGCCGAGAAAGATACTTGATCATTTATACCTGGAAAATTCTCAACAACTTAACCCCAAACCTGCTGGGAGAGGAAGAAAAGGAGTTGATAGAGATAAAAGAAAACCAACGACTGGGCCGTATGTGTATTATCAGGTCAATTAACTCAAGAGCACTGACAAGAGTTAAGACACTTAAAGAAAATGCCTTCGCTACACGGGGTCCGAAGCTCTACTATGCACTGCCAAAAGAAATAAGAAACCAAAACTACCCAACCATTGAAAAATTAAAATAGGACTTGGATGATTTCCTGTCATCACTGCCAGACCAACCAATCCTACCCCACTACTACCTCCGTGCTGCCAGGAACAGCATTCTTGACCAGCTGGCACAGAGGAGGGTAGATGGGATGTACAGTGGCGGCGCCGCAACGGCGTGGACCACAGGGCGCTAACTGACAGCCCTCAACTACAACCACAGGAACCACAGAACCACAGGTGTGTGTGTGTGTGTCCAACGACCTAGCCTGGCACATTCTGAATGTCACCTTATTTTGTTACCTACAATCAACTATCTAAATTCTAGTTGTTGATACCAGTGCAAACTAGTTTAAAATTATGCTTACATATATATATTATGTATCATAAGTTGCTGGCAAATATATATATTATGTATCATAAGTTGCTGGCAAATACGCTTATGTAATCCATATAGAAGGAATTAACCATTGTCTCCCAGTTAATGCGATATCAACGCCATCAACAGCAAATCAATGGTACGGTAAATTTATATATATGGAATCGAGGCTGCAACTCACTATTAGCTCTTTCCCTTGTCTTTTAGCCAAGCTCTCATAATCATCGTTGTTATTCTGTATTCGGTACATACTCGATATTCTTCTCAACCCCCATGGCCTTTGAACCTTTCTGAACATAATCGGTATTCTTCTCAACCTCCATGCCCTTTGAACCTTTCTGAACATAATCGGTATTCTTCTCAACCTCCATGCCCTTTGAACCTTTCTGAACAGTCAAATCATGCTCAAAGATCGTGATTCATTTCCTCCTTCTCTACCTTCGTCCTTACACATGGAAACATTGCTATATATTTCAGATTTTGCTAAATTTTTTTGATTATTTGTAGAGGAAAATAATGGAAAATTAGTGGAAGTGAAGCACATCTTTTCAGTGTACCTTTATTTGCCTATTGATGCAAATATATCCTAATTCCACATGTTGGTAGCTACACTTATCTGATATATTGAATAATAAATATTAATTTTTCATAATCGGAAATGTAACTTATTTTTCTTAAATTCTTTAGAATCTGACCAATTAAAACTGAAGACACCAGCGAAGGAAGTGTCCTAAAAACAATTACCTAAGCTTGTGGTAGAGCAAACATAGACAGCCTATTGTGGTAGAGCAAACATAGACAGCCTATTGTGGTAGAGCAAACATAGACAGCCTATTGTGGTAGAGCAAACATAGACAGCCTATTGTGGTAGAGCAAACATAGACAGCCTATTGTGGTAGAGCAAACATAGACAGCCTATTGTGGTAGAGCAAACATAGACAGCCTATTGTGATAGAGCAAACATAGACAGCCTATTGTGGTAGAGCAAACATAGACAGCCTATTGGGGTAGAGCAAACATAGACAGCCTATTGTGGTAGAGCAAACATAGACAGCCTATTGTGGTAGAGCAAACATAGACAGCCTATTGTGGTAGAGCAAACATAGACAGCCTATTGTGGTAGAGCAAACATAGACAGCCTATTGTGGTAGAGCAAACATAGACAGCCTATTGTGGTAGAGCAAACATAGACAGCCTATTGTGGTAGAGCAAACATAGACAGCCTATTGTGGTAGAGCAAACATAGACAGCCTATTGTGATAGAGCAAACATAGACAGCCTATTGTGGTAGAGCAAACATAGACAGCCTATTGGGGTAGAGCAAACATAGACAGCCTATTGGGGTAGAGCAAACATAGACAGCCTATTGTGGTAGAGCAAACATAGACAGCCTATTGTGGTAGAGCAAACATAGACAGCCTATTGTGGTAGAGCAAACATAGACAGCCTATTGTGATAGAGCAAACATAGACAGCCTATTGTGGTAGAGCAAACATAGACAGCCTATTGGGGTAGAGCAAACATAGACAGCCTATTGTGGTAGAGCAAACATAGACAGCCTATTGTGGTAGAGCAAACATAGACAGCCTATTGTGGTAGAGCAAACATAGACAGCCTATTGTGGTAGAGCAAACATAGACAGCCTATTGTGGTAGAGCAAACATAGACAACCTATTGTGGTAGAGCAAACATAGACAGCCTATTGTGGTAGAGCAAACATAGACAGCCTATTGTGGTAGAGCAAACATAGACAGCCTATTGTGATAGAGCAAACATAGACAGCCTATTGTGGTAGAGCAAACATAGACAGCCTATTGGGGTAGAGCAAACATAGACAGCCTATTGTGGTAGAGCAAACATAGACAGCCTATTGTGGTAGAGCAAACATAGACAGCCTATTGTGGTAGAGCAAACATAGACAGCCTATTGTGGTAGAGCAAACATAGACAGCCTATTCGTTTTCCAACAGCTTCCTACAACTCCAATAATACAACGAATGACAAGTGAAGTTTTCCATGTATATATTTCATTTAAGATTACTTAAATTGGTATATATTTCACAGATCATAGGGTAAACCAAATGTCTTTTTTATGAAGGGAGCCCACCTCGCTTTTTTCTCTTTCTCTCCCTCTCTCTTTGGCTTGTATCCATTCGGCCCCATTCAGCCTACTGTTTTAAGACGTTTACCCCCATCCACGTGTAATTATTTTCCTTGTGAGCGGTAGCGAGCAAGCATATATATATTTTGTTTTGAGAGCAAGATAAATTTGTACATTTTTCGATAGAAAAATTTCTCCGGCGAAGCCGGATTTCTCCATACAATGCTGGCTCGCTATTGCTCGCCAGGAAGATATCGACACCTGGATGGGGATAAACGTCTTAAAACAGTAGACTGAATGGGGCCGAATAGATACAAGCCAAAGAGAGAGGGAGAGAAAGATAAACAAAAAGTGAGGTGGGCTCCCTTAATGGTTACTAGGCAATATCTTCCGAGTTGTGGAGCGGCTCATGACTTATACTGTAGTATCTATTGTGCCTAAATGTTCTACCTTTTGTCATTTCCGACCTTCCTCTCTGTGGTTGGTCTGTATGCTGTTTTAACTTATGACACGTTCAGCTATACTCATCATATGCACTCACTCGTATCACTTTACAACATTTTGAGGGGGGTCACCTGCCTTTTTTCTCTTTCTCTGGCTTGTATCCATTCGGCCCCATTCAGCCAACTGTTTTAAGACGTTTATCCCCATCCAGGTGTCGATTTCTTCCTGGCGAGTGATAGCGAGCCAGCATTGTATGGAGAAATCCTGCTTCGCCAAAGACATTGCTTGCTGTCAAAACAAAAACATATATATGCTGGTCGCTACCGCTCGCCAGGAAAATATTGGCACCTGGATGGGGATAAGCGTCTTAAAATAGTAGGCTGAATGGGGCCGAATGGATACAAGCCAAAGAGAGAGGGAGAGAAAGAGACAAAAAGCGAGGTGGGCCCCCTTAAAGTTGATGTGTATAATTATCCCTTTCAGATTTCGAGGTCGCCTTTCTTCATTGTATTCTGACCATCGGTAGGCGATTTTGTTCAGCTTAGGAAGGTCTTTTGGAAGTCAGAGGGTAAGTTCAAATTGATGTGTATTCCTTTGATTCGTAGAGAGCCTTCCGAAACTGAGTAAAGTCGTCTAAATTTAGCCTGCATATAATCTAAAAGCGTCCTGGTAAGGGTATTATATAACACATACAATAACAGAACAAGTACTCTTTTTGTGAGTACACCATTTAATTTTATAACATTTAAAAAATTACCCCTATACATTGGCATTAATTCCCTACACATAAAAAACAAAAACAAAACAAAAATAGGAAAAGTGTGGATTGGGCCTGAGTATTTAGAATAGAAAAATAGAACATTTATATTATGCTGCACACATTATGTTTTAAAATAGAACATTTATATTATGCTGCACACATTATGTTTTAAAATAGAACATTTATATTATGCTGCACACATTATGTTTTAAAATAGAACATTTATATTATGCTGCACACATTATTTTAAAATAGAACATTTATATTATGCTGCACACATTATGTTTTAAAATAGAACATTTATATTATGCTGCACACATTATGTTTTAAAATAGAACATTTATATTATGCTGCACACATTATGTTTTAAAAGGCCAGAGCAATATACGCAAAACCATAATTACAAACTGATTAAACGGGTCTGGTTTGGCTTCGGCCTAATATATTGCACGCATCAAATTTACAATGGACAAACAAAATTACAATGCTGAACGTCCCTGAAACACACCGATGTTTCGCTCCGAGTGAATGTAACTTTCAGGGTCGGGTGTTTGGTATTTAAGGGGGAGGTAGTTGCTTTTGCTGGACCCCCTTCTCCCTCATGTTTAGCATGTTAGCTTTGAGATCTTAAGACGTCCGTTCCGATAGTTTGATGATTTTGAGACCTTTCGCCCCATTTCTTTGTCAATATTAAGACCTTTCGTGCCATTTGGGTGTCGATTTTATTCCTGGCGAGCGATATCGAGCCTGTAATATTACAAGTATCCGGCCTTCGGCCGGGACATTTATCTACCGAAAAATGTACAAATGTATCTTGACAGGGCGTCTATTTTTTGTTTAAGCTTGATGAAGGTCTAGTGAAAAAAATAAAAAAATACATAAATAAATACAGTATATATATAGACCAAACAAACAAGCAGTACCCCCTTACCGCAGCTTGTTTGGTGATTACAGTGTATAATTGTTTATTTGGTGTGATTGAGTTGTGATGTATGTTTAGTTGTATGGCTTGGTTTATGTTTAGTTGTATGGCTTGGTTTATGTTTAGTTGTATGGCTTGGTTTATGTTTAGTTGTATGGCTTGGTTTATGTTTAGTTGTATGGCTTGGTTTATGTTTAGTTGTATGGCTTGGTTTATGTTTAGTTGTATGGTTTGGTTTATGTTTAGTTGTATGGCTTGGTTTATGTTTAGTTGTATGGCTTGGTTTATGTTTAGTTGTATGGCTTGGTTTATGTTTAGTTGTATGGCTTGGTTTATGTTTTGTTTTAGTTTAATGGGTGTTCAGCGTGTGTTTGGTTTCGTGATGTGTGTTTGTGTCAATATGTGTTTTCATGCTGATTTTGAGTGCTTGCAGAATTATTGACATTTGCTTAACCCCTTCAATACTGGTGCCGTACTTTGTATTTGATTCCAGATACATTTAGACGATTATATGCAGCTTAGGAAAGCTATGCGGTAGCTGAAAGCATTCGCTGAGATGGTTTGCAGCCTGTTAATGGGTAGACCTCCTTCCTAAGCTTGATAAAATCGTCTTAATAGTTGCCATAATATAATGTCAAAGACGTCGCCGGTACAGAAGGGGTTAAAGTTATGCATAGTGGTGTTTAGTATGTGGTTGTTAATATTTGATATGGTGTGATTGGATATTAATGTTTTGTTGTAGTTGATTTGGGGATTATGGAATTTTAGGGGTTGGTGAAATGTTTTTGGTGGTTGATGTGGTGTGTTTGGTGGTTGATGTGGTGTGTTTGGTGGTTGATGTGGTGTGTTTGGTGGTTGATGTGGTGTGTTTGGTGGTTGATGTGGTGTGTTTGGTGGTTGATGTAGTGTGTTTGGGGGTTGGTGTGGTGTGTTTGGGGGTTGGTGTGGTGTGTTTGGGGGTTGGTGTGGTGTGTTTGGTGGTTGATGTGGTGTGCTTGGTGGTTGATGTGGTGTGTTTGGTGGTTGATGTGGTGTGTTTGGTGGTTGATGTGGTGTGTTTGGTGGTTGATGTAGTGTGTTTGGCGGTTGGTGTGGTGTGTTTGGTGGTTGATGTGATGTGTTTGGTGGTTGATGTGGTGTGTTTGGTGGTTGATGTGGTGTGTTTGGGGGTTGGTGTGGTGTGTTTGGGGGTTGGTGTGGTGTGTTTGGTGGTTGATGTGGTGTGTTTGGTGGTTGATGTAGTGTGTTTGGGGGTTGGTGTGGTGTGTTTGGTGGTTGATGTGGTGTGTTTGGTGGTGTGTTTGGTGGTTGATGTGGTGTGTTTGGTGGTTGATGTGGTGTGTTTGGTGGTTGATGTGGTGTGTTTGGTGGTTGATGTGGTGTGTTTGGTGGTTGATGTGGTGTGTTTGGTGATTGATGTGGTGTGTTTCGTGGTTGGTGTGGTGTGTTTGGTGGTTGATGTGGTGTGTTTGATGGTTGATGTGTGTTTGGTGGTTAATGTGCGTTTGGTGGTTGATGTGGTGTGTTTGGTGGTTGATGTGGTGTTTAGTGGTTGATGTAGTATTTGGTGGTTGATGTGGTGTGTTTGGTGGTTGATGTGGTGTGTTTGGTGGTTGATGTGGTGTGTTTGGTGGTTGATGTGATGTGTTTGGTGGTTGATGTGGTGTGTTTGGTGGTTGATGTGGTGTGTTTAGTGGTTGATGTGTGTTTGGTGGTTGATGTGGTGTTTTGTGGTTGATATGGTGTGTTTGGTGGTTGGTGTGGTGTGTTTGGTGGTTGATGTGGTGTGCTTAGTGCTTGATGTGGTGTGTTTGGTGGTTCATGTGGTGTGTTTGGTGGTTGATGTAGTGTATTTAGTGGTTGATGTGGTGTATTTGGTGGTTGATGTAGTGTGTTTGGTGGTTGATTTGGTCTGATTGATATCGTGGTTGACTTAGTGTTTTATTATTTATTTTGTATTCTATACTTTTTATTTTCGTATTATTTTTATTATTATTATTATTATTATTTTTTTTTTCTGTTAATGTGGTGGATAAAGGCTAAAAAAAAGGAGTGTCACTATGGTATATTTGGTGTAGTGATAATGCTTATTTAGTATACTGAGAAACAAGCATTGTCCGAGTTTGCTTGCGTAAACGTCAGTTCGCGCAGCGCCTCCATCAGAGTTCCAATGAATCGCTTCTGCTGCGGTTTTCTGCCTGCTTTCGTGTAGATTATAGCATTTGAATATTCTATTCAACCCTTTTCAGCTTGAAAAGGACATCTACCTGGATATTTGAGGAGGTATAATGTTGATTAGGCTTCGCCTGCACATTTTGTTAGCAAATGTACGGCACAATTGGCGAAAATGCCAAACTTGTGAGCCGTGCCCTGGGTTCAAATGTGCTTAGAATTTAAAAATAATTTTGCTACAGACCTGAGCTCAGCCTGAGCAATCCTCGGGATTATGCAACTCAATTTCGTCCGTCATAATTTGACTGCTCAAAATGTCGACAGGTCCGCAGCTGTGGAAACATCGGATTTTCGGAAGGTTCTCGAAGAATTATTTTGGCCGTTAATTTTCACTCGGGGGATAGTGCCGAGTAGAAAAGTGCAAAAAAGAACGAAGATATATATTTGGTTTACTGAGAAAGAAGCAGTTCTGTCGACAGGTCCGTACCTGTGGAAACATCGGTTTTTCGGAAGGATCTCGAAGAATTATTTTGGCCGTTAATTTTTACTCCGGGGATAGTGCAGAGTAGAAAAGTGCAAAAAAGAGCGAAAATGTATATTTGGTATACTGAGAAAGAAGCAGTTCTGTCGACAGGTCCGTACCTGTGGAAACATCGGTTTTTCGGAAGGATCTCGAAGAATTATTTTGGCCGTTAATTTTTACTTGGGGGATAGTGCCGAGTAGATAAGTGCAAATACGAACGAAAATATATATTAGGTATACCAACAAACAAGCATTATCCGAGTTAGCGTAAACGTCAGTTTTGCGCAGCGCCACCATCGGAGTTTGAATGAATCGCTTCAGCTGCGGTTTTCTGGCTGCTTTCGTTTAGATTATAGCATTTGAATACTCTGGTCAACCCGTTTCAGCTTGAGAAGGACAACTACCTGGATATTTGAGGAGGTATAAGGTCGATTAGGCTTCGCATACGCATTTTGTTAGCAAATGTACGGCACAATTGTCGAAAATGCCAATCTTGTAAGCCCTGCCCTTTGTGCAAATGTGCTTAGAATTACAAAATATTATTGCTACTAAACTACGCTCAGCCTAAGCGATCCTTCGGTGTATGAAACTCAATTTCGTCGGTCGCGATTTGAGCGCTCAAAAAGTCCACAGGTCCGTACCTGTCGAAATATCACATTTACGAAGGGTCTCGTAAAATTACTTTGTTCGTTAATTTTTACTTGGGGGATAGTGCCGAGTAGATAAGTGCAAATACGAACGAAAATATATATTAGGTATACCGAGAAACAAGCATTATCCGAGTTAGCGTAAACGTCAGTTTTGCGCAGCGCCACCATCGGAGTTTCAATGAATCGCTTCAGCTGCGGTTATCTGGCTGCTTTCGTTTAGATTATAGCATTTGAATACTCTGGTCAACCCGTTTCAGCTTGAGAAGGACAACTACCTGGATATTTGAGGAGGTATAATGTCGATTAGGCTTCGCATACGCATTTTGTTAGCAAATGTACGGCACAATTGTCGAAAATGCCAATCTTGTAAGCCTTGCCCTTGGTGCAAATGTGCTTAGAATTACAAAATATTATTGCTACTAAACTACGCTCAGCCTGAGCAATCCTAGGTTGTATGAAACTCAATTTCGTCGGTCGCGATTTGAGCGCTCAAAAAGTCCACAGTCACCTGTCAAAATATCACATTTACGAAGGGTCTCGTAAAATTACTTTGGTCGTTAATTTTTACTTGGGGGATAGTGCCAAGTAGATAAGAGCAAAAGAGAAGAAAATATATATTAGGTATACCGAGAAACAAGCATTATCAGAGTTAGCGTAAACGTCAGTTTTGCGCAGCGCCACCATCGGAGTTTGAATGAATCGCTTCAGCTGCGGTTTTCTGGCTGCTTTCGTTTAGATTATAGCATTTGAATTATCTGGTCAACCGGTTTCAGCTTGAGAAGGACAACTACCTGGATATTTGAGGAGGTATAAGGTCGATTAGGCTTCGCATACGCATTTTGTTAGCAAATGTACGGCACAATTGTCGAAAATGCCAATCTTGTAAGCCCTGCCCTTGGTGCAAATGTGCTTAGAATTACAAAATATTATTGCTACTGAACTACGCTCAGCCTAAGCGATCCTACGGTGTTTGAAACTCAATTTCGTCGGTCGCGATTTGAGCGCTCAAAAAGTCCACAGGTCCACTCAAAAAGTCCACCTGTCAAAATATCGCATTTACGAAGGGTCTCGTAAAATTACTTTGGTCGTTAATTTTTACTTGGGGGATAGTGCCGAGTAGATAAGAGCAAAAGAGAACGAAAATATATATTAGATATACCGAGAAACAAGCATTATCCGAGTTAGCGCAAACGTCAGTTTTGCGCAGCGCCACCATCGGAGTTTGAATTAATCGCTTCAGCTGCGGTTTTCTGGCTGCTTTCGTTTAGATTATAGCATTTGAATACTCTGGTCAACCCGTTTCAGCTTGAGAAGGACAACTACCTGGATATTTGAGGAGGTTATAAGGTCGATTAGGCTTCGCATACGCATTTTGTTAGCAAATGTACGGCACAATTGTCGAAAATGCCAATCTTGTAAGCCCTGCCCTTTGTGCAAATGTGCTTAGAATTACAAAATATTATTGCTACTAAACTACGCTCAGCCTAAGCGATCCTTCGGTGTATGAAACTCAATTTCGTCGGTCGCGATTTGAGCGCTCAAAAAGTCCACAGGTCCGTACCTGTCGAAATATCACATTTACGAAGGGTCTCGTAAAATTACTTTGTTCGTTAATTTTTACTTGGGGGATAGTGCCGAGTAGATAAGTGCAAATACGAACGAAAATATATATTAGGTATACCGAGAAACAAGCATTATCCGAGTTAGCGTAAACGTCAGTTTTGCGCAGCGCCACCATCGGAGTTTCAATGAATCGCTTCAGCTGCGGTTATCTGGCTGCTTTCGTTTAGATTATAGCATTTGAATACTCTGGTCAACCCGTTTCAGCTTGAGAAGGACAACTACCTGGATATTTGAGGAGGTATAATGTCGATTAGGCTTCGCATACGCATTTTGTTAGCAAATGTACGGCACAATTGTCGAAAATGCCAATCTTGTAAGCCTTGCCCTTGGTGCAAATGTGCTTAGAATTACAAAATATTATTGCTACTAAACTACGCTCAGCCTGAGCAATCCTAGGTTGTATGAAACTCAATTTCGTCGGTCGCGATTTGAGCGCTCAAAAAGTCCACAGTCACCTGTCAAAATATCACATTTACGAAGGGTCTCGTAAAATTACTTTGGTCGTTAATTTTTACTTGGGGGATAGTGCCAAGTAGATAAGAGCAAAAGAGAAGAAAATATATATTAGGTATACCGAGAAACAAGCATTATCAGAGTTAGCGTAAACGTCAGTTTTGCGCAGCGCCACCATCGGAGTTTGAATGAATCGCTTCAGCTGCGGTTTTCTGGCTGCTTTCGTTTAGATTATAGCATTTGAATTATCTGGTCAACCGGTTTCAGCTTGAGAAGGACAACTACCTGGATATTTGAGGAGGTATAAGGTCGATTAGGCTTCGCATACGCATTTTGTTAGCAAATGTACGGCACAATTGTCGAAAATGCCAATCTTGTAAGCCCTGCCCTTGGTGCAAATGTGCTTAGAATTACAAAATATTATTGCTACTGAACTACGCTCAGCCTAAGCGATCCTACGGTGTTTGAAACTCAATTTCGTCGGTCGCGATTTGAGCGCTCAAAAAGTCCACAGGTCCACTCAAAAAGTCCACCTGTCAAAATATCGCATTTACGAAGGGTCTCGTAAAATTACTTTGGTCGTTAATTTTTACTTGGGGGATAGTGCCGAGTAGATAAGAGCAAAAGAGAACGAAAATATATATTAGATATACCGAGAAACAAGCATTATCCGAGTTAGCGCAAACGTCAGTTTTGCGCAGCGCCACCATCGGAGTTTGAATTAATCGCTTCAGCTGCGGTTTTCTGGCTGCTTTCGTTTAGATTATAGCATTTGAATACTCTGGTCAACCCGTTTCAGCTTGAGAAGGACAACTACCTGGATATTTGAGGAGGTATAAGGTCGATTAGGCTTCGCATACGCATTTTGTTAGCAAATGTACGGCACAATTGTCGAAAATGCCAATCTTGTAAGCCTTGCCCTTGGTGCAAATGTGCTTAGAATTACAAAATATTATTGCTACTAAACTACGCTCAGCCTGAGCAATCCTAGGTTGTATGAAACTCAATTTCGTCGGTCGCGATTTGAGCGCTCAAAAAGTCCAGTCACCTGTCAAAATATCACATTTTCGAAGGGTCTCGTAAAATTACTTTGGTCGTTAATTTTTACTTGGGGGATAGTGCCGAGTAGATAAGTGCAAAAGCGAACGAAAATATATATTAGGTATAGCGAGAAACAGGCATTATCAGAGTTAGCGCAAACGTCAGTTTTGCGCAGCGCCACCATCGGAGTTTGAATGAATCGCTTCCGCTGCGGTTTTCTGCCTGCTTACGTATAGATTATAGCATTTGAATACTCTGGTCAAGCGTTTCAGCTTGAGAAGGACAACTACCTGGATATTTGAGGAGGTATAAGGTCGATTAGGCTTCGCATATGGCAGAAAACCGCAGCAGAAGCGATTCATTCAAACTCCGATGGTGGCGCTGCGCAAAACTGACGTTTACGCTAACTCGGATAATGCTAGTTTCTCGGTAAATCTAATATATATTTTCGTTCATTTTTGCACTTATCTACTCGGCACTATCCCCCAAGTAAAAATTGACGGCCAAAGTCATTTTACGAGACCCTTCGTAAATGTGATATTTTGACTTTTTGAGCGCTCAAATCGCGACCAACGTAATTAAGTTTCATACACCCTGGGATTGCTCAGGCTGAGTGTAGTTCAGTAGCAAAACTATTTTTTAATTCTAAGCACATTTGCACCTAGGGCAGGGCTTACAAGATTGGCATTTTCGACAATTTTGCCGTACATTTTCTAACAAAATGCTTATGCGAAGCCTAATCGACCTTATACCTCCTCAAATATCCAGGTAGTTGTACTTCTCAAGCTGAAAAGGGTTGACCATAGTATTCAAATGCTATAATCTATGCGAAAGCAGGCAGAAAACCGCAGCAGAAGCGATTCATTCAAACTCCGATGGTGGCGCTGCGCAAAACTGACTTTTACGCTTACTAGGATAATGCTTGTTTCTCGCTATACCTAATATATATTTTCGTTCTTTTTTGCACTTATCTACTCGGCACTATCCCCCAAGTAAAAATTAATGGCCAAAATAATTTTACGAGACCCTTCGTAAATGCGATATTTCGACAGGTGGACTTTTTGAGCGCTCAAATCGTGACCGACGAAATTGAGTTTCAGACACCCTAGGATTGCTCTGGCTGAGTGCAGTTCAGTAACAAAAATATTTTTTTAATTCTAAGCACATTTACAGCTAGGGCAGGGCTTACAAGATTGGCATTTTCGACAATTGTGCCGTACATTTGCTAACAAAATGCATATGCGAAGCCTAATCGACCTTTTACCTCCTCAAATATCCAGGTAGTTGTCCTTCTCAAGCTGGAAAGGGTTGACCAGAGTATTCAAATGCTATAATCTACACGAAAGCATCCAGAAAACCGCAGCTGAAGCGATTCATTCAAAAATCCGATGGTAGCGCTGCGTAAAACTGACGTTTACGCTAACTCGGATAATGCCTGTTTCTCGGTATACCTAATATATATTTTCGTTCTTTTTTGCAATTATCTACTCGGCACTATCCCCCAAGTAAAAATTAACGGCCAAAGTCATTTTACGAGAACCTTCGTAAATGTGATATTTCGACTTTTTGAGCGCTCAAATCGCAAGAGGTCCTTCTGAAACTGAGTATAATCTGGTAATAAAGTACTGTAAATCAATTGTCATCTGATTGTGTGAAGGGGTTGAGGCTATTGCTCATAGTGTTTGTTAATGGCTTGCACTTGCTTATTAAGTAGACTTGTAGTTATGGCTCTCGCACTTAGATACACATTCTGAACGATCCATCTTTGATATTTCTTCAAGAGTATTTTAACCCATTAGCTATGTTTACAGTCTTAGGACTAAATTGATGTAACACTTACAAAGTTATTTCAGAATGCAATGCAGTTTATTTTTATTGCACTACGTACATGAAGTTGTCTTTTCATACTCTGGTTCTGGTACTGCATAGGAAAACTTTGTTGGAATGCTAGCATTTTATGTTCAGTACATTTTGTGGTAACATTATTATTTATATTGTATTTGTATAGTTTTACTCAATGTTTTTATTATTATTTATTTGTATTTGTTGGTATTTTTTATTTTTTTTGTATTCCTATTATATTATTTCAGCTGTGTTTTGCTTTATAAGATTGCATAAAGCTTCTTATATTTGTTGCACTTGGTGTGCTGATAGGTTTAGGGAAGACTGCACTATTTACTGGACATTTTCAGTTATTACGTGACATCACCTCAAAACACTTATATTTACAAAGCACTTATTGCCTGTTTTAAATGCCTCAGTTATGTTATGCTGCATTCATATAATTTTGGCACAGTTTGAATTGCTTTTGACACAGTATAATTCTTGCACGTAGTTTAGAGGACTGCACCATTTACTGCTGATGTATTTAAACTTACTGTTTGGTTTTATACATTGCAGTTTAGTTTATGAATATCATGCACAAAAATATTCATCGTTTGAGTTTTTAATGTTCTTTGACAGTTCTTTGACAGTTCATCAATATATTCACACATACAATTTTGTTTGGTTTATACATTGCAGTTTAGTTAATGAATGTCATACACACAAATATTAATGGTGTGATTTTAAATTGTTTTTTAACAGTTTAACACTATATTTACGCATATAAAAAATAATCCATTAATTGACACAGTATCTGTTTTGCATGTAGATCACTTACAAATATATAAATTTCATCTTACATACGTAACTTTTTCCCCAAAATACTGTATATGAATTTAATCTTACATATTCCGGTAAAGTTTTGTTTTAAATTTTTATTAACCGATATATACATGTAGCCTACATGTAATGGTATATAATAATATGTGCCCTATTGTCTTCATTTAATGATGTAAGATGTCTCCTTCAGCTTTCCAAGATGATATTTACAGAATGTGTAAATGTAGGTGATAACAAGATCAGCACATAACTAACTTGCCACCTTCTCATAATATGCTGTCCAAAAGATGAAAACAATCAGCACTAGTAAATTACAATCACCCTCTAATATGCTATACAGAAGCGATGAAAATCAACATACAAAGAATTAGCATACAAAAATTTCAGCATATTAATAACTTGCAACCTCCCCATAATATGCTGTTCATAAAGAAAGACAAATCAACACTAAATTCAGCACATTACAAACTTACAACCTCCCCATGATATATTGTCCTAAATAGGAATATAATAAACATTAAATAACCTTGCCACCTCCCCCAGATGACGAGTGCGAGGGTGAGGGTGAGGATCTGTACATGAGGCTGGGGCTCCTGCTGGGGGAGGGAGCGGCGCCCCCCCCCCCCCCCCCCCCCCCCCCGTGCCGCCTCCTCACATACCTCTTTCAGCTCACTTTCGGCGTCCTCGGAGGTCAACACAACCGCCTCCAATAATACCAGTCCCATCTCCACACTAATGGTAAGTCATTAATGATCACATATGCAGTAAATTCTCCATATAAAGTTATATGATAGTAGATACAATTTTTAAGTGAAGGGATTGTTTCCATATATTTTCTCGCATTTATGCATTAATTAATGCCATGTTCATTATTAGGACACTAAATACTTACTTTTAAAGTCAAACCACACCATTTACTACAGTTGTTGTTGTTGTTGTTGTTGTTGTTCCCCAAGCTGCCTGGCCGAACAGCCCCAAGGCCCCGAGCAATTCCAAGGCCATAACCGAGTGCCCCACAGAACCCTCCCCGCCGACCACAATAAAGCCTGGGTGACCGAGGCCACTCCATGGCGGGGAGCTGAGGAGGGTGCGGAAACGCCCGGGAAACCAAAGCCCCACCCAGGGCCCTGTGCCCCTCAGCAATTATGAAGAGAAAGTTGAGGGGCAAGGGAAAAATGTGACGCTTTGGCTTCCAATCTTGGTAGATTGGGAGGTCAATCCACGGAAGAGACGCCGTCACTTGAGATCTAGAAAATATATAAGTTAAAGGAACAGTCAAAGTAAGCTATGGGTATGGCAGAGATTGCTCAGCTCTCACTCTGATAGACCAGCCCATCACCACATGACTAGAACCCAATCCTCTCAGCATCAGCTAGGAAAGGCCCTAGAAAGCCGCCTTTGGCGGGGGGATAGCTCCCCTATTTCAACCCCTTTCGGGGTTGGGCACCCGCCTGTTTGCTACAGTTGTATGCATTACTCATTATGATGTTTGATTCTAATGAATGTTTGTGAACATCTGGTTAAATATTAAAGCAATAAATTACAATGCATTGATTGATGCTGATATTTGACACAGGTCTGATTATCTCTATCCAGATCTGTCTTCTATATAATAATTGGTTGAGTACACTCAATTTAATATGAATTTGCTTCCCTTTGTCTTTTTTTTTTTTTTTTTTTAATATATATTATCTCCAGTTCATTGAGAAAATCCACATCACATACATTCTTCCCTTGAACTTATGTTGTGTGTATTTCAGGCTCCTCAGAAGCAGAACTGCGGCTGCCAGGATGTCGGGACGCCCAAAGTATATAGACACTAACAAGTAAACCTACTGTATACTCGAATTTCTTGAAGGGCGCCGAAGTGTGTAAGTCTTGTAAAATGGTGACGTCACGCTCATGGTATACTGTGGCTATAGTTGGGGTTATTTCTACTTGATGGCAAATTAAATCATTTAGCAGCTGATTCCTCGATACTTTATGAAAACTTAAAAAACTAATATGTCTCTGCATCCTCTTATTGTCACGTTTTCATAACCAGCAACATATTTCGCTCCAAAATCTGGAGTATTATTACTATAGAAGTGGGGAGCGTGAGACCTTAGCCGTAGCCACTATGCCTCTACATTACTGTAGAAGTGGGGAGCGTGAGACCTTAGCCGTAGCCACTATGCCTCTACATTACTGTAGAAGTGGGGAGCGTGAGACCTTAGCCGTAGCCACTATGCCTCTACATTACTGTAGAAGTGGGGAGCGGGAGACCTTAGCCGTAGCCACTATGCCTCTACATTACTGTAGAAGTGGGGAGCGGGAGACCTTAGCCGTAGCCACTATGCCTCTACATTACTGTAGAAGTGGGGAGCGGGAGACCTTAGCCGTAGCCACTATGCCTCTACATTACTGTAGAAGTGGGGAGCGGGAGACCTTAGCCGTAGCCACTATGCCTCTACATTACTGTAGAAGTGGGGAGCGGGAGACCTTAGCCGTAGCCACTATGCCTCTACATTACTGTAGAAGTGGGGAGCGGGAGACCTTAGCCGTAGCCACTATGCCTCTACATTACTGTAGAAGTGGGGAGCGGGAGACCTTAGCCGTAGCCACTATGCCTCTACATTACTGTAGAAGTGGGGAGCGGGAGACCTTAGCCATAGCCACTATGCCTCTACATTACTGTAGAAGTGGGGAGCGGGAGACCTTAGCCGTAGCCACTATGCCTCTACATTACTGTAGAAGTGGGGAGCGGGAGACCTTAGCCGTAGCCACTATGCCTCTACATTACTGTAGAAGTGGGGAGCGGGAGACCTTAGCCGTAGCCACTATGCCTCTACATTACTGTAGAAGTGGGGAGCGGGAGACCTTAGCCGTAGCCACTATGCCTCTACATTACTGTAGAAGTGGGGAGCGGGAGACCTTAGCCGTAGCCACTATGCCTCTACATTACTGTAGAAGTGGGGAGCGGGAGACCTTAGCCGTAGCCACTATGCCTCTACATTACTGTAGAAGTGGGGAGCGGGAGACCTTAGCCGTAGCCACTATGCCTCTACATTACTGTAGAAGTGGGGAGCGGGAGACCTTAGCCGTAGCCACTATGCCTCTACATTACTGTAGAAGTGGGGAGCGGGAGACCTTAGCCGTAGCCACTATGCCTCTACATTACTGTAGAAGTGGGGAGCGTGAGACCTTAGCCGTAGCCACTATGCCTCTACATTACTGTAGAAGTGGGGAGCGGGAGACCTTAGCCGTAGCCACTATGCCTCTACATTACTGTAGAAGTGGGGAGCGGGAGACCTTAGCCGTAGCCACTATGCCTCTACATTACTGTAGAAGTGGGGAGCGTGAGACCTTAGCCGTAGCCACTATGCCTCTACATTACTGTAGAAGTGGGGAGCGGGAGACCTTAGCCGTAGCCACTATGCCTCTACATTACTGTAGAAGTGGGGAGCGGGAGACCTTAGCCGTAGCCACTATGCCTCTACATTACTGTAGAAGTGGGGAGCGGGAGACCTTAGCCGTAGCCACTATGCCTCTACATTACTGTAGAAGTGGGGAGCGGGAGACCTTAGCCGTGGCCACTATGCCTCTACATTCGTACTTAATCATGATTGTATTTCGATGTATTTTTACTTATTTTGTACTGAATTGTATTGCATTAGGTTAGGTTCAGCTGGTTAGGTTAGTTATTACAATCAAATTAAGTAAAGCACTTCAAAATACAAGTGTGATCAGGCGCAAATGTATGGGCATGGCGGCTGCGGCCAAATCCTCTTTCCCAGCGCAGACGAATACAATGAGAAACGACCTAAAATGTAATTTCTGTTTTCACTGTTAATATATTTTGGAGACATTTTGTTAATTGTATGCTTATATAAATATAAAACAAATATTTCAAAGTAAAAACAACATCAACTAAGACCTATCATTATTAATTTATACCGAAAATAATGGTGAACTATTATAGTCAGTCCTAAAATGATACATTTTCGGTTTTCTTTACTAAATTATCCAAAGAAAACTTTATTAGCTACGGCTAAGGAAGATGGAGGAAAGGATTTTCTGTGTAAAGTAATGTATGTTGAACAGCAATGACACAAGTGAAGTTGGTTCCAGTACATAATTAAAACCATACATACACACATAAACCTGCGCAAGATTGCTTACCAGAGTATCGAGAAATGTAAATATGTAAATAAGGAAAATAATATGATTACCGAGTGTATTTTTCCCCTCTCGGTATTTTGACCATATTTATTGAAAAATTGCAGTAATATACTGTAGGGGTAAACTGCTTACTCATATGAAGTCAATTATGTATGTAATATCCCTACTTATGATAGCATAATGTACAAACTACTTCAGACGTTATATTTCGATAATATATGTAACAGAAGCCCAGAAGATGCTGAGAAAGGCTTCATTAACACCAACATTATCGATATATATGAACACATTAGGACCAGTTATATACTAGAATTAAGTTGTTTAGTCTTTTATCAACTCATTAAAACTATTGTTACAAAACCGTATATACCAGTATTCCATATGCTTTGATTTTACCAGAACCACCGTTAGTAAATAAGGAGGTAGCAAGCGTGGAGCTTTCAACGTGACGTCATAGGTTCCAATATTGTTTTGGTAGGTTTACTTGTTAGTGTCTATATACTTTGCGGACGCCTCCATGGAGAGCATGAACTCCTTCCTCTCCTCCCATGGGGCCACCACCTCCTCCACCGCCTCCGCCTCACCCACCACCACCCCGCGCAGACACTCCGTCACAAGTATGTCCACTTCCACGTTGATCTGCTTTAAGTTGTACAGTACTGTATGGTAGTTATAGTCTGTTCATATTAAATTGGCAGTTTATATAGTGTATTTCCTTACAATCCTTCCTGATTTGGACATTTAAAAACTTGACAGTAGTAAAAAATGTTGGTTAATACATGCCCCACGACCAACATATTAATGCACAGTCATACTAAGGGGATAAGGATTTTCTGCCAAGTTAAATTGAACTAACTTCAGTAGTTTTTGTATGGTTTTGAGTGGATTTGTTTATCAGCACATCTGTTCATTTTTTTTTTTTTTTTTTTTTTTTTTTTTATAATATCCTAGTATGTGTGTGTGTGTGTGTGTGTGTCTGTGTGGTTTTCGGTGGCTTAATTTGATAAATCCTTTAACTCTGACACATCTTTTATAAGTGTTTAAAATGTCTGTGAGTACAGTACCTCTTCAAGGGCCATAAATCACCCATTAGGTGAATACAATTGGAGCCAGAAGAAAAAAATAAAAAACATGATGACCAGATGAATGCTAGATTAAAGTTTTGAAAGTAGTTTTCTAGTTATTGAGAGTCTTGCATGGCTCTGTCTTTAGTCGGCCACCCACAGGGAAGAAAGAATGGGGAATGGGCCTTTGTAAATACATACATATTTATATGTTTTTATCCCTTTGATCTTTCCTAAGTTGAATTCAATTGTCTGGCTGTACAGTACCTTAAATTAATATTAAGTAAAAGTCAGCATTATGTTAAAATGGATATACAGTATTTCATGATTTATGTATATTTAACAATCAATATTGATTAAGTTTATATCAAAGACTTGTTTTGATTTAGCAGCTTTGGTGTATAAATTTGGGATTTACATTTAGAGTGTTGTGATGGTCAATTTATAATTACTGAATAAGATTATCACAGGTTTAAGTTTAAGTTAGCAGTAGATATTGTACTTTATCATTTCATTTTTAATTTGCTTTATTTTATGTTTGTCTTTTTTCTAATATCTACATTTGTGATTACCATGCAAAGTATTACATACTTGTGTGCTTCATTTGTGTTTGTATTTCTTGATCTTATTTTATTTCTAATACCTGTTAGTTGATTTTGTCATGCTTGCAAGTATTAATCAGGGTCTGGATACTCAAAGATGACTGATGTTAAGGTGAAGTGAGAGGCATAGAACACCAATGAATCAACAGATTATTCCTTGTCCTCGACATCATAGCTTCCTCATACTTAGTGGTTTGGTTAAACTATTTTATTGCTACTACTAATACTCTGGAAAACTAAACTATCAAAAGATTTAATGCCCAGTTATGACTTTTTTTTTTGTATGAATGGCGTTGGAACTACAATGTCATAATTTAGGATTCAACAATCAGAAGGAGATAAAGCGTTGCAAATTTTTTGAGTATCCAGCCCCAGACTACTGATTATAATGCCATTGATTGTGGAGTGTTGTTGAGGCTGTGTGAAATGAATTATGCATGTTGTGGTGTTGTCCTTCAGCCTCACAGCCCGGCCAGGTGGAGGAGCTGGTACTGTTCGGACGGCGGCGGTCCTCAGTCAGACGCTCGGCTCGCAATGCCCACGTGAAAGGCCCGATAGACCCCAAAGGTACGCCCGCCCATATATATCCCTATTAGCTAATACTGAACTATTTATTTTTTATCTCAATTATTCCAAGCGAGCATTCCTTTTATGAATGGAATCATGTGGCAATAGGTATAATTAATTATACATAAAGAAATTATCAAGATTTATCATTGCATTGTTTTAGCTAAATCCTAATTCCCATAGCAGCTTTCATCGTTATCATGGCAAAGTTAAGGTATGCAAATTTTCTAAAGGTAAAGTAAATTGTACTTTAATCCAAGTAAGATTGAGGTCAATCCCAGCTGTTGAATTTTATTATATTAAGCCCAAGCTATTTAAGAATTAATTTAAAAAATTATATACTGTACAGCATACTGTACTGTAGTTAGTTATGTAGAAATCTGGAGTTAAGAGTCATGTAATTCACCATAATACTATATTTAAATGTAGTCATTCTTATGTATAAATACTATTTAGGGCAAAACCCAAGTACTTCATAAATAAAATTTTCAGTCATATGTAAGTTACTGTATTTACTTTAGCTAGAACATTTTTTTGACTCCCAAATCTAACTTATATATTTTTATTTTTACCAGTGCGATTTGCCAGCTACCGTGGGGCACAGCTGAGCCTACGACCTCTGTTCTTTGAAGTACCGCAGCAAGATCCCGACCCTCTCTTCATCAGCCGTTCCTGGCTCTTCCGGGAGATGGAGGCCAACTTGACTGCCGACGCTACCACCAACCGCGGAATTATTCTCACGGGCGGGGTGGGAGTGGGCAAAACGCCCGCTATACTGCAGCTTGTTGAGTACAGCTGCTTTGGCCGTAAGAGGGACAACTCCATTTACCAAGGTATTTTGTTTGATTCTTTGATTTAATATATTTTTTGGTTAACCACTTACTATGAGATGCATGTTATATAGCAAATTTAATAAAGTAGTCAGATATCATTTTGTAATATTGTAGAAATATGTGCTGGATGCTAGGGTGTATAGGGGTATTGGAGGGGGTCTGTCTGACCATTATGTAGTAGTAGCTAAAATTAGGATACAAAAGAAGTGGGTGAGGAGAGCTGGAGGTAGGCGAGAGGAAGGTGGAATGGCGAGGAGGGTGGAGAGGCTACAGGAGGAGGAAATCAGGGAAGAGTACAGGAGAGCAGTAGAAAGACGACTAGGTAAGTTTGATCTGGAAGGTATGGAGGAAGTGGAGGAGATGAGCAAACTGTTTAAGGAAGAGATCTGTGCAGCATGTGAGGAGGTGTGTGGAGTAAGGAGAAGAGGGAGCGGAGTGAAGGGTACAGCATGGTGGACAGAAGAGGTAAAAATAGCTGTGGAAGACAAGAAGAAAGCGTATAGAGAGTGGTTGGGTAGTAGAGGGAATAAAGATTTGGAGAGACAGAAACGAGGGAGGTACGTGGAGAAAAAGAGAGTGGTGAAGAGAGTAGTGAGAGAAAGTAAGAGAAGAGTAGATAAGGAATTTGGAAGGAATCTGAGTGTAAAATGGAGGGAGTGTAAGAAACTGTTCTGGAAAGAAGTCAAGAAAGTTAGAGAAGGTAGCCAGGGAAACAGTTAGGTGAAAGATAAGAATGGGCGAGTGCTAGCCGAGAAGCAAGAGAGAGTCGAAAGATAGAGGGAGTACTACAACGAATTGCTAAATGTAAGGAATGAAGCGCCAGCAAACATACAGTAGTTGGATGGGGTATGGGAGGGAGAAGAAGAGAAGTAGTGGAGGAGGAGATGAGGATCAGGAGGTCAGAAGTGTGTGAAGCCATGAAAAGAGTGAAGTTGGGGAAAGCACCAGGAATAGATGGAATGTGTGGGGAAATGCTGAGGTATGGTGGTGAGATAGTGATCGAATGGGTATGGAAAATGTGCAAACTAGCATGGGAGAAGGGGAGTGCACCTGATGACTGGAAGACTGACATAATAGTCCCCCTATATAAGGGTAAAGGAGAAAGAGGAGTGTGTGGTAACCACTGAGGAATATGTCTTCTAAGCGTAGTAGGGAAGGTATACAGTAGGGTACCGGTAGTGATTGAGAGAGTGAGACCGAGAACGGAGAAATGGATAGGTGACGATCAGGGCAGTTTTAGGAAGGGAAGAGGATGTGTAGATCAGATTTTTACCCTGAAATGTGTTGTGGAGAAATATCTGGAGAAGCAACAAAAGCTGCATGTTGCCTTTATGGACTTGGAGAAGGCCTCTGACAGAGTGGATAGAGAAGGTATGTGGAAAGTAATTAGAATATACGGAGTAGATGGCAAGTTGCTGAAAGCAGTGAAGAGCATGTATGAGGGTGCAATGGCGGCAATACGTGTAGAGAATGAGCAGAGCGAGTTCTCTGATCTGAATGTTGGGTTGAAACAGGGGTGTGTGATGTCCCTGTGGTTGTTTACTGTATATATGGATGAAGTCATGAAAGAAATACAAGGAAGAGCAGTGGATGTTGGTGTATCGCTGATAAGGGAGGGAAATGAGTAGAAGCTACCTGTACTGCTGTTTGCTGATGATAAAGTTCTGATGAGCGATAATGAATGGGAGTTGCAGGGTCTGGTAAATATGTTTGGAACATTGTGCGAAAAACGTAATCTGAAGGTAAATGCGGGGAAGAGCAAGGTTATGGTCTTCGAAAGGGGTGAAGCCACAGAGTGTGAGGTGAAGTCGAACGGTCAGGCTATGGAGATTGTCAGCTCATTTAAGTATCTGGGCAGTGTGTTGAGTAAAGATGGGAACATGGATGAAGAAGTGTGGGAGAGGGTGCAACAGGGGAAGAGGGTTGTAGGAACGCTTTAAGCAGTAACAAGAAATAGGGTGGTCAGTATGGAAGTGAAGAAGTCCTTGCATGACAGTGTGGTAATCCCGACACTGAATTACGGAAGCGAAGCATGGACGTTGGTGGAGAGACTCAGACCAAGAGTGAGAGGGGTGGAAATGAGTTACTTGAGAAGTGCGTGCGGAGTTACTGTACATGTAGGGATAGACAGACGAATGAGGAAGTAAGAAGGTGTGGTGTGGAGGTAGATGTGCTGGAAAGTGTGAAAAGGAATACCTTGAGATGGTTCGGCCATATGGAACGTATGGGAAGCGAGAGAATGACTAAGAGAGTGTACAAGAGCGAGGTGGAAGGACAGAGAGGGAGAGGTAAACCGAAACAGAGGAGGAAGGATGGAGTGAGGAAGTACTGTATATGGATGAAGGCGGTGCTGGTTGGGAGGAGGGGCGTCGACTGACTGTGGACAGAGGTGCATGGGGGCGGTTCGATCGTGACCACCCTTTCGGGGATCACGGCGTCAGGCAATAGATAGATAGATAGAAGTCTGTTTTCTTATGTTTTTACCGTACAGTATGTGTTTGTGTATTAGGTAGTCTGTTATAATTGATTAATTAATTAATTAATTAATCGTTCGTGCCCAACCCTTTAGGGATCACGGCGTCGGGCAATAGATAGAGAAGTTTTCTGGCTGTGTTTAGAAATTTTAATTATTTGGTCTTAAAATACAATTGTCTGTTATAATTTGTAAACTATAAACTTTTCAAAATTACGAAATTTACCTTCCTTTACAGATCCATACAACAAGGGTCGACTGAGCCTCGTGCCGGAGAGTGTGAGGAACCTTGCGTCACGTGTTGTGGCGTACCACTTCTGCCAAGCGGAGAATTCTGCCACCTGCCTTGTCCTAGATTTTGTGCATTCCATCGCAGCACAGTTGTGTCAAGCACCACAGTTACATGCCTACGGAGACCTCCTATTAGCTGAACCTCAAATTCAAGGCTTGCTAGCTCTCCAGGCGTGTGTGAGCGAACCATCCAACGCCTTGGTGAAAGGCGTGCTGGAACCCCTACACAGCTTGAGACGCCTAGGGAAGGTTGGAGCGGAACCGGTGTTGATCGTGGTTGATGGGATATGCGAGGCTGAGTATCATCGCCCCGAGCATGCCCACACCCTGGCCTCCTTCCTGGCTCGTTACGCTGTCAAGCTGCCATCCTTCGTCAAGCTAGTTGTCATGGTCCGGTCACAACTCTCGGACCTCACCTAACAGCTGCCTTTCCATCGCATCTCGCTCGATCCCGACCAAAGGGCAGATCCTGGAGCCGACCCTTCCACTCGTGATCTGGCGGACTATGTTGGCTTCAGGTGCACTCACTCGCCCAGCATTCGATCAAATATTGCAGTGACTCATGGTAAAATGGAAGGAAGCTCATCTCAACATCGTTTCACCCAACACATCGTAGCCCAGAGTCGAGGATCCATGTTTTATGTAAAGCTCATCCTTGACTTGGTGGAGAGAGGTCACCTGGTCATGAAATCCGGTTCATTCAAAGTTCTCCCACAGACACTAAATGAGATCTTCCTGCTCCTCTTTAATTTGAGATTCCCCACTGTTTGTAGTTTTGAGAAAGTTCAGCCCATTTTGAATGTTGTGTTGGCAGCACTTTGCCCTCTCACACTGCCAGAGATCTACCACTCAGTTAATGCTGGACTACTCTACAAATTTCTCTCATGGGATGATTTTCTTAATTGCTTCAAGATCCTAAATTCCTTCCTGGTGAAGTGATTGGATGATACCTACATGGTGTTCCACCCAGCCCTACGAGAGTGGCTGGCCAGGCGTTCAGAAGGGGAAAGTGCAAAGTTTGTGTGTGACCCACGAGCCGGCCACGCAAACCTGGCCCTCCGTATGTCTCGCCTTGGGTGGCTTCTGGACGCTGAGGCCTCACTGGAACTGGGCCACCACATCCTAAAGGCCCATGTGTACAAGAACATGGCCTGGGCCTTGCCTCTTTCACCCAGAGACTTGCAGGCTCTCTGGTTGGCTCAGTCATCACACAATGTCTCCCAGGCATTGGCATGCACCAGGAATCTCTATAGTCCTAACACCAAGGTAAGTTTTATATTAGTTGTATACCCAATACATTTGAAATAGTATAGTTTATAATATACTTAATGTTACATGAGTTCTTTACATTTACTCATTGATGAGAATGTAATTAGTTTATAGTAACTTTGTTACATTACATTAACCTCTGAAATCATTCAAAATAGTCTGAACTTAAATTATACATTGTAAATAGTACAATACTAGTATACCACATAATAATAGGATAATTATAAATATATGTTGTGGAAGTACATGACTTGCTAGGTAATTCTAGATTTATAATGTTGTATTTTTCTGCAGGTGTCGAGACTGTTGCTGTTGGCTGGTGCTTCTCCTGACTACCCCAGTGAACATCTGCACAACGCCCCTATCCTCAGCGTCTGTGCTCAGCAGGGCCACACCGAGATGGTTGCTCTCTTCATTGAGTTTGGTGCCGACGTCAGCCTTACTAACGGTGAAGAAGTTACAGCTTTGGGTCTGGCAGCTTCCCAGGGTCACTGTGATGTTGCAAGACTTTTGGTTCAAGCTGGAGCCTCCCTCACTGCCAAGGATAAGCAAGGCAATACCCCTATGGTTCAGGCTTCAGCTTCTGGATACCTTAATGTTGTGGGCTATCTCCTCTCTTGTGACTGGCCTGGTCCTCATGATCTGCTCAGGAATCAGGCTCACCAGGCTCTTGTTGCAGCTGCCTCAAATGGACATATCAATGTAAGTACATATGTAGATATCCTCGGTAATAAGGTCTAATGAATTCACACTTGCAGGGTGAGACTTTAATAATGATAATAATAAGCATGTTACTTATTTCTCACAAGTGCCAATTTATCCGCAGAATTCACTGGCGCTCTTACAGTATCTTACAGTAGATCCTCTGGAAAAAAAGGCAAACTAGGCCTGTGTATCCAGCTCAGTACCAGTACTTGCACTGCTGCAGATGTTCACGGTTGGCGACGGCGGCAGCAGACGCAAATTTTTGACTATTCTGTATTTTTGCTTTGTAATCAAACTTCAACTCTTTGTCTTCCCCATGCTTTATCAAGATTACTTTCAAACTTCTTTACTGATTCGGAATCAACTACATACTGGGGCAGTGCATTCCACTCATTTACCACTCTATTACAAAAAGAGTTCTTTGTCTTTTCAAGCCTAGTTCTTTCCTTGTAAATTTTCTTTGAGTGTCCTCTCGTTCTTGTTCCCTCCCGCATCAAGAAGGTACCTTCACAGACATCCTCATCATACTTTCCTGACACTATCTTAAATGTCTCGATCATATCCCCTCTCTTCCTCCTATATGCCAGTGTCGGGAGTCCCAGTGTCCTCAACTTCTGCTCATAGCCCATGTTATTCAAAGTTGGTTCCAGCTTGCTAGCTCTCCTCTGCACTTTCTCCACCGCTTCTATATCTTTCACACGAAGCTAAACATTTCTTCTTCAATCGAGTTGTCAACTTATGGAATGGGCTTCCCTGAGATGTTATAGACTGCAGCACTGTTGATTCATTTAAACTTCGCCTAGACAAATATCTCGCATCAAACCCACGACTGACTGCGTTTGTAAATGAATAACTTTATTTTATCCTCCCCTCAGTTACTAACCCATCTGTCCCCTACTAACTTCCTAATCCTGCCACGGACATTAGTTCCAGGGCAGTAGTTCCCTTTCCCACTCTAAACCACTGTTTGGACACTTGATCCTCAGTGTTTTGGAGGACAAGCAGCCTAGAAGGGTCACTAGACCTGTTGTTGCTTGCTTTCCTTTGTACTCCTTTGTACTTTGTACTCCTTTGTACCTTATATGGAGCCCACACCTGGTTCGCATATTCCAGGTGCGGCCTAACCAGCACTGTATAGAGATTCAAAAACAATTCTTCATCCAGTGACACAAATGTCCTTATCAGCCCTACAATTTTATTGGCTTTATTTATCTTCTCCGCTAAATGTTCTGAGAAATTTAACTTATTTGTCTATCACTACCCCTATATCCTTTTCTGCACTCACTTCCTCCATTGTTTCATACATACTGTATCCTACCTTGTCTGTCTTGTTTGTCCCAATCTGCATGTACCTTCATGCACTCCACATCTCCTTGAAGCAAACCCACGCCTTCCGTACTCCTCACTCTTCTATATACAGTAGCTTGGTGTCATCTGCATACAAATATATCTCACTTCCATTTGTTATAACTTCAGGTAAGTCGTTAATGAACATGACAAACAGTAGTGGTCCCAACACAGATCCCAGAGGTACCCCACTTGTAAATTTTCTCCACCCCGAGCCTATTCCATTCACCAGTACCCTCTGTCTTCGATCTTTCAGGAAAGCCTCTTTCCACTTCACACATTTCTCTCTTATATTATAACTTCTAACCTTCTCTAATAGCCTTTTGTGTGGGACCTTGTCGAAGGCCTTCATAAAATCGCAATTACCACGTCTATAACATCCCCATCCTCCAGAATTCGCATCCAATCGTCGACCTCCCCGGCAAGAATCCGAACTGTCTCCCACTGAAAAATTGGTTTGACTTCATATGTTCCATTATTCCTTCTCTGATTACAGTTTCCATTAATTTGCACACTACACTTTTCAAACTGACTGGTCTATAATTTCCTTGGTCATTTCTCTTCCCCTTCTTATATATAGTGGACTTTTGTGGCTATATTTGCCACTTTCCAGTCAATCGGGATTTGTCCTGTATTAAATGATTCCTCAAATAACATTGTTAAAGGCTCAACTAACATCTCGCCTCCTTCTTTGATAATTCTTGGATGTATCCCATCCGGTCCCGGGGACTTACTTCTATTCATCTTTTTTATAGCACTCTTTATTTTAGCCTGGGAGAACTCTATCAGTTCCAGTGCTGGTGCCTGTTTGATGGGAATACTGGGCACCTCTTCATATGGCTCCACTGTAAATACCTCCCCAAAGTATCTCCCTAGCACCTCTGCCTTCTCTTTGTCAGTTTCTGCTCTAGTCATGTCATCCAAGTCTCCTAACAGTTCTGGGATACCCACTCTTCTTGTCAACTTTTCTTGAATATACTTCCAGATTACTGAGAATATTTTTGGATTCTCTTTCACATTTCTTGCAATCTCTCTTTCCCTCTCCTTTACTCCCCTCCTTGTCTCCCACCTTATTTTATTGTTTATTTGTCTGCGTTCCAAATCCACTTATTGAATTTCTATATTAGACCCATTGTTTTTTTTAACAATTTTAGTCTTGCCCATAATCGTTTCTTTCTTCTTATCAATGTCCAAAGTTTTCTGTTCATTGGTAATTCTGGGTTCATTCTTTTCCTCAATTTTGTTTTATCCTTATACTGTACTGTATTCTCTTATTGGTACACATTCGGATATCGCATTCTCCAATTTGACTCTAATCTTCCTCCACATTCCCTCAGCATCTTCACTGTTCAAGTACTCCTTCCAGTCAATGTCGAAACACTGTCTCAGCAACTCATAGTCTGCTCTATCATACATGTATATTGTTTTGCTTCTTTATCATACTTTTGTCATCTTTTTATCATCTTTTGTCATACTGTATACTGTAATTATGACTTAATGCTTTTTAACGTATAGTTTGACTCATACTGGTCCGTAGCTTGCAAAACAAGGTTTCTAAATATAGATTTTTTTTTCTCCATAGGTTGTAGAGTTCCTTCTGGACATGGCCGAAGTGAGTGTTGATGGTGAGGACACAGTGTCGGGTGAGACGGCCCTGACTGTGGCTGCTAGTGCAGGCCACACAGCCATGGTGGCCACGTTAATAAGGGCCGGTGCCAGCATCAGTAAGGTCAACTCCCGTGGGTTATCACCTCTGACCTGTGCAGTACGTCACGGCCACTATGAGGTAGCCAAGCTGGTGTGGAGTCAAGGTGCAGCCGTGGAGAGCACAGACACCTCCGGCCGCACCCCCCTCATGGTGGCTGCGTCAGAGGGTCACCTAGGCCTGATGGAGCTGCTGATCTCCCGGGGTGCAACACTGACCCGCACTGACCGGGAGGGCCTGGCACCGCTGAGCTGGGCCTGCCTGCGGGGCCACGTGCACGCGGTCCAATACCTCGCCGACTGTAACGCCGACCTTAACCATGCTGACAAGACTGGTCGCACCCCTCTGGACCTGGCTGCCTACCAGGGTGACCCCATCGTGGTTCAGTTCCTGCTGGACCGAGGGGCGCTTGTGGAGCACGTGGATATCAATGGTATGAGACCCCTCGACCGTGCTATCAGAGCTCGTAACCCTGCCGCTGTCCAGTGCTTCCTACGCCGGGGGGGGGGGCTAAGCTAGGTCCAGCCACCTTGGCAATGGCCACTGGCAAGCCTAACATCATGTAAGTAGTCCTACCATAATCATATGCTACTATATTGACAAGAAAGGTTCACAAGCTGCAATGTTAATATAACTAAAAATCATATAATCTTCATGGTAATTTATGTTTTCTTTTATTTCAAGGATTGTAATAAACTCTTACCTATTGTTCATTAACTTCTTCATAATTTTCCCTTAGGTATATTTGATGTATTTATGAATATGTAATTAGGCCTATTTGATTCTATCTTCTAAAGGAAACCAACAGTAAACAACATGTTCTTAAATAAATTTCCAATCCCTACAGGGTGATGCTGCTGAACAAACTCCAGGAGGACGGGGTGGCACTGTGCCGTAAGGGTCGGCTGAAGGAGGCTGCTCACCGCTTCTCGTATGCTCTCCGCAAGTTACCCTCCGGTGACCAGGGGGAGCACGCTCAGACCTTCACTCACCTCCGGCTACATCTCACTCTCAACCTCTCACGCTGCAAAAGAAAAATGAATGTAGGTAGAAATAGATTGTTTTATTGCATTGTTCTGTTCAGTATTCAATAATTCCTAAGTTTTGAAAAGCAAGATTTTCATGAATGCAACATCTTTTGTAAATATTCTTGTGATTATGCATTTTTTATCCTTTATTAAAACTTGATGATGAAGCCTAGGAATTTAGTTTCTTTTCATAATTAGTGGTCACTATAATAATGAAACCACCTAAAATAATGAGACTTTAAGTGAGAAGAGTCTGTAATGTAAATAATATATGCAGGTATAAAGTGTTATTGACATAAATAATCCTATTATGATTAAGACATCATATATCAGTTATTTTATATCCGCATTTAATGGTATACTTATCCACTTACTATTGCAGGAAATTGATGAATCAATCCACCTAGCAGATACAGCACTAACAATCAAGAGTGACTCCTACGAGGCCTACTACGCCAGAGCCAGGGCTAAGAGAGAGGCAAAGTAAGTTCAGGAGCATATGTTTATCAATCAAGCAATAATTTCAGATGTATTCATATTATACAATACTGTATATTGATTGTTGAATAGTAATGTACGGTATATCCAATAATAACAACTAAATACAGTAATGTATTGTAGATGTAATTTATTCCAATCAATAAAGAAATACTGGAATAGTTTATGGTGAAATGGAGAAAGCATCTAGATGTTATTATGGAAAAAATAATTACATGTGACATACATTTGGTATTTTTGTATTAATGTACTACTTCAGACTGGAATATTTTTCTGCACTATTATATTCCTTATGAAAACTATCCTATACTTGTTGGTCTGTAGGGGGCTGAGATTTTATTAAGGTTCACAGAGAGTTATAATTAATTGTATATAAAAAATAACATGTACAGTATAATTATATGCACATCTGTAATCCATAGCAAAATTACTATTGTTGGTCATGATTGGTCAGAGTATTGTACAGTATTACAATGGGGCTTTAGTGAGTGATCTCAATGATGTTTTGTGTATAATAGGAAGTGTTAGATAGTCTGTGTTACAACCTGAGCAGGAGTCAACGACGGAGTCATCCAGTCTCTTCTGATAGCTCAGAAGGGCTGGATGGTGTCCGCATCTCAGCCTGGTCAGGTGGACTCTGTCCTCACGAGGAAGGGAGGATTCAGAAGAATGGATTTCGGGAGGTCGTGCCTGCAGCTGCGTGTTGTCTATGAGTGAGTGGATGGAACGGCGAGAGATATGAGTATGGATGTGCTTCTGGAAGCTGGTTTGGGGTGAGCAGGGAGGGAGAAAAGATAGTACAGTCGGCCCCGCAAGGGTGCGCACTAAAAGGGTGCGATTCTCCAACCGTGCGGCAGATGTCCGTGTGGTGCGTATAATCCAAGGGTGCGAAAAAAGCGCGAAAAAAGCAAAGCGTGCGTTCTTTCGCCCAATAACCCCTGAAAAACATGAACTAAGGAAAGAATACCTGTAAGTAGTCCCTCATTATCGACGGGGGTTACGTTCTTAAGACTGCCGTCGATAGCAAAAACCGTCGATACCGCATTACCGTACATTACGGTACCGTACATAACGGTACCGTACATACACGTACAGTATCCGTGGTCTCTATCCTATGTACTTTTAAGTGTTTCCTTTACACATAACCTTACATATTAGAGTATATTGCAAATATCTATCACTGAATACATTAGAGGCCATAATAAACGCAAGAGATACAAGGTTCAGGCACAAATAAGCAAGTAAAAGGCGGGTGGACTTAGAGCTTCTGCCTTGTTTTGACAACATTAAAAATGGAGGTCGAAAGTGACGCTCCGATCGTCGGTGAATCCGAATTCACTCAAAACCTAAAGTCTTTAGGCTAATTATTTTTGCTCTCGTTTTCGGTGTATTTTCTTATTATTGTATGTCTTATTGTTCATTTAATCCACTTTTGGTTGGTATATTAGAGTAATATAAATAAACAATTAATCCGTCGATATATCAGTCGATACTCGAATCGGTCTAAAGTCAGTCGATAGTCGAATCCGTCTATGATAAAGCAATCTGTCTATAAAAAAGCCGTCGATAATGAGGGACTACTGTACAGTATAGAAATGTGATTAGATATTAGATAGAATATGGGTATTACACTCACTTTGGATGGTTTATGTATGCGTGGAGGTTGGGATGTTGGTCTTACTGAGGGTCCGAGGCTCCTCAGTAAGACCAACATCCCAACCTCCACGCATACATAAACCATCCAAAGTGAGTGTAATACCCCTATTCTATCTAATATCTAATCACATTTCTATACTGTGCAGGTATTCTTTCCTTCATGTTTTTCAGGGGTTATTGGGCGAAAAAAGGGTAAGTTTGAAGAGTCCCCGGACTACATAGTGAATTTCCCATAGGTTCTTAAGCTCCAAGGGTGCGTTTTACAAGGGTGCGCGCATGTCTTGGACTTAGGTAACCGCACCCTTGTGGGGCCCACTGTATTTGTGTGTGATAGCATGTGCTGGATGTTGTTTTAATATTTCTTGGTGCCTGTGGATGTGTTGCCATGTAGTGCAGTGTGTGGTGTCGGTTCGTGGAGGCTGCTGCCAGGAATTGAGTGCATCTCATGTCCAGATGGTCTTTGACTTTGAGGACTTGGGTTTCTTGATGTAGGTGAAGTAGCTGTGCAGCCTGTGATGATCTTTAGGGCTTTATTTTGAATAGTCTGCAAGGTCTTATGATGCGTTTCAGCTAAGTTAGAAGCCCAGGCTGGGCTTGCGTATTCCATCACTGATCTTATGAATTGTTTGTAAACTGTGGTGGTGGTTTCTTTGTTGTGTCCAAATTTTGTGTGGGCAAGTGACCTGAGGGCGTAATTCTGGGTGTCAGTTTCTTTTTAATGTTTGTGGTGTGCTGTTTGAATGTCATTTGAGTGTCATATGTTACTCCTAGGATTTTTGGTGAGTTTGTGTGTGTTAGGGGTATGTTTATGGTGAGTTGCGGGGAGTATGCGTGATCTCCTGTCCATCTTGTGAGGAGGGTTGCAGTGGATTTGGCTGGGGCTAAATTAAGTCTGTTTGTAGTGCACCAGTCATGTAATGTGTTGAGATAAGGTTGAAGGAGACTTGTTGCTCTGGCTGGGTCTTGGTGTATGCATGTGAGTGTTATGTCGTCTGCGTAGGAGGCTATGTTCATTTGGGGTGTATTGGGTGTATATATTATATCATGCATGTATAGATTAAAGAGTGCGGGCGACAGGACGGATCCTTGCGGGACTCCGTTTGGGAAATTTCTGATGCTAGATGACTGACCGGCAAAAGATACGTGTGCACATCTGCCTGCTAGGAAGTTGGCCAGCCACCTTTTTGTGTTGTTGTGCATGTTTGTGTTGTAAATTTTGTTTATTAGGTTGTGGCGGGGGATGGCATCGAAGGCTTTACTAATATCGAGTGTGGCAAGTAGTGATTTGTGTGGTGGTCTGGCTGAGTTGATGCTGTCAAAAGCTCTTTGTGTAAGGTCTGTAAGAAGAGTGTTTGTGGAGTACAGTGGCCTGAAGCCATGTTGTGTTGGAGCTAGGGGTAAGGCGTGTGTAATTAGTTGTAGTATGTAGTACAAGGCGTTCTATGACTTTGGAGGGGGTGCAGAGGAGTGTGATAGGGAGGGTAGCGTGGGGTCTTTGTTGGGTTTGGGGAAAGTGATGATGATCCCATGCTTCCAGATGTCTGGTATTGTGTTGTGTGAATAACTGTAGTTTGATATGTTAGTGAGTGCTTGTATGCCTTGTGGTCCCAGGTGAAGGAGTAGAGTCTGTTGTTGTGATTGCAGCATGTGATTGTGTTGTGTTGCTGTTGGAAAGAGTTTTTGTTCCCTAAGCTGCCTGGCCGAACAGCCCCGAGTCCCTGAGAAAGGCCATGGCCACGATCGGGCTTTCCCACAGAGCTCTCATTGAGTGTAGATTGTGTTGTTGGCGTAAGTGGTTGTGTGAAATGCAGTCTTCTATGATGTGTTTAATGGTATGGGGTGCTGTGTTACATCCCGGGCAGGCGTCGACAACGGAGTCATCCAGTCTCTTCTGATAGCTCAGGAGAGCTGGATGGTGTCCGCATCTCAGCCTGGCCAGGTGGACTCTGTCCTCGCGAGGAAGGGAGGATTCGGAAGGATGGATTTCGGGAGGTCGTGCATGCAGCTGCGTGTTGTCTGTGAGTGAGTGGATGGATCGGTGAGAGATATGAGTATGGATGTGCTTCTGGAAGTTGGTTCGGGGTGGGCAGGGAGGGAGAGAGGACAATAATTGTGTGTGATACCGTGTGCTGGGTGTTGTGTTGATATTTCTTGGTGTCTGTGGGTGTGTTGCCATGTAGTTTAGTGGGTGGTCTTGGTTCGTGGAGGCTGCTGCCAGGAATTGAGTGCCTCTCATGTCCAGATGGTCTTTGACTTTGAGGATTTTGGTTTCTTGATGTAGGTGATCTGTGGGTGCAGTAGCTGTGCAGCCTGTAATGATCTTCAGGGCTTTGTTTTGAATAGTCTGTAAGGTCTTATGATGTGTTTCACCTAGGTTAGAAGCCCAGGCTGGGCTTGCGTATTCCATCACTGATCTTATGTATTGTTTATATACTGTGGTGGTAGTTTCTTTGTTGTGTCCAAATTTTGTGTGAGCAAGTGACCTGAGGGCGTTAAGTCTGGGTGTCAGTTTCTTTTTAATGTTTGTGGTGTGCTGTTTGAATGTCATATGAGTATCATATGTTACTGCTAGGATTTTGGGTGTGTGTGTATGTGTTAGGGGTGTGTTGTTTATGGTGAGTTGAGGGATGTATTCGTGTTCTCCTGTCCAACTTGTGAGCAGGGTTGCGGTGGATTTGGCTGGGGCTAGATTAAGTCTGTTTGTAGTGCACCAGCCATGTAGTGTGTTGAGATAGGGTTGAAGGAGATCTGTTGCTCTTTTTGGGTCATGGTGTGTGCATGTGAGTGTTATGTCATCTGCATAGGAGGCTAAGTTTATTTGGGGCGTATTGGGTGTAGTTATATCGTGCATGTACAGATTGAAGAGTGCGGGCGATAGGACGGATCCTTGTGGGACTCCGTTTGGAAAGTTTCTGATTTTAGATGACTGACCGGCAAAAGATACGTGTGCACATCTGCCTGCTAGGAAGTTGGCCAGCCACCGTTTTGTGTTGTTGTGCATGTTTGTGTTGTAGATTTTGTTTGTTAGGTTGTGGCGGGGGATGGCATCGAAGGCTTTACTAATGTCGAGTGTGGCTAATAGTGATCTGTGTGGTGGTCTAGCTAAATTGATGCCGTCGAAAGCTCTTTGTGTAAGGTCTGTGAGAAGAGTGTTTGTGGAGTCTATCTATCTATCTATCTATTGCCTGACGCCGTGATCCCCGAAGGGGTGGCCAGTGGAGTGCAGTGGCCTAAAGCCATGTTGTGTTGGAGCTAGGGGTAGGTCAGGTGTAATTAGTTGTAATACTAGGCGTTCCATGACTTTGGAGGGGGAGCAAAGGAGTGTGATGGGGCGGTGCGAGGAGGGTAGCGTGGGGTCTTTGTTGGGTTTGGGGAATGTGATGATGATACCATGCTTCCAAATGTCTGGTATTGTGTTGTGTGAATAGCTGTAGTTTGATATGTTAGTGAGTGCTTGTATGCCTTGTGGTCCCAGGTGTCTGAGGTGTATGTTGCTTATGTTGTCTAGGCCACAGGCGGGTGAGTGCTTGAGATTGTTGATGATATGCTTTGTCTGGTGATTGGTGAAGGGTGTATAGTCAGGATCTGTGGGGAATTGTCTCTTACGTCGGATGACACGTCGGTCGTCTTTGTGAGGTTTTAGGTGGCTGACATGTGAAAAGTGATTGATGAGAGTGTTTGCTTGTTGTTTACATGAAGGAGTAGAGTCTGTTGTTGTGATTGCAGCATGTGATTGTGTTGTGTTGCTGTTGGAAAGTGTGATGCTGTTTAGTGTTTTGTATAGTTTTTTGGGGTTTGTTTTGTGATCAAGTGTTTGTAGGAAGTTATTCCAATTTAGTTTTTGTTGTTCTTGTATTTTGTTGTTAGTTTGGGTGTTGAGTGCTTGAATTTGTTGTGTGATGTCTTGTGTGTGGGGTGCTGGGGAGTGTTTCAGTATGTCGCGTTGTCTGATGAGGTTTTGAATTTCTGGTGTGAAGTTGGGGTTGTGTCTTTTTCTGTTACCTCTTGGAATGTGTTTCTTGTCAGCATTTTGGATAGTTTTATTGAGTATGTGTACAGCATTGTTGATGTTAGTGATGGGTGTACTGTTTAGAGTTGTGAAGTGTTGTTCTGTCTCATTTGTGAATGCTTCCCAGTTAGCTCTTTTATAATTGGTGTATGTGTGTTTGTGGCTAGCTGGGGTGAGTCTGGTTTTGGTGGTGATAATGATCGGGAGGTGGTCAGAGCCTAAGGTTCTGACCACCCTCCAGGATGTTGTGGGGGCGAGTTCTGGGGAGCAAAAGGTGATGTCTGGAGATGATGGGTTATAGAGGGCTTGGTGAGGAATATGGGTATGTTGATGGATGTCGTTAAGGATGATGAGGTTATCGGTTTGGTTTTGTAGTACCAGCCCTCTGTCTGTGTCGGGGTTGTCGACAAACCAGGCCGACGTCTTGGCGTTGAAGTCACCACCCAGGATGATGTGTGGGGTGTTTGTGATGTGTTGTAAGTGTGGTCTGTATTCATTTGGTACTGTAGGGGATGTTTGGGGAGGGATGTATGTGTTTATGATGGTTATGTTGGAGTTGTTGCCAGTGCGTATTTTAGTTGACTGTATTTCTGTTGTGTTATCATTTGGGGGGAGGAGTGATTTGGTTTGTACACTGGTTACTATGTATGATATTTCTTTGTGTACCAGGGTGATGAGTCCACCGCCCCCGCCGACAGCCCGGTCTTGTCTGATGGTGGTGAAATTATGAAATGTGGGTGTTTTTTGTGTTGTGCGGAGTTTTGTTTCTTGTAAGATGGCAATGTGTATGTTGTGTTGTTTGATGAAGTGTGAGAGTTCGTGTTTCTTTGTGTTGATGCCATCTATGTTCAGTTGAAGAATGTTAATGTTATGTGCACGATGTATGTTGGGTGCTGCTGCACGAGGATGGGGTGGGGGTGGGGGTGGGGGGGGTGGGGGTGGGAGTGAGGGAGGGGCTGGGGGTTGGGATGGGTGAGGTGGGGGTGGGGATTTGGGAGCAGGAGATGGGGGTTGGAATGGATTAGGATGGGGTGTGGTGTGTTGAGTTGAGGATGTGGATGGTATGGGAAGGTTAGGTGGGTTAGGGAGGAGAGGTGGACGGGTTTTAGGGGGGGGAGTGGATGATATGGGAAGGTTAGGTGGGTTGGGGAGGAGAGGTGGACGGGTTTTAGGTGAGGGATTTGACTGGGAGAGGGAGGGGCATGAGGAACAGGTCCAGGTGTTTGTGTAGTGTTTCTTGGAGGCAAGTGTTGTGCAGGTGAAGTGGGTCCAGTTCCCGCATGAGTTGCAGAGAACTGAACCCTTAGTATGGCGACTCGAAGTGATGGGTTTTGAGCAAGTTGGACATATGTATGTGAACGTGGGTCCTGGGTTGCTCTCAATGTCTCCGGCTAGAAGAAGTCTTCGAGAAATGACAGCCGGAGAGTCATTTCTCGGTGTAGGAAAAACTGTGTGATGTGTGTGTGTGGTGTGAGAGGTGTGGAAATTCCCGGCGCGACCGAAGCCGCTCCAAGGACCCGTGCCCCCAGGGAGGGGGCAGGGGATGGTTGTGACGGTTTGGCTCCCGAAACTGCTCCCCGCGGCCGGCATCCGGTTTTCCTCCACTGGTCGTTGATTTTGTCTTCGGCCGTGGAGGGTCGGCAGCCATCCGCGGTTGGCAGCCTCGGGAGGTGGCCCCACGGCGTAGACGCCGCCACATGTTGGAAAGAGTGATGCTGGTTAGTGTTTTGTAGATTTTTGGGGGGTTTCTTTTGTGATCAAGTGTTTGTAGGAAGTTATTCCAGTTTAGTGTTTGTTGGTCTTGTATTTTGTTGTTGATCTGGGTGTTGAGTGCTTGGATTTGTTGTGTGATGTCTTGTGTGTGGGGTGCTGGAGAGTGTTTCAGTGTGTCGCGTTGTCTGATGAGGTTTTGAATTTCTGGTGAGAAGTTGGGGTTGTGTCTTTTTCTGTAACCACTTGGAATGTGTTTCTTGTCAGCATTTTGGATAGTTGTGTTGAATGTGTGGACAGCATTGTTGATGTTAGTGATAGGTGCGCTGTTTAGGGTTTCAAAGTGTTGTTCTGTCTCATTTGTGAAAGCTTTCCAGTTGGCTCTTTTATAATTAGTGTAAGTGTGTCTGTGGCTAGCTGGAGTGAGTCTGGTTTTGGTGGTGATAATGATCGGGAGATGGTCGGAGCTTAAGGTTTTAACCACCTTTCAGGATATTGTGGGGGCGAGTTCTGGGGAGCAAAAGGTGATATCTGGAGATGATGGGTCGTAGAGGGCTTGGTGGGGAGTATGGGTATGTTGATGGATGTCGTTGAGGATGTAAAAGTTATCTGATTGGTGTTGTAGGACCAGCCCTCTGTCTGTGTCAGGGGTTGTCGACAAACCAGGCCGATCTCTTGGCGTTGAAGTCACCACCCAGGATAATGTGTGGGGTGTTTGTGATATGTTGTAGTTGTGGTCTGTATTCGTTGGGTACTGTGGGGGATGTTTGGGGAGGGATGTATGTGTTTATGATGGTTATGTTGGATGTGTTGCCAGTGCATATTTTAATGGATTGTATTTCTGTTGTGTTATCATTTGGGGGGAGGAGGGATTTGGTATGTGCACTGGTGACTATATATGTTATGCCTTTGTGTACCAGGGTGATGAGGCCACCGCCACCGCCAACAGCCCGGTCTTGTCTAATGGTGGTGAACTCTTGAAATGTAGGTGTTTTTTGTGTAGTGCGGAGTTTTGTTTCTTGTATGATGGCAATGTGTATGTTGTGTTGTTTGATGAAGTGTGAGAGTTCGTGTTTCTTTGTGTTGATGTTTGTTTAGAAGAATGTTAATGTTGCGTGTGCGGTGTATGTTGGGTGCTGCTGCACGAGGATGGGGTGGGGGTGGGGTACCGCCGTGCAAAGGTATTTGGTTCAATTCTGACAAAAATTGTCAAATTTCCCATTAATATCACCATAAATGTCACCATGGCTGTTTAATATGTTTATGGATGGTGTGCTGAGGGAGGTGAAAATGAGAACTATGGGAAGAGGATTAGGTTTAGTAGGAAAGAATGGTAGAGATTGGGAGTTGAATCAATTGCTGTTCGCTGATAACACAGCGTTGGTGGCGGATTCTGAGGAGAAATTGCAGCGGGCAGTCAAAGAGTTTGGAGTGGTTTGTGGGAGGAGGAAACTGAAGGTGAATATCAATAAAAGTAAAGTAATGGTGTGTAATAGGGGTGATCATAGGGTGAATCTAGATGTGAGGCTGGATGGGGAAATATTGGAACAAGTAGAGTGTTTTAAATATCTAGGAGGAACGATAAGCAGGAGTGGAGGTATGGAAATGGAGGTAAAACAGAGAGTGTGTGGAGGAAAGAAAGTTTTCGGAGCAATGGGAAGTATGTGGAAGATGAGAAATCTCTGAATGAAAGTAAAAAGTGCAATGTATCAAGGAATTGTTGTGCCAACAGTGATGTATGGGGCTGAGACATGGGCTCTGAAGAAAAGGAGAGAAGAAAGCTGGATGTGATGGAGATGAGCTGCTTGAGGAGTATGTGTGGAGTTACTCGTAGAGACGGATTGAGGAATGAAGAGATACGTAGGAGAGTGGGGCAGCAGGAACATTTGTCAGCCAGAGTGGACAGAAGGGTGCTGAGCTGGTATGGTCATGTTGAACGAATATGAGATGAAAGGCTTACAAAGAGAATATATGAGTCAGATACAAGGGGAGATAGAAGGGCAGGAAGACCCCCATTGAGATGGAGAGACTGTGTAAGACAAGCTTTGGATGATAGAGGAATGACTATAGATCAGGCAAAGGAAGTGGTAATAAACAGGAATGAATGGAGAATGCTTGTGAATAGTTCAGTGAACACGTGGTCATTTGGGGGAAGGGGTCGGGTGCAAGTTGGACTAGATAATAGTCCATCAGGTGCCTGGCCCAGGGAGACGATTAATATGAAGGGCGGGCTTGTGGCTTTGGCTCCGCTACATGTCTGCCTGCCGAGATCGGAGCCTCTCCAGGTGGTCGGGGGTCAGGGGAGTGCTGGAGCGACCTTGGTGACCCTGGTCTCTGGGTATTCTGGGTGACCTAGATGTGTGTGGATTTTGTGTTTTGTCTGTGTTTGTTCGCTGTTTTGTCTTGTGTTTTACTGTTCTTGCTCTGTCTTGAGACGGCCACCCCCAAGAAAATACAAAAAAAACAAATAATAATAAAATAGAGGGAAATAAAATAAAAAATAGGAAAAGTGGGGATTGGGCCTGAGCATATAGATAGATAGATATTTTAAAGTCACCCATAATATTAAATAACTTATATTTATATATATACGGAAGAAGGGATTTTCTTGCTTTTTTTTATGATAGTTCATCATACTTATAATTTTGCTTTTAGTAATTTCTTGCTACATATGGCCATTCCCACAACTACCATACTATATAAGCACTTAGTGTAGCCATCTAGTATATAGTAAATACATGCAGAATCGTAAGAAATCATGATAAAGTTTGCATAGCCTAGGTGTTGAGTATTGTTGATGTCGACCAAAGTAGCTCTGGCGCTACTTCGGAAGCGTCCACCAGAGGTCTCTGGTGAATTCCTGGTAGGGAGAATTGAGTTGCTTCCCACATACTGTGCATGGATAGTCGCCACTTCTTTCCATAGTTCAACACCCTACTCCACTAATCATGACCTTTGTTTTATCTATGTTAACTCTTAGATCCTTATTTGCCATACCTTCCCTCCATCTTTTGAACTTCTCCTCTGCTTCCTGCACACTATCTGTGATAAGAACTAGATCATCTGCATATAACAGCTCCCATGGGAGTCATGTCCTAAATTCCCTTGACAGTGCCTCCAGGACTAAAACAAACAGTAATGTGCTCAGCACTGAACCTTGGTGAACTCCAACATTCACTGGGAACTCTTCGCTCAGGCCCCCGTTTACTCTAACTGCTGCCCATGACCCCTCATACATTATCATTATCACACGCACCAGCCACTCTTCTACTCCGAGTTTTCTCATAGCCCACTGCACTACTTCCCTGAGTACACGGTCAAAGGCCTTCTCCAGATCTACAAAAACTAGGTATAACTCCCTGTTTTTCTCTAAGTACAGTACTGTACCTCTCTTGCATTTGCCTAAGAATGAAGATAGCATCAGTTGTGCCACGTCCCGGCATAAATCCAAACTGCATGTCGCTGATAGCAACACTTTCCCTGATCATGCATTCAAAGACCCTTTCACTGACTTTCATGACTTGATCGAGCATTTTAAACCCCGATTATTTCCCATCTAAGAGTCACCCTTGCCTTTGTATATATTTACTATAACACTTTTCTGCCATGCATCTTCGTAGCGCAATGGATAAATGCACTGAATTTCGGTGTGAGCAACCTAGGTTCGAATCCCTGGACTGCCACATGTATTTGTTGATTTCATTAATTGAGTTTAGGAGTAAAGTCGGTTGGTGGAGGTAACATAATAATGCATTGGGAATTTTTTCCTCCTTTATGATAGCATTAAGCTCTGTGACTAATTTTACCCAAATATCTCCTGGTGCTTTTAGCATCTCAGCGACAATGCCAGAGCTCCCAGCGGCTTTCCCGGATTTCATTTTATCTATAGCACTTTTAACAGCGTTGTACCCTATCAAGATGGCAAGTTGCTGAAAGCAGTAAAGAGTATGTATGAGGGTGCAAAGGTGGCAGTACGTGTGGAGAGTGAGCAGAGTGAGTTCTTTTACCTGAATGTTGGTTTGAAACAGGGGTGTGTGATGTTCCCGTGGTTGTTTACTGTATATATGGATATATGGATGGAGTCATGAAAGAAATACTATCAAGAGCAGTGGATGTTGGTGTATCGCTGAAAAGGGAGGGAAATAAGTGAAAGCTGCCTATACTGCTGTTTGCGGATGATACAGTTCTGATGAGCGATAATGAATGGGAGCTGCAGGGTTTGGTAAATGAGTTTGGAACAGTGTGCAAAAAACGGAATTTGAAGGTAAATGCGGGGAAGAGCAAGGTTATGGTCTTCGAAAGGGGTGAAGTCACAGAGTGTGAGGTGAAGTTGAATGGTCAGGCTATGGAGATCGTCGGCTCTTTTAAGTATCTGGGCAGTGTGTTGAGTAAAGATGGGGCTGTGGATGAGGAGGTGCGAGAGAGGGTGCAACAGGGGAAGAGGGTTGTAGGAACGTTGAAAGCAGTAACAAGAAATAGGGTGGTCAGTATGTAAGTGAAGAAGTCCTTGCATGACAGTGTGGTAATCCTGACACTAACTTACGGAAGCGAAGCATGGACGTTCGGGAAGAGACTTAGACCAAGAGTGAGAGCGGTGGAAATGAGTTACTTGAGAAGTGCGTGCGGAGTTACAAGGAGGGATAGACAGACGAATGAGGAAGTAAGAAGGAGGTGTGGTGTGGAGGTAGATGTGCTGGAAAGTGTGAAAAGGAACAACTTGAGATGGTTCGGCCATATGGAACGTATGGAAAGCGAGAGATTGACTAAGAGGGTGTACGAGAGCGAGGTGGAAGGACAGAGAGGGAGAGGTGCACTGAAGGGGAGGTGGAAGGATAGAGTGAGGAAGTATATGAATGAAGGCGGTGCTGGTTGGGAGGAGGGGCGTCGACTGACTGGCGACAGAGGTGCTTGGGGGCCGTTCGTTCGTGGCCACTCCTTCGGGGTTCACGGCGTCGAGCAATAGATAGATACCCTATCAAAGGTGGAGGGCCTTGTACTGGGACTACAATGCTGAGCTGTTCCCTGTTCCATTCAAACTCCACTTTAAGCAGTCTTTCATAATGCTCCTTCCACCCCTCTCTGATTTCGTTTTCTGTGTAAACAGTCATGCCACTGTCATTATTTATGCATCTTACACCCACGACGTCCTGACTACAGTCCTTCACATTCTTAGCTAATTTATAAACCCCATTGGTATTATTAGTGCTGCAAACTTGTTCTATTACGCTATCCTGTATGGTTTTCTTTGCCCTGTAGACCTTTCTTCTAGCATAACGTTTGGCGGACAGGTATTTTTCCTTGCTGCCACCTTCCTTCCATACTTTGAAACACTGTACATAGAAAACAAAAAGTGGTTATTGTGTGAGGTGGAAATTAAAACTGTTTTGGCTAGTTACAGTACAGTACTATGAACTGTTCGGATGTGGCGATGCAGTTGGCTTGGCGGCCACGGCTACGGTCTATTCACATTTTTTTTCAATAATTGATTATGGATTATGGATTATGTTTTATGTATAAATATTTTTATATTGATTATTGATTATTACTGATTTATTTCACCATTGTAAACATTACTAAGTCACTGTTGACTGCTTTCATGCATCGTTTGGGACTAAAGAAAATCAATACAAGCTTTTGTTAGGCCTGCAAGCAAGCAAGAGTCAGCTGACTGACTGGCTATGTGTTTTTGTTCTTTTTGGTTACCGTATACGGACCATCCGCTAAGACAACAAAACTTTCTCTAGTGCGGTTTTAAGTGGTTTTAAGCCATGAAATAATGCAATGGAGCTATGTAGACCACCCGCGTGATGCGGAGCAAACTCGATATGAAGCTATCAAGTCCAGCCGGGCGAGGAGGGTTAAGAATGGGTGAAGTAATTTATTTTACTTGGGCTATTATTAAACAATTTCATTCATCTTAGAAAGAATAAGTGATATTCAGAGACCATCCATGTACTTTTGTTGTTGATATTGTTTTTTAAATGTTGAAATACAAAACTACCTACAGTACCGTACTTATAGTAGTAGTAGTAGTAGTTGTTCCCTAGGCTGCCTGGCCGAACAGCCCCGAGCTCCTACTTGTTAAGTACTGTATTTCAATTTGAGATCAGATCATATAACCTGTTCCCATGGTCCAGGGTTGTTTTTGGTCCCAAGGTTATAGTCCAGGGGTGTTTTTGGACCCAAGGCTATAGTCCAGGGGTGTTTTTGGTCCCAAGGCTATATATAGTCCAGGGGTGTATTTGGTCCCAAGGCTATAGTCCAGGGGTGTTTTTGGACCCACGACTATAGTCCAGGGGTGTTTTTGGGCCCAAGGCTATAGTCCAGGGGTGTTTTTGAGGCCCAAGGCTATATAGTCCAGGGGTGTTTTGAGGCCCAAGGCTATAGTCCAGGGGTGTTTTTTTACCCGAAGCTATAGTCCAGGGTTTGGGCTATCATTACACGATTGTATGCAGCTTAGGAAGGATCTGTAGGCATTGAAAGGGTAAAGACTATCTCGATCAACCCTCTGACTTCCACATATCCTTCCTAAACTGAATAAAATCGACTGAAATACACCATAAAACAAATGAAATGCGTATTGGATCTTGAAAGAGTTAGAACTTGGAAACAAAACGATGACTCGTAAAGCATTACCACTTCGAATCACCATCCAGCATTTAACTTTGCTTACAATTAATAAGTTTATTCACCAGTTATTACCATATATAAATTTTCTTCCGTATTTTGGCATTCAATTGTCCTATAGCGGCTTTGAATTATCGTAAATTAATCTCCAAACCACCTCTTCAATCTTAATGAATCTGAGAATCAACGAATCACCAACTAATTGTAGTAATTGACCAACAAACCATATAATAACCCGAAGTGAATCCCTGAATTAATAATTAAGCAATCAAACTGTCATAATTTCCACATATGACAATAATGTAATAAATTATATATGAAAATAAAATAACAGGCTTCGAACCATAGAGTAAGAATACCTAAGAGGGGTGTCTTCGAAAATCAGCCGTGTTAATAGTAGTTGGCCATTATTTACAGATTTGGCTGGAACCCTGCACTAGATGGCGGTAGCGCATAGCTCCTCCCTATCGCGGGAAAATACTTCTGTCGTCTGTTTATTGACAGTTCCTCTCCCTTGCTGCAATGGTGTACACGTGTCTCGTGTAGAGTCTATAGAAACTCATGTAACTTGTTTGCTATCACCATATCAGCCATAGTCATTATGAATACAATGATTTAAGAGTACACTGATATGCAAAAGCACTCCAAAGTATTGCCTACACTGAAATGTGAACAATACTCCATTAACCCCTTCTGTACCGTCGTCGTATGTTATATTTTTTTCTAGCAATATGTAGACGATTTTATACAGCTTAGAAAGGATCTGTGGTAGTTAAAAGGGTTGATTGAGATAGTTGGAAGCCTTATAATTGCTAAAGATCCTTCTTAAAGTGAATACAATCGATTAGTAGGAGCCAGAGTCGAATCAAAAGACGTCGTCGTTATAGAAGGGGTTAATTACATAGCTTACCAAGCTGAACCAAGCCTCCGTGATGATGTAAGGAGGCTGTGGTTGACCTTGAGAATAAAGATATGGTTTGCAATGGATCATGAAGGCTGTTGATGATTATTTGATAGTGACTGTAAATTTATTAACAATGAAGCGGCTCGCTTGGTGTAGTGACTAGCGTCTCGGACTTCCACCCAGAAGGCCCGGGTTCGCGCCCACGCTCGGTGCGTTAACAAAAATTCACAAGCACTGAGTCGTTACCATCCCTCATGAGCAAAGGGATGGGGTAGTAGTACAGGACCCCAATGGAAATACGCCTAATCGGCCTTATTGAGCTATCCTTAGCTAGCTTAGCATGCGCTAGCTTTAAGAACTATTATTATTATTATGAATGTAGCCTATATTAAAACTAATCTCAATTGAAGACAAGTATTTACATTGTAATATAAGTTACTAACTTGGAAGTACACACAGCCACACTCAAACTTTGGTCAAACATAAATAATATATACCGGTATATATATATATATAATTTATATATATATATATATGTATATATATATATAGAGAGAGAAAAGTAGTGTACCGATACATATAATTAAAACAAAAACAATGGAGGGTACATCCGTAGATTTATTCACGTTGAGTAGTTCTGGAACCCTGCAATAGATGGCGCTGAATTTTTTTTTCGAAAAATGGTAACTGGCAACGTTTAGAGGCACCTTTTTATTAATAGAATACATAGGAAGACTATCTCCTATACACAATCACTGCTTCGAACCATCTCATTTAACCCATTTTTACTACCACAGATCATTCTTAAGCTGCACAAAATTATCTAAATATACCTATAATAAAATATACGTCACCGGTACAGAAGGGGTTAAGTATAATATATACTCGATTATATAACATTTGACTAGTTAATGGCTATTATGATGAACAATGTGGGTACTGTACAGTCGCGATGAATTATATTATCTTTTATCATCAAGAATTTATATGTAAAAATCAAAGTATATATATTCAGTGCTATAATTACCGAATGTATGTTATAGGTATGGACATATTTGAGTGTAAAGAAGGCTAATATGGCGCATCAAGTGAACCAATATGGCGGAGGTTGGCCGATATTTGTCATCGATGATCTCTCGAATGTTCACTGATTAGCTATCTACCTTATTACATTAACCTAATGAAACTTTAATCCCTTCACCACCATTACGTAATTTTCATCATAATCTGGTTACCATTAGACGATTTTGTATATTTTGCATCTACCTTTACATTAATATTCCGGCATTTCCTTCGCATCACATGGTATATTATACAGTATGTATTTTTTGTTTCATTTTCTTCGTACATTTTTCTTTTTTGTTGGTGGTTACTGGGATAGAGACTGATTTGACTCGAAGCAAGTGATTCGTTCAGTGACTCGCTTGACTTCTTGGTTCCGAGCCGAAGATGAGGGTCTGGACTTTTCATTCGTCCATTTTGTTGCTGCTCTCCACAAGGTAAGGAACTCGTGTGAGTGTCTCTCGTGTTGATGATTTATTTAGGCGATTAGATTTTGACTGCAAAGGTTCATTTTCATTTCATCATAGACGATCATAGGTTAGAGGAGCTGTTCTGTTTAATATAGGCATTTAGTTTACCCGCTTGCTTGATAACTGTATGGCAAACGAGGCCATGCTGTATCCCGTGTTTTCAGTGATCGTCTGCCAAGGTAAAGTTACGCTCTATAGTTCCCATCATAGGCTAACACGAGGTGATTAAATGTTCAAAACTACGTAAATACATGAAAGTTTTCCCGTATTCCCTGCATTTTAATTAATTTTATTAATTTTATTAATTTTTATTGGGCTGAACTTTTCATTCGGCCATTTTGTTGCTGGTCCCCACAAGGTAAGGAACTCGTGTGCGGTCTCTCGTGTTGATGTATTTGGTCTATTAGATTTTGACTACTACGGTTCATTTTCATTTAATCATAGACGATCATAGGTTAGAGAGGAGCTTTTATGTTGGAATATAGGAATTTAGTTTGTTTACCTGCTTGATTGAGGTTCTAGTACCGGCTGGCAAACGAGGCCATGCTGTATCCCGTGTTTTCAGTGATCGTCTGCCAAGGTAAAGTTACGCTCTATAGTTCCCATCATAGGCTAACACGAAGTGATTAAATGTTCAAAACTACGTAAATTCATGCAAGTTTTCCTGTATTTTAATTTTAATTAATTTTATTAATTTTTATTAGCCTAGGAAGGGACAATATAAAGATTATGCCCCCTCGGCTTATCAGACTGCAAACGGTAGTAGCCCAATACAGTTTATTATATCAAGGAAACTGGCCACATTTTCTTGACTAGGCCTATTGTTATTAGTTTTCATAAAATAGATGTATCAGTAGAAAATTAAATATTAATATTTTAGGTCGCTCGTTTTAATAGACTCGTTTTATGCGGGACCCTACTGTATATGTAGGCTAATTTGTAACACCCATCGGAATTTATCCAGTTTTACACCGGGTCGAAACCATCTATATATTAGACAAATATGTTAGTTAGGTCATGTACTTCATTGCCATATATGTCCACCCCGTCGGAAATTAATTATAAAAAATCTCTAAATCTCTAAACAAAAATATGAACTGGGAACGTGACCTGGGTTTAGACCGTTGGTGAGACAAGTTAGGGTAAATTGATACGGTGTGACAGTCACGAGTTTTAGAATGTGTTTTTTGTTTTTGCATTTTTTCTTTGATATACAGTGGTTTACCTAACTAAGAAACTTAAGAAACCTAACCTAAAAGTAATACGTGGATAGAAACTAACTTAAAATGTACGCAATTACCAAAGCAGCACTGGATCGCGCAACTGTAAGGTCCCCCGAGTAAGGTAGGAGGAAAAAAAAAAATCTATAAAGCAAATCCCGTAAAACAGGACTTGTCATTATGCAGACAAGACTGTGTTTTACCCTATATCTCCCTTATAATACATTTGCGACGGGAAGGACATATATAGGACTGAAGACTATTATATAACATACCTATAGGCTACACAAACATCGATGGGGCTTGTAACTGTCAAACCGTAAAATCTTACCCAAGTTCATTTTCGGTTAGGTTAGGCTAGGGGCCTAGGCTATATTTTTTTTTTTTTTTTTTTTCGATGGATAGGCTAGGCTACTTGTAAAACTCGTCCCAGTGTAAAACCGGATATCTTTGAAATATCTTTGAAATATCTTTGGTATTGCTGACTCTTAAGCAAGGTTCACACATTGGCGAGTCGGAGCGCAACTCCAACGCGAGTGATGACATTTTTGCACTCGCCAATGATTATCCCAAATTCGCCGACACTCGCCAACACTCGCACAGACATCCGTGGACTCGCGGTGGACCGCGTAGACTCGCGAACGCGGCCAAATCTTTTGTACAGAAACAAAAATTGGAGTCAAGTGGGAGTAGGACGCCAACTCGCATAGACTCGCGTAAACTCCTGTAGACTCGTGTGACACTCGTGTAGACTCGCTGATCGCGAGTCTACAGGAGTGTCACGCGAGTCTACAGGAGTGTCACGCGAGTCTACATGAGTGTCACAAGAGTCTGTTTATATTATCAACAAAAATCGTAGCAGCGAAACTACTGCATCTATGGCTTTCATATTTTTACCACATGTACCTTACCCTTTTGGCTACCCACAAAAAAAATCCCAAATTCCTCCTCCCACACACTCGCTGACTGTCTGTCCCGTCAGAAGGAAAAAAAAATGAAAATCTGTGGCGGCGAAACGACTGCACCAATCGGTTCCATATTTGTGTGACAAGTCCCTTACCCTTCTGCCTTCCCCCCCACCACACCTCCAACCGCCTCCCACCACCCACTTCCAGCGTATCCGTACGAAGATAAGGAAAAAAAGGAAAATCTGTGGCGGCGAAACGACTGCACCAATCGGTTCCATATTTGTGTGACAAGTCCCTTACCCTTCTGCCTTCCCCCCACCACACCCCCAACCGCCTCCCACCACCCACTTCCAGCGTACCCGTACGAAGATAAGGAAAAAAAGGAAAATCCGTGGTTGCGAAACTACCTTACCAATCGGCTTCATATTTGTAACAAGAGTCAATTACGCTTCTACCTTCCCCACACCATTCCCCCAAACCACCTTCCCACCACCCTCCTACCCATACATAATAATAATGATGTGGAATATGTATAGGATAATTATATGATGACCAATAATAATATACAGATTGATATCCAACATGAAATATAAATAAATACAAGATATAAATTAAATAGAATATACACTCCTGTTAACTTCCTGTAGACTAGTGTTCATCTCGTGTAAACACCTGTGACACTCATGTAGACTCCTGTAGACTCGCACTCGTACCCTGGAATTTGACCATTATTTTTCAAATTTTGGTGGTGCGTGTTGGGGTCGTGTTAAACTCGCCTAAACTCGTGTAAACTAGTGTTAAATTTGTGTTCAATTTGTGTTCTATGCGTGTTTACTCGCATCAGCTGCTACTCGCGTTGGGTTCGGGCTCCATCAACGGCGACTTGCGGCGAGTGTGACTCGCGTTGGCCTCGCGCTCCGACTCGCCTATGTGTGAACCTACCTTTAGGTACGGTCGTGATTTTAGTTTTTTTCTTTTCTTTTGTAATCTTCAGAATGTGCAACACTAGCCAGTGGTCTTTTATTGGGAACGCTACAGCCAAGACGTAACATCGTGGACACCCCATACATACCAACAAAGTAACCTACAGGTCCGATCAGATTAAGGTAGTGCATTTGCGAGTTTAGTTCTATTAGGAAGATGGAGCTGTAGGCTAGTCATCGATGTTTAACCATCCCGCCCCGGGCTGTCTTACCAAAGGACGGAAGTCGTATCCGGGCGATCTGGCCGAAAAACTTCTAGGCCTAGGCTACCGTATCTATATTTGGTACGATTTTAGTTACTAGACACCTATTGGACAGGTACCACCGATGATTTAATACATATTTGCTTTCGGTTTCCACGCATCCAACACAAAGCTACAACTTTTTCTGGTCCGGTAATAGTATTGAAAATAACTTTTTAAATGTGGTTTTCGACGAGAATAAAACTGCGCGTTTGTGCCGAAAATCGGCAGCGGGGGGAGTCGGTAGTCGCTTCGGATCGTCGCGGTTTGTTTACCCCGGACACTCGAGGCTACTACGGCCAGCTGTTTTACTTGCCCCCTGCTGGCCACATATATGACTATTTTTATAATTCACGGGGGGGTGAGGGGGGGCAGAGCCCCCCCCCCTCAACCCTGTCCTGTATCCCACGCCCTATAACGCAAGTTTTTATCAAAAAATTGACCCAACAAGCTTAGCTATTTTAAGTCTACCGCCAAGGCAGGACCGGTAAGTCACTCAAAGAGTAAAGTAAACAAAGCGACGCTACTTCCACGAACGCAACAGAGTTGTCTTTATATTTCTTCTCATATCATTATTAACCCTTAATTAGCGGCTCACCACATAAGTAGTTAAATAAAGCTGGACTATGTGGCGGCGCTCGACATAGGTCGAGTGGCAATTTCAGCACGTAATGTTGCTGAGAGAGAGAGACAAGTGGTGGCAGGAGAGTAGCGAGCGTATGACTGCTCCAGACCACCGCGGCGAACATACTGACACGAATCCCAGCTCCCTCCTCCCTCTCTCACTCGCTATATAAGGAATTGTATCGAGAAAGTGGCTAATTACATGCTTTTTGCACTCGCGTTGCACGGTTATTGCAAGAAAACTAGCCATCATAAAAGGATCGTTATGGTGTCATTCGAAAGCTCTGTTTATGCCCTTTCAGGGATAGGTACTTGTTTTACGTTCTGGGTCTTATTTAGGCATGAAAATGATCACGTAAACAGCCCTATTTTGGCTAAAAACACCCCGCTGGGCGGTACATATAAATAAACCGCATAGGCCGCTCGTAAGGTGTTAAAGTGTCCCCATTGCTTTTTTAGTGTTTCGTACACCAGAAAAGGGTGTAGCTTAGTGTTGGATGCGTGGAAACCGAAAACAAATGTGTATTAAATCGTTGGCGGTACCTGTCAAATAGGTGTCCAGTAACAAAAATCGTACCCTTTATTTTAACTGCTAGAAATTTCCCACGCATCCCTAAACGTAGCGAGGTTTCCAATCTGTAGACTGGCGTTGAGTAGAGCTCTTTAAGTCAACTAATTCAGTTGTGATTACTATTTCCGTGGAGCGAATTTTGCTGGCATGTTGACAATGAGCTTTTCAGACACTAATTTATTCATATCATACAACAACATTGATCTGACGTCTCCTTGTTTTCGGAGGTGCGGTTCTGCAATGACCGGCTTTGTTTACATGCGTCGGACGCATGGCGTTCAGACCAAGCTGAATAGGCTTTGAATATTACGGTCTTAAAAGGACACACGGTACCGGCCCATCTGCCGCGGTGTCCTTTTAAAAGGACACCTGGGCTGGAAGGGTTAAGCAGAATTACCGGTATAAATGCAAGACCCCGAACAGCCTTTTACTAGTTATTTTTGGGATGGATATAGTTACCATTAGGTTGTTTGGTTAGGGTAATGTATTTTTGTATCCAAAGGCAGTCAAAATAGACGGGAACATAATGGCAAGCGTCCACGTAGTGTAAACAAGATGGGCGGTACACCCGGTAACCACATACTTTCCTTATTTTTTGTTTAGATATACAGTAGGCTACAGTGTTGTCTTGGTTCAACTAGCGGGGTTGTGGGGGCGGCAGCCCCCAGCCATAATACTAAGATAGGTTGTTAGGTTAAGGTTAAAATGGCTGTCCGGGGTCTTGTCTACAGCTCAAACTACCTTAAGCTGGAGTCACGAGAGCCGTTTTTTGAGCTATTTTTATGGGCAATTATAGTCTGGCAGCTTCAAAAACTACACTTTATCAGAATTCGGCCACCTAACAAATCTACCTTCAGTTTAGTTACCGGTGTCAATGCAAAAAAGTTCCGAAATATAAAGAGAAAAAACTTGCTCATCCAAAATTGACTGAAAAATCGCTCTTGTGACAGCGGCTTTATAGACACTCGCATGTGGTTGATAGAGGGATAAGCAGTTTAGGGTGTCAAACTATAGTAAATCCAGTAAAATCCTCTTAGTCTTTTTGTATTGCTAAACTTAGTTTTTTAATTCCATTTTTCTTTAGAGGGGATAAAATAGCCCCCAAACCATGCTATTTTAAGTGATTTTCCTGTATTCCTTCTCATATTAGTCTTCTTGTTCCGGTTTGACACAGCAGTTACCTCTTCAAATTTTCGAAGGGTTGAGAGGAGAGTTTAATAGAAGTGGCTTTGTGAGTGTTATTAGTCTCCAACTTAATTAACCCAAAAAGAGAAAAACATTACATATCTATGCTTAAGCAGGGGTCTGGGGGTGCAGCCCCCAGGTTATGTTAGGATAAGGTAATGACAAAATATGGTTTTCGGAGGCATGTTTTAATATTGCTAAATTATGGGTAAAAATGAATTTGCAGAAGGAAACAAACTTTAAAACCAATAATCAATGAAGGAACTGATAAGGATAATACATAAAATACAAATGACCTAACATACATATTGACCAAAAAACATTAAACATGGCTAGTACCCTGTATATTTGTTTATTTCCTTTGCCAATCGTATATTTTCTAATTGCCCGTGACTAGTGCTATTTTTCAGATTTCTATTTCACACCTAAATGTTTTCGAACTACATTTTGAACATAATGGGAATTAGTTAGTCATACAGGAGATGGTAGTTTCTTCTGGTCCCCTTTTGCTTCCTGTTTCTCCCCAATAGTTTTCAGTTTTTAAGAAGTTTGCTGAATTAGCTTAGTTGTGCTATTTTAAGACCCGTTGTGCCATTTAGAAGTCTACTTTTATTCTGACGAGCAATAGATCCTGTACCTTTAGGAGGAAGCGGCCTTCGGCTGGGACAAAATTTGCAAATTTATCTTGAAAGCTACAGATCTAGCGAGTAAACTAATAAATTAATAAATCTACCAAAAAAATAACCTACCGAGGGTTCCATATCCACTCCCTGATCAGGTCAACCCCACATCCTAACTCGCTGTATACTACTAACCTGGGTATCCTAACCTATAAAACTGGTCATAACTTTATTTTGTATAGTAGTGGGTTGTATACTAACCTTGGTATCCTAACTTATATAAAACTGGTCATAACTTTATTTTGTATAGTAGTGGGTTGTATACTAACCTTGGTATCCTAACTTATATAAAACTGGTCATAACTTTATTTTGTATAGTAGTGGGTTGTATACTAACCTTGGTATCTTAACCTATATAAAACTAGTCATAACTTTTATATTTTATACTAACTTGGGTATTCTAACCTAGATAAAACTAGTCATAACTTTATCTTGTATAGTTGTGGGTTGTAGGACTATACTAACATGGGTATCCTAACTTCTACAAACTGTCATAACTATCTTTTAGTCGTGGGCTGTATACTGTATTAATCTGGGTATCCTAACCTATACAATCGGTCATAACTTAATATTGTAGGCTATAGTCGTGGGTTGTATTCTATAATGGGTTTCATAACTTTATCTTGTATAGTCGTGGGTATAACATGGGTATCCTAACTTATAACTATGTTTATAGTAGCAAGTTTTATACTAACCTGGGTATCCTAACTTATATAACCGGTCATAACTTTAATCTTGTATAGTCGTGGGTTGTAGTCTAACATGGGTATCTTAATCTATACAACCGGTCATAACTTTATCTTTTATAGTTGTGGGTGTAACATGGGTATCCTAACTTATATAACTGGTCATAACTTTAGCTTGTGTATCGTGGGTTTTATACTAACCTGGGTATCCTAACTTATACAGGTTGATTATAAGGTAAAGAAAATAGTCTAATGGTAATTAGAATATAAAAATTATGGTGTTGAAGGGGTTAACTTATCACTAACCAAACCTAACTTAACTTTAACAAGAGTTTGATTTGACCAAGAGTAATTTAGTGTAAGTTTTCATGTGGTTATTACTTCCTCTATGGAATGTACTCTCAATTTCATGAGAGGGGAAATAAAAGTTTACGCAATTATGAATATAGCACTTGTCCGCAATTGTACGGTCCCCTGAATAAGTTAAGAGCAAAGTACTTGCACATGTGAAACTTTTCCAGACAGTACATGGAATTTCCCTACTGTTTTTAATGTGATTCATGCCATTTATCACAAATTGTGAAAGGAGTTGTTACCGGGCGTATGTCGTGTGAACACGCAAGTTGATGTCAAAGAAGCGGGAGTGTGGGGGCGGCAGCCCCCACCCACTAATACTAGGATAGGTTAGGTTAGGCTAATGTCCTTTCAAAGGGGTATAGGTTAAACACCCGATAACATAACTCTTGCCTAAATTGTTGTGGAAATTTCCCTTTTTGGCCAAACCCTATTACTCAAACAAATTCCTTAAATTGTTAGCAACTTAATCACCTAACCTGGTGCAGTATGGTCTTTGCATTGATTTAAAGGATGACAAAATGCCAACAATACAGTGGTAAAGAACTTGACAAAGGAAGCAGCCCTGGACAGGGCTGCCTGGAAAGCCGCCATTTAGGACGTGAGACTAACATTGTGGACGAAACGGTCTTAACTTTTATTATTGTAACCTGCCTTTTGTGTCTTACGCATATTACAGGAATTATGTATGGGTCATAAAGATTGTACAGTACAGGTATATATATTTTGGAGAAGAAATCTCAAGCGCATGTGGAAATCTGATATAAATCACTGATATGTTAATATACCGGTACATAAACTTAAATCTATGTTTATTTAATTGGATTCAAGCTGACGGGGGGCCTGATGCGCTCCCACTCACTCGCATTAGTCTCCACAGGTTTAAGAGGCCTGTAAATTGCTTTAAATTGCCAGAATGTTCTGAACGGGTCCCGTAGCCAAAGGGTTAATGATAAAACGCATTTAATTCATAGCTCTGACCGAAGAAAGTAATAAACTTGGAGAAAAATAAATGTGTGATGTATATACTGAGGCACATACCCCATTGCTGGGGTGGCCGACTCGAGACAAGAGCCCGAACAGAAACAAACCTTAAAGGGTTAAAGTTCTCAGGGTTCGGGACCACTTAAGCGTTCCCTCGCCCCCTTACTGTCGCAATGAGCAGGAGAATTTTAAAAGGAGGATTCCTAGCCCCCTGCACCCAGAAGGAAAAGTAGGACAGTAAAAGACAGCAAATTACATGGTGAAAAGAATTAATGCATAAATGTTGTCCACAGATAGAGGTGGCATGGAGTTGGAACCAGACTGGGAGGATTTTTTTTGTTTTCCCCACCTCTGGACTATTTAGTAGCCTGTGACTTGCGAGGCCCTGACATTATCGATTTGAAGCTTCGAGATGTTGGGTGCTTTGTCGCTCTAGATTGTCATTTAATCAGTTTCTGTAAATATTTAATTATTTTTTGAGTTCTTATTCTTTACACTTTAAATTTTAGTATTACAGGATGAACAGCTTTGTTGTAATATATGTAATATTATGTGAAATTACCATATTATTAACTGCCATAAGTTTGTGATATTTGAGATTGTTTAAACAATAAAAATTTGACTTCGTCAAAATAATTAATGAATAAATGTTTTCCACAGGTGGATGTCCTGGAGTTGGAAGCAGACTGGGGACGACACACCTCGGTACCTTACTACAGTATACACGTCCCTTCCAAATAAAGATAAGTACTGTATTTACCTAATTGAATTTACCTAATTGTAGTTTACAGTTGAGCTAAGCTAGTGTTGTCCCGTCTGTTTACTTTCATCCAATTTTTTCTTGAAAATATGGATGTTCCTTGCCCCTACCACCACCACCTTCCAGAGTATTCCATGCAGAAAAAACTCATCCCCCCTTAAGCATTTTGGCTCTAACTTCCCTCGACTTTGGCCCTGTCACACTTTCAACTCTGGGGGAGGCACTATACCGGCAGTTCTACATTTTGTCTCACTCACACGCATAGAAAAATAAATAAATAAATATCTAATCCGTCCCGAGAACAGGACCAAGGTAGAAATAATGTAATGGTTGCCTCGTCCTATGGAAACTTATCCAGGCGGTTCATTTGTTGCAATCCCCTCGGGCATTAAGTTGGGCTGGCTGGCTTTTTCTGGACCCCCTTCATGTTTAGCCCCGTTAGTTCTGAAATTATATAACATTTGGCAATTTTAACATATTTAACCCAGTTTCTTTGGCAATATTCGGAACTTTCATGCAATTGAGGTAATTTTTTTATATAATTAATATTGTCATGCCCCAGCCAGGGTTCGAACCCAGGCCAGTGGTGCAGCACTCTAACACCCAAACCACTAGACCACCGAGGAGCTTAAAAGTAGTGGCTTCATTTGGAATTAAATCCCATCCACCACCACCCGTTCAGACTAGTGATCCCCATTAAAGTTAAATTTATAAAACAATTGGTAAAATGGATATCCCGACCGAAAGGCGATTCCTCCTAAAACTACAGGCTTGCTATCGGTCGGCAGGAAAAAAATTACACCTTAATGGCGTGAAAGGCCCTAATATTGAAAAAAAAAAAAAAGGTTTAAAGTTGTTAAAATTGCTGAACCAGTAGGCATAGACCGAAGATTTCTAAACTAATGGGGCTAACCCTTGGGAAGACAGGGACCCAGAAAAAACAGCCATCCCTCTTTAAGCATTAAGGAGGGCTGGCTGGCTTTTTCTGGAGCCCCTTCTCCTTCATGTTTAGCCCCATTAGTTTTGAAATTTTATGACATTTGGCAATTTTAACATCTTTAACTCAGTTTCTTTAAGCAATATTCGGACCTTGCATGCAATGGAGGTCAATTTTTGTATAAAATTAATATTTTGTCATGCCCCCAACCCAGGCCAGTAGTGCAGCACTCAAACACCCAAACCACTAGGCCACCGAGGAGCTTAAAAGAAGTAGTTTCATTTGGAATTACTGTATATCCCATCCACCACCACCCGCTCAGACTTGTGATTCCCATTAAAGTTAAATTTATAAATTTTTTGGTAGAATAGAAATCCTGGTTGAAAGGAGATTATTTCTAAAACTACACCGCTATCGGTCGGCAAGAAAAAATTACACCTTAATGGCGTGAAAGGCCCTAATATTGACAAAAAAAAGGTTTAAAGTTCTTAAAATTGCTTAACCAGTTGGCATAGACCGAAGATTTCTAAACTAATGGGGCTAAACGTGAGGGAGATGGGGACCCAGAAAAAACAGCCATCCCTCTTTAAGCATTAAGGTAGGATGGCTGGCTTTTTCTGGACCCCTTCTCCTTAATGTTTAGCCCCATTAGTTCTGAAATTTTATAACATTTGGCAATTTTAACATCTTTAATCCAGTTTCTTTGGCAATATTCGGAGCTTGCATGCAATTGAGGTCAATTATTTATAAAATTAATATTTTGTCATGCCCCCGCCAGGGCAGGAAAAAAAATACACCTTAATGGCGTGAAAGATCCTAATATTGACAAACAAAAGGTTTAAAGTTATTTAAATTGCTAAACTAGTTGGCATCGTCCCCAGATTTCTAAACTAATGGGGCTAAACATGAGGGAGATTGGGGCCCAGAAAAAAACAACCTTCCCCCCCTTTAGAATTTTGGCCCTGTCACACTTTCAACTCTGGGGGAGGCACTCTATACAGGCTGTTCTACCTTTTGTCTCACTCACTCACATATGAAAACAAAAATAATAATAATCCTTCCCGAGAACAGGACCAAGGTAGAAATAATCTTAATGAGTTTCCTCGTCCCATGGAAGTATATCCAGATGGTTCATTTGTGGCCATCCCCTCGGGCATTAAGGCGGACTGGCTGGCTATTTTTGGACCCCCTTCTCCTTCATTGTTAGCCCCATTAGTTCTGAAATTTTGTAACTTTTGGCAATTTTAACCTCTTTAACCCAGTTTCTTTGGCAATATTTGGACCTTTTATGCAATTGAGGTGCATTTTTTTCCCATATAATTAATGATAAAAACGGTCTTCATCCAGATAAAATTTATCCAAAAATGTACAAATTTATCTTTTATGTGGATCTTGGTGTTTTTTAAGCTTTATGGATGTCAAGGGAGGAAACTAAAGAAATAAACATATATTTAATAAAGCAAATTAATACGCCCAACCCCCCCTTAAGGCGTCTGGTAATGGGGGAATTATGTTAATTACAGTATAATGTAAAACTTTCATAATAAACAAACCAAAACTATCTCTCTACAATTTTGCCATTTATCTATTTGTATTTTTGACTTAAAGTAGAATTTTGTTTACACTAAAAAAAATAAACTCAAATTTTGTTTGAGTTTGTTAGCAACTCCGATCTGATGGCTTTTAATATCAATTGGGGGTGTAATGGTTAAGGTGTCTAAAAATCTGATAACCCGGGTTCCAATCCCGGTGGATCACATATATGCTTTCATTAATTTCATTGGATGTGTTTGGTGGTGTGGTGAAATTAATAAAAATAAATTATAGATATAATGTAAAAACATGCAAAATGAACAAACCAAAACTAGGAAAAGACAATTTAAAGGCAAAAGGACTAATCAAAATTGCTATCTGGAAATAACGCTTTAGCAAAATATTATGACCAGATTCCTCTTTCATTCATCACTCGATGCCCCGTCACTGAGATTACATGCATCCATCTTGCCATTACATACATAACATTTTAAGACTGAGTGCTCCAGACATACGTGCAGTTTCAGTCTCTTGTCCTAATGGCGCCGTTCCAGGCAACCCTATTAAGGGCTGCTTCACTTGTCAAGTTTTGGATTTGAGATCGGCACGTATAGTGCGATCCCAGGTCTTCCTCTGTCCACCCCTTGGTGCAGCACCCTCCACAATCACAGACCTGCATTTGTTCATCCATTCTCTCTGTCCAAACCATCCCAGTCAACTTGTACTCATCACCTCACTAATACTCTTTACCTAAACGTCTCCTCAGCGCATCATTTGTTATGCTATCCTGCATCCTTCGGGCCAGAGATATGAGTTCTGTATGGAGCTCAGTGGTCTGGTTAACCATCCTGGCCCGGGCAGGCTTTCAAAATGACAGTGTGGGCTACCCGGGCGATCTGGCCGAAAAACGTCTAGGCCTAGGCTACCGTATTTTTGTTTAGTTTAACTGCTAGAAATTTCCCACTCCTCTATAAATGTAGTGCGGCTTCCAATCTGTAGACTGGCGTTGAGTAGAGCTCTATGTCAACTGGTTCAGTTGTGATGACGATTTCAGTGGAGAGCACTTGCAGGCGATGTTAGCAATATGACTATCTTTTCACTACTGAAACAACGACAGACATACAATAACAAAAGTCTTCTCTTTCTTGTTTTCGGAGGTGCGGTGACGTAACGATCGGCTTTGTTTACATGCGTCGGACGCACGGCGTTCAGACCAAGCTGAATAGGCTTTCAAGCTTACAGATTTTAAAATGACAACCGGGCACCTGCCCTTAATTCGTGGTGTCATTTTAAAATGACAACCGGGCCAGGAGGGTTAATCTGCTCTACATAACTAACTCTTCTCCTTGTGTTGCATTCTATTGATATCCTATGCATTAACTGGCCACTTCTGAGGCCTAGGTAAAGATTGTAGCCTGTTAATATCGGCTTTTATAATTAAATAACTCGCTACATATCTGAATTGGTATTTGTCTTTCAAAACTCAATGTGTTGTAAATGTTCCTTAGTGACTTATTCATGGTATAAATTTCTAATCTTCCATTTAGAATAATTTAAAGCTCTTCAATCACATTTTTCTATTGCATATTTTATCTTTATTTTAAGTTTTCTTGCGCTGCAGTCTAAATCTCCCAAATACTTTCCACCTGTTCAAATTCCTCTCGTGCTAATTTGTCGTTTATATATAAAGTTCGTTTTAAGAAATAATTATTGGTAGATAATATTGATAATTGACTGGAAAAACTGGAAGGATACATAAGCTAAACCTATTGTTGTACTTGAACCATAATTAAGTTAATTTTTATCTGTTTTTGGGGCAAGTGGCTAGGAATCCTACTCCCCTTGTAAAGTTGACCTACTAGATGAGACCGAGAAAGGGGCGAGGGAACACTAAAAGTGGTCCCGGACCCTAAAAGTTTGGGTTAGGTCACCCCCAGCATGTGCCAGAGTATATACATAAATCCGTTTCATTTGCAAATTTTGAAGGCAAATGTCCAGTCTCTACAACCTGGTTATGCCCTAGCCTTGTGAATATAGTACAGTGTTAATCAGTGAATGTTTTAATCAATTTTGCTTAGTTTTTAAAATTTGTTTATTCTTCTTGCATTTAAAAAAAAAAAAAAAATAGATTTTATGAGCCCTGTGTAAATTATATTTTCATAATGACAAACATTTTCCTTGCCAGACACTACCAACAACCCTCCACACCGTACTCGGGATTGATCGGCCGGACAGTCTGGGGAACTAACTACCACCACCAGTTGTATCACAACCCTTCCTACAAGTTAAGTAGTTCTTCAGTAGCAGTTCTTGTAAATTATCACTGGGGTATATGACTCCAATTGCTTCAAACAATGTGTCCAGGCATTTTGGCTCAAACGTTCCTTTATTTTTGCCATGTCACTCTTTCAATTTTGGGAGAGTCACTCGTCACAGGCAGTTCTGCCTTTTGTCTCTTTCGCTCACATAGAAAAAAAATAAATAAATATGAGCCTCCTGTGTTGTAGGGCAGACTGCAGAAACTATATTTCCACATATCCAAATTAGTTATAAGTGGCAACTGTAATGAATAAATGTTATCCACAGGTGGATGTCCTGGAGTTGGAAGCAGACTGGGGACGACACACTTCGGTACCTTACTACAGTATACACGTCCCTTCCAAATAAAGAACAGTACTGTAATTGTATTTGTATTTACCTAATTGTAGTTTACCTAATTGTAGTTTACCTAATTGTAGTTTACCTAATTGTAGTTTACCTAATTGTAGTTTACCTAATTGTAGTTTACCTAATTGTAGTTTACCTAATTGTAGTTTACCTAATTGTAGTTTACCTAATTGTAGTTTACCTAATTGTAGTTTACCTAATTGTAGTTTACCTAATTGTAGTTTACAGGAGTTGAGCTAAGCTAGTGTTGTCCCGTCTGTTTACTTTCATCCAATTTTTTCTTGAAAATATGAATGTACCTTGCCCCTACCACCACCACCACCTTCCAGAGTATTCCATGCAGAAAAAACTCCTCCCCCCTTAAGCATTTTGGCTCTAACGTCCCTTGACTTTGGCCCTGTCACACTTTCAACTCTGGCGGAGGCACTCGATACCGGCAGTTCTACATTTTGTCTCACTCACACGCATAGAAAAATAGTAAATAAATATCTAATCCGTCCCGAGAACAGGACCAAGGTAGAAATAATGTAATGGTTGCCTCGTCCTATGGAACCTTATCCAGGCGGTTAATTTGTGGCAATCCCCCTCGGGCGGGCTGGCTGGCGTTTTCTGGACCCCCTTCTCCATGTTTAGCCCCGTTAGTTCTGAAATTATATAACCTTTGGCAATTTTAACATCTTTAACCCAGTTTCTTTGGCAATATTCGGAACTTTCATGCAATTGAGGTAAATTTTGTATATAATTAATATTGTCATGCCCCAGCCAGGGTTCGAACCCAGGCCAGTGGTGCAGCACTCTAACACCCAAACCACTAGACCACCGAGGAGCTTAAAAGTAGTGGCTTCATTTGGAATTAAATCCCATCCACCACCACCCATTCAGACTAGTGATCCCCATTAAAGTTAAATTTATAAAAAAAATGGTAAAATGGATATCCCGACCGAAAGGAGATTCTTCTTAAAACTACAGGCTTGCTATCGGTCGGCAGGAGCAAAATTACACCTTAATGGCATGAAAGGCCCTAATATTGACAAACAAAAAGGTTTAAAGTTCTTAAAATTGCTTAACCAGTTGGCATAGACCGAAGATTTCTAAACTAATGGGGCTAAACGTGAGGGAGACGGGGACCCAGAAAAAACAGCCATCCCTCTTTAAGCATTAAGGGAGGATGGCTGGCTTTTTCTGGACCCCCTTCTCCTTCATGTTTAGCCCCATTAGTTCTGAAATTTTATAACATTTGGCAATTTTAACATCTTTAATCCAGTTTCTTTGGCAATATTCGGACCTTGCATGCAATTGAGGTCAATTATTTATATAATTAATATTTTGTCATGCCCCCGCCAGGGCAGGAAAAAAAATAACCTTAATGGCGTGAAAGGTCCTAATATTGACAAACAAAAGGTTTAAAGTTATTTAAATTGCTAAACTAGTTGGCATCGTCCCAAGATTTCTAAACTAATGGGGCTAAACATGAGGGAGATGGGGGCCCAGAAAAAAACAACCAACCCCCCCCCTTTAGCATTTTGGCCCGGTCACACTTTCAACTCTGGGGGAGGCACTCTATACAGGCTGTTCTACCTTTTGTCTCCCTCTCACATAGGAAAAAAAAAAAAATAATAATAATTCTTGCCGAGAACAGGACCAAGGTAGAAATAATCTTAATGAGTTTCCTCGTCCCATGGAAGTATATCCAGGCGGTTCATTTGTGGCCATCCCCTCGGGCATTAAGGCGGACTGGCTGGCTATTTCTGGACCCCCTTCTCCTTCATTGTTAGCCCCATTAGTTCTGAAATTTTATAACTTTTGGCAATTTTAACCTCTTTAACCCAGTTTCTTTGGCAATATTCGGACCTTTTATGCAATTGAGGTGCATTTTTTTTCCATATAATTAATGATAAAAACGGTCTTCATCCGGATAAAATGTATCCAAAAATGTACAAATTTATCTTTTATGTGGATCTTGGTGTTTTTTAAGCTTTATGGATGTCAAGGGAGGAAACTAAAGAAATGATGAACATTTATTTAATAAAGCAAATTAATACGCCGTAAAGGCGTCTGGTAATGGGGGAATTATGTTAATTACAGTATAATGTAAAACTTTCATAATAAACAAACCAAAACTTGGACGAATACTGTTAAGACAACTTATCAAAATCGCTATGTGGAAACAACGCTTAAGCAGAAGATTTTAAGATTAGGAAGGACATGTACTGGAAGTACTGGTCATCTCTCTACAATTTTGCCATTTATCTATTTGTATTTTTGACTTAAAGTAGAATTTTGCTTCCACTAAAAAAAAAAAAAAAAAAAAAAATTTGTTTGACAGTTTGTTAGCAACTCCGATCTGATGGCTTTTAATATAAATTGGTGGTGTAATGGTTAAGGTGTCTAAAAATCTGTGATAACCCAGGTTCGAATCCCGGTGGATCACATATGTTTTCATTAATTTCATTGGATGTGTTTGGTGGTGTGGTGAAATTAATAAAAATAAATTATAGATATAATGTAAGAACTTGCAAAATAAACAAACCAAAACTAGGAAAAGACCATTTAAAGGCAAAAGGACTAATCAAAATTGCTATCTGGAAATAACGCTTTAGCAAAATATGACCAGATTCCTCCTTCATTCATCACTCGATGCCCCGTCCCCGAGATTACATGCATCCATCTTGCCATTACATACATAACATTTTAAGACGGAGTGCTCCACACATACGTGCAGTTTCAGTCTCTTGTCCTAATGGCGGCGTTCCAGGCAACCCTATTAAGGGCTGCTTCACTTGTCAAGTTTTTGGATTTGAGATCGGCACGTATAGTGCGATCCCAGGTCTTCCTCTGTCCACCCCCTTGGTGCAGCTCCCTCCACAATCACAGACTTGCATTTGTTCATCCATTCTCTCTGTCCATACCATCCCAGTCAACTTGTACGCATCACCTCACGAATACTCTTTACCTAAGCGTCTCATCAGCTCATCATTTGTTATGCTATCCTGCATCCTTCGGGCCAGACGCCAGAGATATGAGAGTTCCGTATGGAGCTCAGTGGTCTGGTTAATCTGCTCTACATAACTAACTCTTCTCCTTGTGTTGCATTCTATTGATATCCTATGCATTAACTGGCCACTTCTGAGGCCTAGGTAAAGATTGTAGCCTGTTAATACCGGCTTTTATAATTAAATAACTCGCTACATATCTGAATTGGTATTTGTCATTCAAAACTCAATGTGTTGTAAATGTTCCTTAGTGACTTATTCATGGTATAAATGTCTAATCTTCCATTCAGAATAATTTAAAGCTCTTCAATCACATTTTTCTATTGTATATTTTATCTTTATTTTAACTTTTCTTGCGCTGCAGTCTAAATCTCCCAAATACTTTCCACCTGTTCAAATTCCTCTCGTGCTCATGTCTTTTATATATAAAGTTCGTTTTAAGAAATAATTATTGGTAGATAATATTGATAATTGACTGGAAAAACTGGAGGGATACATAAGCTAAACCTATTGTTGTACTTGAACCATAATTGAGTTAATTTTTATCTGTTTTTGGGGCAGGTGGCTAGGAATCTTCCCCTTGTAAAGTTGACCTACTAGATGAGACGGAGAAAGGGGGGAGGGAACACTGAAAGTGGTCCCGGACCCTAAAAGTTGGGGCTCTGTCACCCCCAGCATGTGCCAGAGTATATACATAAATCCGTTTCATTTGCAAATTTTGAAGGCAAATGTCAAGTCTTTACAACCTGGTTATGCCCTAGCCTTGTGAATATAGTGCAGTGTTAATCAGTGAATTTTTTAATCAATTTGCTTAGTATTTAAAATTTGTTTATTCTTTTTGCATTTAAAAAGAAAAAATATTAGATTTTATGAGCCCTGTGTAAATTATATTTTCATAATGACAAACCTTTTCCTTGCCAGACACTACCAACAACCCTCGACACCGTACTCGGGATTGATTGGCCAGACAGTCTGGGGAACTAACTACCACCACCAGTTGGATCACAACCCTTCATAAAAGTTAAGTAGTTCTTCAGTAGCAGTTATTGTAAATTATCACTGGGGTATATGACTCAAATTGCTTCAAACAATGTGTCCAGGCATTTTGGCTCAAACGTTCCTTTATTTTTGCCATGTCACTCTTTCAATTTTGGGAGAGTCACTCGTCACAGGCAGTTCTGCCTTTTGTCTCTTTCGCTCACATAGAAAAAAAAAAAATAAATATGAGCCTCCTGTGTTGTAGGGCAGACTGCAGAAACTATATTTCCACATATCCAAATTAGTTATAAGTGGCAACTGTAATGAATAAATGTTATCCACAGGTGGATGTCCTGGAGTTGGAAGCAGACTGGGGACGACACACTTCGGTACCTTACTACAGTATACACGTCCCTTCCAAATAAAGAACAGTACTGTAATTGTATTTGTATTTACCTAATTGTAGTTTACCTAATTGTAGTTTACCTAATTGTAGTTTACCTAATTGTAGTTTACCTAATTGTAGTTTACAGGAGTTGAGCTAAGCTAGTGTTGTCCCGTCTGTTTACTTTCATCCAATTTTTTCTTGAAAATATGAATGTTCCTTGCCCCTACCACCACCACCTTCCAGAATATTCCATGCAGAAAAAACTCATCCCCCGTTAAGCATTTTGGCTCTAACGTCCCTTGACTTTGGCCCTGTCACACTTTCAACTCTGGGGGAGGCACTCAATACCGGCAGTTCTACATTTTGTCTCACTCACACGCATAGAAAAATAAATAAATAAATATCTAATCCGTCCCGAGAATAGGACCAAGGTAGAAATAATTTAATGGTTGCCTCGTCCTATGGAAACTTATCCAGGCGGTTCATTTGTGGCAATCCCCTCGGGCATTAAGTCGGGCTGGTTGGCTTTTTCTGGGCCCCCTTCTCCATGTTTATCCCCGATAGTTCTGAAATTATATAACCTTTGGCAATTTTAACATCTTTAACCCAGTTTCTTTGGCAATATTCGGAACTTTCATGCAATTGAGGTAATTTTTTTATATAGTTAATATTGTCATGCCCCAGCCAGGGTTCGAACCCAGGCCAGTGGTGCAGCACTCTAACACCCAAACCACTAGACCACTGAGGAGCTTTAAATTAGTGGCTTCATTTGGAATTAAATCCCATCCACCACCACCCGTTCAGACTAGTGATCCCCATTAAAGTTAAATTTATAAAAAAATTGGTAAAATGGATATCCCGACCGAAAGGAGATTCCTCCTAAAACTACTGGCTTGTTATCGGTCGGCAGGAAAAAAATTAAACCTTAATGGCGTGAAAGGCCCTAATATTGACAAAAAAAATGTTTAAAGTTGTTAAAATTGCTGAACCAGTTGGCATAGACCGAAGATTTCTAAACTAATGGGGCTAACCCTGAGGGAGACGGGGACCCAGAAAAAACAGCCATCCCTCTTTAAGCATTAAGGAGGGCTGGTTGGCTTTTTCTGGACTCCCTTCTTCATGTTTAGCCCCATTAGTTCTGAAATGTTATGACATTTGGCAATTTTAACATCTTTAATCCAGTTTCTTTGAGCAATATTCGGACCTTGCATGCAATTGAGGTCAATTTTTTTATAAAATTAATATTGTCATGCCCCGAACCCAGGCCAGTAGTGCAGCACTCAAACACCCAAACCACTAGGCCACCGAGGAGCTTAAAAGAAGTAGCTTCATTTGGAATTACTGTATATCCCATCCACCACCACCCGCTCAGACTTGTGATTCCCATTAAAAGTTAAATTTATAAATTTTTTGGTAGAATAGATATCCTGGCTGAAAGGAGATTATTTCTAAAACTACACCGCTATCGGTCGGCAAGAAAAAATTACACCTTCATGGCGTGAAAGGCCCTAATATTGACAAACAAAATGTTTAAAGTTCTTAAAATTGCTTAACCAGTTGGCATAGACCGAAGATTTCTAAACTAATGGGGCTAAACGTGAGGGAGACTGGGACCCAGAAAAAACAGCCATCCCTCTTTAAGCATTAAGGGAGGATGGCTGGCTTTTTCTGGACCCCCTTCTCAATGTTTAGCCCCATTAGTTCTGAAATTTTATAACATTTGGCAATTTTAACATCTTTAATCCAGTTTCTTTGGCAATATTCGGACCTTGCATGTAATTGAGGTCAATTATTTATATAATTAATATTTTGTCATGACCCCGCCAGGGCAGGACAAAAAATACACCTTAATGGCGTGAAAGGTCCTAATATTGACAAACAAAAGGTATAAAGTTATTTAAATTGCTAAACTAGTTGGCATCGTCCCAAGATTTCTAAACTAATGGGGCTAAACATGGAGATGGGGGCCCAGATAAAAACAACCATCCCCCCTTTAGCATTTTGGCTGTCACACTTTCAACTCTGGGGGAGGCACTCTATACACGCTGTTCTACCTTTTGTCTCACTCTCACATAGGAAAAAAAAAAAAATAATAATAATCCTTGCCGAGAACAGGACCAAGGTAGAAATAATCTTAATGAGTTTCCTCGTCCCATGGAAGTATATCCAGGCGGTTCATTTGTGGTCATCCCCTCGGGCATTAAGGCGGACTGGCTGGCTATTTCTGGACCCCCTTCATTGTTAGCCCCATTAGTTCTGAAATTTTATAACTTTTGGCAATTTTAACCTCTTTAACCCAGTTTCTTTGGCAATATTCGGACCTTTTATGCAATTGAGGTGCATTTTTTCCATATAATTAATGATAAAAACGGTCTTCATCCGGATAAAATGTATCCAAAAATGTACAAATTTATCTTTTATGTGGATCTTGGTGTTTTTTAAGCTTTATGGATGTCAAGGGAGGAAACTAAAGAAATGATAAACATTTATTTAATAAAGCAAATTAATACGCCGTAAAGGCGTCTGGTAATGGGGGAATTATGTTCATTACAGTATAATGTAAAACTTTCATAATAAACAAACCAAAACTTGGACGAATACTGTTAAGACAACTTATCAAAATCGCTATGTGGAAACAACGCTTAAGCAGAAGATTTTAAGATTAGGAAGGACATGTACTGGAAGTACTGGTCATCTCTCTACAATTTTGCCATTTATCTATTTGTATTTTTGACTTAAAGTAGAATTTTGTTTACACTAAAAAAAAAAAAAAAAAATTGTTTGACAGTTTGTTAGCAACTCCGATCTGATGGCTTTTAATATAAATTGGTGGTGTAATGGTTAAGGTGTCTAAAAATCTGATAACCCAGGTTCGAATCCCGGTGGATCACATATATGCTTTCATTAATTTCATTGGATGTGTTTGGTGGTGTAGTGAAATTAATAAAAATAAATTATAGATATAATGTAAAAACTTTCAAAATAAACAAACCAAAACTAGGAAGAGACAATTTAAAGGCAAAAGGACTAATCAAAATTGCTATCTGGAAATAACGCTTTAGCAAAATATGACTAGATTCCTCCTTCATTCATCACTCGATGCCCCGTCCCCGAGATTACATGCATCCATCTTGCCATTACATACATAACATTTTAAGACTGAGTGCTCCACACATACGTGCAGTTTCAGTCTCTTGTCCTAATGGCGGCGTTCCAGGCAACCCTATTAAGGGCTGCTTCACTTGTCAAGTTTTTGGATTTGAGATCGGCACGTATAGTGCGATCCCAGGTCTTCCTCTGTCCACCCCCTTGGTGCAGCTCCCTCCACAATCACAGACTTGCATTTGTTCATCCATTCTCTCTGTCCATACCATCCCAGTCAACTTGTACGCATCACCTCACTAATACTCTTTACCTAAGCGTCTCATCAGCTCATCATTTGTTATGCTATCCTGCATCCTTCGGGCCAGAGATATGAGAGTTCCGTATGGAGCTCAGTGGTCTGGTTAATCTGCTCTACATAACTAACTCTTCTCCTTGTGTTGCATTCTATTGATATCCTATGCATTAACTGGCCACCTCTGAGGCCTAGGTAAAGATTGTAGCCTGTTAATACCGGCTTTTATAATTAAATAACTAGCTACATATCTGAATTGGTATTTGTCATTCAAAACTCAAGGTGTTGTAAATGTTCCTTAGTGACTTATTCATGGTATAAATTTCTAATCTTCCATTCAGAATAATTTAAAGCTCTTCAATCACATTTTTCTATTGTATATTTTATCTTTATTTTAACTTTTCTTGCGCTGCAATCTAAATCTCCCAAATACTTTCCACCTGTTCAAATTCCTCTCGTGCTAATTTGTCGTTTATATATAAAGTTCGTTTTAAGAAATAATTATTGGTAGATAATATTGATAATTGACTGGAAAAACTGGAAGGATACATAAGCTAAACCTATTGTTGTACTTGAACCATAATTGAGTTAATTTTTATCTGTTTTTGGGGCAGGTGGCTAGGAATCTTCCTCCCCTAGTAAATTTGACCTACTAGATGAGACAGAGAAAGGGGGGAGGGAACACTGAAAGTGGTCCCGGACCCTAAAAGTTGGGGCTCTGTCACCCCCAGCATGTGCCAGAGTATATACATAAATCTGTTTAATTTGCAAATTTTGAAGGCAAATGTCAAGTCTCTACTACCTGGTTATGCCCTAGCCTTGTGAATATAGTGCAGTGTTAATCAGTGAATTTTTTAATAAATTTGCTTAGTAATTAAAATTTGTTTATTCTTCTTGCATTTAAAAAGAAAAAATATTAGATTTTATGAGCCCTGTGTAAATTATATTTTCATAATGACAAACCTTTTCCTTGCCAGACACTACCAACAACCCTCGACACCGTACTCGGGACTGATCGGCCGGACAGTCTGGGGAACTAACTACCACCACCAGTTGGATCACAACCCTTCCTACAAGTTAAGTAGTTCTTCAGTAGCAGTTCTTGTAAATTATCACTTGGGTATATGACTCAAATTGCTTCAAACAATGTGTCCAGGCATTTTGGCTCAAACGTTCCTTTATTTTTGCCATGTCACTCTTTCAATTTTGGGAGAGTCACTCGTCACAGGCAGTTCTGCCTTTTGTCTCTTTCGCTCACATAGAAAAAAAATAAATAAATATGAGCCTCTTGTGTTGTAGGGCAGACTGCAGAAACTATATTTCCACATATCCAAATTAGTTATAAGTGGCAACTGTAATGAATAAATGTTGTCCACAGGTGGATGTCCTGGAGTTGGAAGCAGACTGGGGACGACACATTTCGGTACCTTACTACAGTATACACGTCCCTTCCAAATAAAGAACAGTACTGTAATTGTATTTGTATTTACCTAATTGTAGTTTACCTAATTGTAGTTTACCTAACTGTAGTTTACCTAATTGTAGTTTACCTAATTGTAGTTTACCTAATTGTAGTTTACCTAATTGTAGTTTACAGGAGTTGAGCTAAGCTAGTGTTGTCCCGTCTGTTTACTTTCATTCAATTTTGTATTGAAAATATGAATGTTCCTTGCCCCTACCACCACCACCACCTTCCAGAGTATTCCATGCAGAAAAAACTCCTCCCCCCCCCCCCCCCTTTAAGCATTTTGGCTCTAACGTCCCTTGACTTTGGCCCTGTCACACTTTCAACTCTGGCGGAGGCACTCGATACCGGCAGTTCTACATTTTGTCTCACTCACACGCATAGAAAAATAATAAATAAATATCTAATCCGTCCCGAGAACAGGACCAAGGTAGAAATAATGTAATGGTTGCCTCGTCCTATGGAACCTTATCCAGGCGGTTAATTTGTGGCAATCCCCCTCGGGCGGGCTGGCTGGTGTTTTCTGGACCCCCTTCTCCTTCATGTTTAGCCCCGTTAGTTCTGAAATTATATAACCTTTGGCAATTTTAACATCTTTAACCCAGTTTCTTTGGCAATATTCGGAACTTTCATGCAATTGAGGTAAATTTTTTATATAATTAATATTGTCATGCCCCAGCCAGGGTTCGAACCCCCAAACCACTAGACCACCGAGGAGCTTAAAAGTAGTGGCTTCATTTGGAATTAAATCCCATCCACCACCACCCATTCAGACTAGTGATCCCCATTAAAGTTAAATTTATAAAAAAAATGGTAAAATGGATATCCCGACCGAAAGGAGATTCTTCTTAAAACTACAGGCTTGCTATCGGTCGGCAGGAGCAAAATTACACCTTAATGGCATGAAAGGCCCTAATATTGACAAACAAAAAGGTTTAAAGTTCTTAAAATTGCTTAACCAGTTGGCATAGACCGAAGATTTCTAAACTAATGGGGCTAAACGTGAGGGAGACGGGGACCCAGAAAAAACAGCCATCCCTCTTTAAGCATTAAGGGAGGATGGCTGGCTTTTTCTGGACCCCCTTCTCCTTCATGTTTAGCCCCATTAGTTCTGAAATTTTATAACATTTGGCAATTTTAACATCTTTAATCCAGTTTCTTTGGCAATATTCGGACCTTGCATGCAATTGAGGTCAATTATTTATATAATTAATATTTTGTCATGCCCCCGCCAGGGCAGGAAAAAAAATAACCTTAATGGCGTGAAAGGTCCTAATATTGACAAACAAAAGTTTTAAAGTTATTTAAATTGCTAAACTAGTTGGCATCGTCCCAAGATTTCTAAACTAATGGGGCTAAACATGAGGGAGATGGGGGCCCAGAAAAAAACTACCATCCCCCCCTTTAGCATTTTGGCTGTGTCACACTTTCAACTCTGGGAGGCACTCTATACAGGCTGTTCTACCTTTTGTCTCACTCTCACATAGGAAAAAAAAAAAAAAAAAAAAAAAACTTCCCGAGAACAGGACCAAGGTAGAAATAATCTTAATGAGTTTCCTCGTCCCATGGAAGTATATCCAGGCGGTTCATTTGTGGCCATCCCCTCGGGCATTAAGGCGGACTGGCTGGCTATTTCTGGACCCCCTTCTCCTTCATTGTTAGCCCCATTAGTTCTGAAATTTTATAACTTTTGGCAATTTTAACCTCTTTAACCCAGTTTCTTTGGCAATATTCGGACCTTTTATGCAATTGAGGTGCATTTTTTTCCATATAATTAATGATAAAAACGGTTTTCATCCGGATAAAATGTATCCAAAAATGTACAAATTTATCTTTTATGTGGATCTTGGTGTTTTTAAGGTTTATGGATGTCAAGGGAGGAAACTAAAGAAATGATAAACATTTATTTAATAAAGCAAATTAATACGCCGTAAAGGCGTCTGGTAATGGGGGAATTATGTTCATTACAGTATAATGTAAAACTTTCATAATAAACAAACCAAAACTTGGACGAATACTGTTAAGACAACTTATCAAAATCGCTATGTGGAAACAACGCTTAAGCAGAAGATTTTAAGATTAGGAAGGACATGTACTGGAAGTACTGGTCATCTCTCTACAATTTTGCCATTTATCTATTTGTATTTTTGACTTAAAGTAGAATTTTGTTTACACTAAAAAAAAAAAAAAAAAAAAAAAAAAAAATTTGTTTGACAGTTTGTTAGCAACTCGGATCTGATGGCTTTTAATATAAATTGGTGGTGTAATGGTTAAGGTGTCTAAAAATATGTGATAACCCAGGTTCGAATCCCGGTGGATCACATATATGCTTTCATTAATTTCATTGGATGCGTTTGGTGGTGTGGTGAAATTAATAAAAATAAATTATAGATATAATGTAAAAATTGCAAAATTAACAACCAAAACTAGGAAAAGACAATTTAAAGGCAAAAGGACTAATCAAAATTGCTATCTGGAAATAATGCTTTAGCAAAATATGACCAGATTTCTCCTGCATTCATCACTCGATGCCCCGTCCCTGAGATTACATGCATCCATCTTGCCATTACATACATAACATTTTAAGACAGAGTGCTCCACACATACGTGCAGTTTCAGTCTCTTGTCCTAATGGCGGCGTTCCAGGCAACCCTATTAAGGGCTGCTTCACTTGTCAAGTTTTGGATTTGAGATCGGCACGTATAGTGCGATCCCAGGTCTTCCTCTGTCCACCCCTTGGTGCAGCTCCCTCCACAATCACAGACCTGCATTTGTTCATCCATTCTCTGTCCATACCATCCCAGTCAACTTGTACGCATCACCTCACTAATACTCTTTACCTAAGCGTCTCATCAGCTCATCATTTGTTATGCTATCCTGCATCCTTCGGGCCAGAGATATGAGTTCCGTATGGAGCTCAGTGGTCTGGTTAATCTGCTCTACATAACTAACTCTTCTCCTTGTGTTGCATTCTATTGATATCCTATGCATTAACTGGCCACCTCTGAGGCCTAGGTAAAGATTGTAGCCTGTTAATACCGGCTTTTATAATTAAATAACTAGCTACATATCTGAATTGGTATTTGTCATTCAAAACTCAATGTGTTGTAAATGTTCCTTAGTGACTTATTCATGGTATAAATTTCTAATCTTCCATTCAGAATAATTTAAAGCTCTTCAATCACATTTTTCTATTGCATATTTTATCTTTATTTTAACTTTTCTTGCGCTGCAGTCTAAATCTCCCAAATACTTTCCACCTGTTCAAATCCTCGTGCTAATTTGTCGTTTATATATAAAGTTTGTTTTAAGAAATAATTATTGGTAGATAATATTGATAATTGACTGGAAAAACTGGAAGGATACATAAGCTAAACCTATTGTTGTACTTGAACCATAATTAAGTTAATTTTTATCTGTTTTTGGGGTAGGTGGCTAGGAATCTTCCTCCCCTTGTAAAGTTGACCTACTAGATGAGACAGAGAAAGGGGGGAGGGAACACTAAAAGTGGTCCCGGACCCTAATAGTTTGGGCTCGGTCACCCCCAGCATGTGCCAGAGTATATACATAAATCTGTTTAATTTGCAAATTTTGAAGGCAAATGTAGTCTCTACAACCTGGAGCGCGTTCAGTAAACCTATCGCCGATTCATCTGATAGCGCTTGATAGAACGGTGTTTCGATTTCACTACCGAACGACACAGATCGCCGATCGGTCTGCCAGAGCTTTGTAAACAATATCAATAGCCCTTTGACCCAAGAAAGAAGAAGAAGAAGAAGACATCGCAACAAGAATTGTTTATTTTTCGCCTATTTTTCGTAGTGTGTTTAATATTTACATAAATTGTATTCAAGAAGGGGAAACACGATACGCAATCTATATTAGCAATATAATAACTTTAAATGGTTTGTTTACATTCTCGTCGATCATTCGATCGACCTCCGAGGACCGATCGCTCTGATAGCTAAAACAGCAATCTTTTTCGATCGCCGATTCGTCGAATCGGCGGCTATCGCGTTCGCTAGAGCTATCGGTCCTAAACGATAGGTCTACCGAACGCGCCCCTGGTTATGCCCTAGCCTTGTGAATATAGTGCAGTGTTAATCAGTGAATTTTTTAATCAATTTGCTTAGTATTTAAAATTAGTTTATTCTTCTTGCATTTAAAAAGAACAAATATTAGATTTTATGAGCCCTGTGTAAATTATATTTTCATAATGACGAACCTTTTCCTTGCCAGACACTACCAACAACCCTCGACACCGTACTCGGGATTGATTGGCCGGACAGTCTGGGGAACTAACTACCACCACCAGTTGGATCACAACCCTTCATAAAAGTTAAGTAGTTCTTCAGTAGCAGTTATTGTAAATTATCACTAGGGTATATGACTCAAATTGCTTCAAACAATGTGTCCAGGCATTTTGGCTCAAACTTATCTTTATTTTTGCCATGTCACTTTCAATTTTGAGAGTCCCTCGTCACAGGCAGTTCTGCCTTTCGTCTCTTTTGCTCAATTAGAAAAAATAAATAAATATGAGCCTCTTGTGTTGTAGGGCAGACTGCAGAAACTATATTTCCACATATCCAAATTAGTTATAAGTGGCAACTGTAATGAATAAATGTTGTCCACAGGTGGATGTCCTGGAGTTGGAAGCAGACTGGGGACGACACACCTCGGTACCTTACTACAGTATACACGTCCCTTCCAAATAAAGAACAGTACTGTAATTGTATTTGTATTTACCTAATTGTAGTTTACTGGAGTTGAGCTAAGCTAGTGTTCTGTCTGTTTACTTTCATCCAATTTTTTCTTGAAAATATGAATGTTCCTTGCCCCTACCACCACCACCTTCCAGAGTATTCCATGCAGACAAAATTCATCCCCCCTTAAGCATTTTGGCTCTAACGTCCCTTGACTTTGGCCCTGTCACACTTTCAACTCTGGGGGAGGCACTCGATACCGGCAGTTCTACATTTTGTCTCGCTCACACGCATAGAAAAATAAATAAATAAATATTAATCAGTCCTGAGAACAGGACCAAGGTAGAAATAATGTAATGGTTGCCTCGTCCTATGGAAACTTATCCAGGCGGTTCATTTGTGGCAATCCCCTCGGGCTGGCTGGCTTTTTCTGGACCCCCTTCTCCATGTTTAGCTCAGATAGTTCTGAAATTATATAACCTTTGGCAATTTTAACATCTTTAACCTAGTTTCTTTGGCAATGTTCGGAACTTCCATGCAATTGAGGTAAATTTTGTATATAATTAATATTGTCATGCCCCAGCCAGGGTTCGAACCCAGGCCAGTGGTGCAGCACTCTAACACCCAAACCACTAGACCACTGAGGAGCTTAAAAGTAGTGACTTCATTTGGAATTAAGTCCCATCCACCACCACCCGTTCAGACGAGTGATCCCCATTAAAGTTAAATTTATAAAAAAATTGGTAAAATGGATATCCCGACCGAAAGGCGATTCCTCCTAAAACTACAGGCTTGCTATCGGTCGGCAGGAAAAAAATTACACCTTAATGGCGTGAAAGGCCCTAATATTGACAAAAAAAAAAAGTTTAAAGTTGTTAAAATTGCTGAACCAGTTGGCATAGACCGAAGATTTCTAAACTAATGGGGCTAACCCTGAGGGAGACGGGGACCCAGAAAAACAGCCATTCCTCTTTAAGCATTAAGGAGGGCTGGCTGGCTTTTTCTGGACCCCCTTCTCCTTCATGTTTAGCCCCATTAGTTCTGAAATTTTATGACATTTGGCAATTTTAACATCTTTAATCCAGTTTCTTTGGCAATATTCGGACCTTGCATGCAATTGAGGTCAATTTTTTTATAAAATTAATATTTTGTCATGCCCCGAACCCAGGCCAGTAGTGCAGCACTCAAACACCCAAACCACTAGGCTACCGAGGAGCTTAAAAGAAGTAGCTTCATTTGGAATTACTGTATATCCCATCCACCACCACCCGCTCAGACTTGTGATTCCCATTAAAAGTTAAATTTATAAAAAATTTGGTAGAATAGATATCCTGGCTGAAAGGAGATTATTTCTAAAACTACACCGCTATCGGTCGGCAAGAAAAAATTACACCTTAATGGCGTGAAAGGCCCTAATATTGACAAACAAAAAGGTTTAAAGTTCTTAAAATTGCTTAACCAGTTGGCATAGACCGAAGATTTCTAAACTAATGGGGCTAAACGTGAGGGAGACTGGGACCCAGAAAAAACAGCCATCCCTCTTTAAGCATTAAGGGAGGATGGCTGGCTTTTTCTGGACCCCCTTCTCCATGTTTAGCCCCATTAGTTCTGAAATTTTATAAAATTTGGCAATTTTAACATCTTTAATCCAGTTTCTTTGGCAATATTCGGACCTTGCATGCAATTGAGGTCAATTATTTATATAATTAATATTTTGTCATGCCCCCGCCAGGGCAGGACAAAAAATACACCTTAATGGCGTGAAAGGTCCTAATATTGACAAACAAAAGGTATAAAGTTATTTAAATTGCTAAACTAGTTGGCATCGTCCCAAGATTTCTAAACTAATGGGGCTAAACATGGAGATTGGGGCCCAGATAAAAACAACCATCCCCCCCTTTAGCATTTTGGCTGTCACACTTTCAACTCTGGGGGAGGCACTCTATACACGCTGTTCTACCTTTTGTCTCACTCTCACATAGGAAAAAAAAAAAAATAATAATAATCCTTGCCGAGAACAGGACCAAGGTAGAAATAATCTTAATGAGTTTCCTCGTCCCATGGAAGTATATCCAGGCGGTTCATTTGTGGTCATCCCCTCGGGCATTAAGGCGGACTGGCTGGCTATTTCTGGACCCCCTTCATTGTTAGCCCCATTAGTTCTGAAATTTTATAACTTTTGGCAATTTTAACCTCTTTAACCCAGTTTCTTTGGCAATATTCGGACCTTTTATGCAATTGAGGTGCATTTTTTTCCATATAATTAATGATAAAAACGGTCTTCATCCGGATAAAATGTATCCAAAAATGTACAAATTTATCTTATGTGGATCTTGGTGTTTTTTAAGCTTTATGGATGTCAAGGGAGGAAACTAAAGAAATGATAAACATTTATTTAATAAAGCAAATTAATACGCCGTAAAGGCGTCTGGTAATGGGGGAATTATGTTCATTACAGTATAATGTAAAACTTTCATAATAAACAAACCAAAACTTGGACGAATACTGTTAAGACAACTTATCAAAATCGCTATGTGGAAACAACGCTTAAGCGAAGATTTTAAGATTAGGAAGGACATGTACTGGAAGTACTGGTCATCTCTACAATTTTGCCATTTATCTATTTGTATTTTTGACTTAAAGTAGAATTTTGTTTACACTAAAAAAAACAAAAAAAATTGTTTGACAGTTTGTTAGCAACTCGGATCTGATGGCTTTTAATATAAATTGGTGGTGTAATGGTTAAGGTGTCTAAAAATCTGTGATAACCCAGGTTCGAATCCCGGTGGATCACATATATGCTTTCATTAATTTCATTGGATGTGTTTGGTGGTGTAGTGAAATTAATAAAAATAAATTATAGATATAATGTAAAAACTTTCAAAATAAACAAACCAAAACTAGGAAAAGACAATTTAAAGGCAAAAGGACTAATCAAAATTGCTATCTGGAAATAACGCTTTATCAAAATATGACCAGATTCCTCCTTCATTCATCACTCGATGCCCCGTCCCCGAGATTACATGCATCCATCTTGCCATTACATACATAACATTTTAAGACGGAGTGCTCCACACATACGTGCAGTTTCAGTCTCTTGTCCTAATGGCGGCGTTCCAGGCAACCCTATTAAGGGCTGCTTCACTTGTCAAGTTTTTGGATTTGAGATCGGCACGTATAGTGCGTTCCCAGGTCTTCCTCTGTCCACCCCCTTGGTGCAGCTCCCTCCACAATCACAGACTTGCATTTGTTCATCCATTCTCTCTGTCCATACCATCCTAGTCAACTTGTACGCATCACCTCACTAATACTCTTTACCTAAGCGTCTCATCAGCTCATCATTTGTTATGCTATCCTGCATCCTTCGGGCCAGAGATATGAGAGTTCCGTATGGAGCTCAGTGGTCTGGTTAATCTGCTCTACATAACTAACTCTTCTCCTTGTGTTGCATTCTATTGATATCCTATGCATTAACTGGCCACCTCTGAGGCCTAGGTAAAGATTGTAGCCTGTTAATACCGGCTTTTATAATTAAATAACTAGCTACATATCTGAATTGGTATTTGTCATTCAAAACTCAATGTGTTGTAAATGTTCCTTAGTGACTTATTCATGGTATAAATTTCTAATCTTCCATTCAGAATAATTTAAAGCTCTTCAATCACATTTTTCTATTGTATATTTTATCTTTATTTTAACTTTTCTTGCGCTGCAGTCTAAATCTCCCAAATACTTTCCACCTGTTCAAATTCCTCTCGTGCTAATTTGTCGTTTATATATAAAGTTCGTTTTAAGAAAATATTATTGGTAGATAATATTGATAATTGACTGGAAAAACTGGAAGGATACATAAGCTAAACCTATTGTTGTACTTGAACCATAATTGAGTTAATTTTTATCTGTTTTTGGGGCAGGTGGCTAGGAATCTTCCTCCCCTAGTAAAGTTGACCTACTAGATGAGACAGAGAAAGGGGGGAGGGAACACTGAAAGTGGTCCCGGACCCTAAAAGTTGGGGCTCTGTCACCCCCAGCATGTGCCAGAGTATATACATAAATCTGTTTAATTTGCAAATTTTGAAGGCAAATGTCAAGTCTCTACTACCTGGTTATGCCCTAGCCTTGTGAATATAGTGCAGTGTTAATCAGTGAATTTTTTAATAAATTTGCTTAGTAATTAAAATTTGTTTATTCTTCTTGCATTTAAAAAGAAAAAATATTAGATTTTATGAGCCCTGTGTAAATTATATTTTCATAATGACAAACCTTTTCCTTGCCAGACACTACCAACAACCCTCGACTGATCGGCCGGACAGTCTGGGGAACTAACTACCACCACCAGTTGGATCACAACCCTTCCTACAAGTTAAGTAGTTCTTCAGTAGCAGTTATTGTAAATTATCACTGGGGTATATGACTCAAATTGCTTCAAACAATGTGTCCAGGCATTTTGGCTCAAACGTTCCTTTATTTTTGCCATGTCACTCTTTCAATTTTGGGAGAGTCACTCGTCACAGGCAGTTCTGCCTTTTGTCTCTTTCGCTCACATAGAAAAAAAAAAATGAATATGAGCCTCTTGTGTTGTAGGGCAGACTGCAGAAACTATTTCCACATATCCAAATTAGTTATAAGTGGCAACTGTAATGAATAAATGTTGTCCACAGGTGGATGTCCTGGAGTTGGAAGCAGACTGGGGACGACACATTTCGGTACCTTACTACAGTATACACGTCCCTTCCAAATAAAGAACAGTACTGTAATTGTATTTGTATTTACCTAATTGTAGTTTACCTAATTGTAGTTTACCTAATTGTAGTTTACCTAATTGTAGTTTACCTAATTGTAGTTTACCTAATTGTAGTTTACCTAATTGTAGTTTACCTAATTGTAGTTTACCTAATTGTAGTTTACCTAATTGTAGTTTACCTAATTGTAGTTTACCTAATTCTAGTTTACAGGAGTTGAGCTAAGCTAGTGTTGTCCCGTCTGTTTACTTTCATCCAATTTTGTATTGAAAATATGAATGTTCCTTGCCCCTACCACCACCACCACCTTCCAGAGTATTCCATGCAGAAAAAACTCCTCCCCCCCCCCCCCCCCCCCCTTAAGCATTTTGGCTCTAACGTCCCTTGACTTTGGCCCTGTCACACTTTCAACTCTGGCGGAGGCACTCAATACCGGCAGTTCTACATTTTGTCTCACTCACACGCATAGAAAAATAATAAATAAATATCTAATCCGTCCCGAGAACAGGACCAAGGTAGAAATAATGTAATGGTTGCCTGGTCCTATGGAACCTTATCCAGGCGGTTAATTTGTGGCAATCCCCCTCGGGCGGGCTGGCTGGTGTTTTCTGGACCCCCTTCTCCTTCATGTTTAGCCCCGTTAGTTCTGAAATTATATAACCTTTGGCAATTTTAACATCTTTAACCCAGTTTCTTTGGCAATATTCGGAACTTTCATGCAATTGAGGTAAATTTTTTATATAATTAATATTGTCATGCCCCAGCCAGGGTTCGAACCCAGGCCAGTGGTGCAGCACTCTAACACCCAAACCACGAGACCACCGAGGAGCTTAAAAGTAGTAGCTTCATTTGGAATTAAATCCCATCCACCACCACCCATTCAGACTAGTGATTCCCATTAAAGTTAAATTTATAAAAAAAATGGTAAAATGGATATCCCGACCGAAAGGAGATTCTTCTTAAAACTACAGGCTTGCTATCGGTCGGCAGGAGCAAAATTACACGTAAATGGCAAGAAAGGCCCTAATATTGACAAAAACAAAGGTTTAAAGTTCTTAAAATTACTAAACCAGTTGGCATAGACAGAAGATTCCTAAACTAATGGGGCTAAACCGGACCCAGAAAAAACAGCCATTCCTCTTTAAGCATTAAGGAGGGCTGGCTGGCTTTTTCTGGACCCCCTTCTCCTTCATGTTTAGCCCCATTAGTTCTGAAATTTTATAACATTTGGCAATTTTAACATCTTTAATCCAGTTTCTTTGGCACACCTTAATGGCATGAAAGGCCCTAATATTGACAAACAAAAAGGTTTAAAGTTCTTAAAATTGCTTAACCAGTTGGCATAGACCGAAGATTTCTAAACTAATGGGGCTAAACGTGAGGGAGACGGGGACCCAGAAAAAACAGCCATCCCTCTTTAAGCATTAAGGGAGGATGGCTGGCTTTTTCTGGACCCCCTTCTCCTTCATGTTTAGCCCCATTAGTTCTGAAATTTTATAACATTTGGCAATTTTAACATCTTTAATCCAGTTTCTTTGGCAATATTCGGACCTTGCATGCAATTGAGGTCAATTATTTATATAATTAATATTTTGTCATGCCCCCGCCAGGGCAGGAAAAAAAATAACCTTAATGGCGTGAAAGGTCCTAATATTGACAAACAAAAGTTTTAAAGTTATTTAAATTGCTAAACTAGTTGGCATCGTCCCAAGATTTCTAAACTAATGGGGCTAAACATGAGGGAGATGGGGGCCCAGAAAAAAACAACCATCCCCCCCTTTAGCATTTTGGCTGTCACACTTTCAACTCTGGGAGGCACTCTATACAGGCTGTTCTACCTTTTGTCTCACTCTCACATAGGAAAAAAAAAAAAAAAAAAAAAAAAACTTTCCCGAGAACAGGACCAAGGTAGAAATAATCTTAATGAGTTTCCTAGTCCCATGGAAGTATATCCAGGCGGTTCATTTGTGGCCATCCCCTCGGTCATTAAGGCGGACTGGCTGGCTATTTCTGGACCCCCTTCTCCTTCATTGTTAGCCCCATTAGTTCTGAAATTTTATAACTTTTGGCAATTTTAACCTCTTTAACCCAGTTTCTTTGGCAATATTCGGACCTTTTATGCAATTGAGGTGCATTTTTTTCCATATAATTAATGATAAAAACGGTTTTCATCCGGATAAAATGTATCCAAAAATGTACAAATTTATCTTTTATGTGGATCTTGGTGTTTTTAAGGTTTATGGATGTCAAGGGAGGAAACTAAAGAAATGATAAACATTTATTTAATAAAGCAAATTAATACGCCGTAAAGGCGTCTGGTAATGGGGGAATTATGTTCATTACAGTATAATGTAAAACTTTCATAATAAACAAACCAAAACTTGGACGAATACTGTTAAGACAACTTATCAAAATCGCTATGTGGAAACAACGCTTAAGCAGAAGATTTTAAGATTAGGAAGGACATGTACTGGAAGTACTGGTCATCTCTCTACAATTTTGCCATTTATCTATTTGTATTTTTGACTTAAAGTAGAATTTTGTTTACACTAAAAAAAACAAAAAATTGTTTGACAGTTTGTTAGCAACTCGGATCTGATGGCTTTTAATATAAATTGGTGGTGTAATGGTTAAGGTGTCTAAAAATCTGTGATAACCCAGGTTCGAATCCCGGTGGATCACATATATGCTTTCATTAATTTCATTGGATGTGTTTGGTGAAATTAATAAAAATAAATTATAGATATAATGTAAAAATTGCAAAATCAACAACCAAAACTAGGAAAAGACAATTTAAAGGCAAAAGGACTAATCAAAATTGCTATCTGGAAATAATGCTTTAGCAAAATATGACCAGATTTCTCCTGCATTCATCACTCGATGCCCCGTCCCTGAGATTACATGCATCCATCTTGCCATTACATACATAACATTTTAAGACAGTGCTCCACACATACGTGCAGTTTCAGTCTCTTGTCCTAATGGCGGCGTTCCAGGCAACCCTATTAAGGGCTGCTTCACTTGTCAAGTTTTGGATTTGAGATCGGCACGTATAGTGCGATCCCAAGTCTTCCTCTGTCCACCCCTTGGTGCAGCTCCCTCCACAATCACAGACCTGCATTTGTTCATCCATTCTCTGTCCATACCATCCCAGTCAACTTGTACGCATCACCTCACTAATACTCTTTACCTAAGCGTCTCATCAGCTCATCATTTGTTATGCTATCCTGCATCCTTCGGGCCAGAGATATGAGAGTTCCGTATGGAGCTCAGTGGTCTGGTTAATCTGCTCTACATAACTAACTCTTCTCCTTGTGTTGCATTCTATTGATATCCTATGCATTAACTGGCCACTTCTGAGGCCTAGGTAAAGATTGTAGCCTGATAATACCGGCTTTTATAATTAAATAACTCGCTACATATCTGAATTGGTATTTGTCATTCAAAACTCAATGTGTTGTAAATGTTCCTTAGTGACTTATTCATGGTATAAATTTCTAATCTTCCATTCAGAATAATTTAAAGCTCTTCAATCACATTTTTCTATTGCATATTTTATCTTTATTTTAAGTTTTCTTGCGCTGCAGTCTAAATCTCCCAAATACTTTCCACCTGTTCAAATCCTCGTGCTAATTTGTCGTTTATATATAAAGTTTGTTTTAAGAAATAATTATTGGTAGATAATATTGATAATTGACTGGAAAAACTGGAAGGATACATAAGCTAAACCTATTGTTGTACTTGAACCATAATTAAGTTAATTTTTATCTGTTTTTGGGGCAGGTGGCTAGGAATCTTCCTCCCCTTGTAAAGTTGACCTACTAGATGAGACAGAGAAAGGGGGGAGGGAACACTAAAAGTGGTCCCGGACCCTAATAGTTTGGGCTCGGTCACCCCCAGCATGTGCCAGAGTATATACATAAATCTGTTTCATTTGCAAATTTTGAAGGCAAATGTAGTCTCTACAACCTGGAGCGCGTTCAGTAAACCTATCGCCGATTCATCTGATAGCGCTTGATAGAACGGTGTTTCGATTTCACTACCGAACGACACAGATCGCCGATCGGTCTGCCAGAGCTTTGTAAACAATATCAATAGCCCTTTGACCCAAGAAAGAAGAAGAAGACATCGCAACAAGAATTGTTTATTTTTCGCCTATTTTTCGTAGTGTGTTTAATATTTACATAAATTGTATTCAAGAAGGGGAAACACGATACGCAATCTATATTAGCAATATAATAACTTTAAATGGTTTGTTTACATTCTCGTCGATCATCATTCGATCGACCTCCGAGGACCGATCGCTCTGATAGCTAAAACAGCAATCTTTTTCGATCGCCGATTCGTCGAATCGGCGGCTATCGCGTTCGCTAGAGCTATCGGTCCTAAACGATAGGTCTACCGAACGCGCCCCTGGTTATGCCCTAGCCTTGTGAATATAGTGCAGTGTTAATCAGTGAATTTTTTAATCAATTTGCTTAGTATTTAAAATTAGTTTATTCTTCTTGCATTTAAAAAGAACAAATATTAGATTTTATGAGCCCTGTGTAAATTATATTTTCATAATGACGAACCTTTTCCTTGCCAGACACTACCAACAACCCTCGACACCGTACTCGGGATTGATTGGCCGGACAGTCTGGGGAACTAACTACCACCACCAGTTGGATCACAACCCTTCATAAAAGTTAAGTAGTTCTTCAGTAGCAGTTATTGTAAATTATCACTAGGGTATATGACTCAAATTGCTTCAAACAATGTGTCCAGGCATTTTGGCTCAAACTTATCTTTATTTTTGCCATGTCACTTTCAATTTTGGGAGTCCCTCGTCACAGGCAGTTCTGCCTTTCGTCTCTTTTGCTCACATAGAAAAAATAAATAAATATGAGCCTCTTGTGTTGTAGGGCAGACTGCAGAAACTATATTTCCACATATCCAAATTAGTTATAAGTGGCAACTGTAATGAATAAATGTTGTCCACAGGTGGATGTCCTGGAGTTGGAAGCAGACTGGGGACGACACACCTCGGTACCTTACTACAGTATACACGTCCCTTCCAAATAAAGAACAGTACTGTAATTGTATTTGTATTTACCTAATGGTAGTTTACTGGAGTTGAGCTAAGCTAGTGTTCTGTCTGTTTACTTTCATCCAATTTTTTCTTGAAAATATGAATGTTCCTTGCCCCTACCACCACCACCTTCCAGAGTATTCCATGCAGAAAAAATTCATCCCCCCTTAAGCATTTTGGCTCTAACGTCCCTTGGCCCTGTCACACTTTCAACTCTGGGGGAGGCACTCGATACCGGGAGTTCTACATTTTGTCTCGCTCACACGCATAGAAAAATAAATAAATAAATATTAATCCATCCTGAGAACAGAACCAAGGTAGAAATAATGTAATGGTTGCCTCGTCCTATGGAAACTTATCCAGGCGGTTCATTTGTGGCAATCCCCTCGGGCTGGCTGGCCTTTTCTGGACCCCCTTCTCCATGTTTAGCTCAGATAGTTCTGAAATTATATAACCTTTGGCAATTTTAACATCTTTAACCCAGTTTCTTTGGCAATATTCGGAACTTCCATGCAATTGAGGTAAATTTTTTATATAATTAATATTGTCATGCCCCAGCCAGGGTTCGAACCCAGGCCAGTGGTGCAGCACTCTAACACCCAAACCACTAGACCACGGAGGAGCTTAAAAGTAGTGACTTCATTTGGAATTAAGTCTCATCCACCACCACCCGTTCAGACGAGTGATCCCCATTAAAGTTAAATTTATAAAAAAATTGGTAAAATGGATATCCCGACCGAAAGGCGATTCCTCCTAAAACTACAGGCTTGCTATCGGTCGGCGGGAAAAAAATTACACCTTAATGGCGTGAAAGGCCCTAATATTGACAACAACAAAAGTTTAAAGTTCTTAAAATTGCTGAACCAGTTGGCATAGACCGAAGATTTCTAAACTAATGGGGCTAACCCTGAGGGAGACGGGGACCCAGAAAAAACAGCCATTCCTCTTTAAGCATTAAGGAGGGCTGGCTGGCTTTTTCTGGACCCCCTTCTCCTTCATGTTTAACCCCATTAGTTCTGAAATTTTATGACATTTGGCAATTTTAACATCTTTAATCCAGTTTCTTTGAGCAATATTCGGACCTTGCATGCAATTGAGGTCAATTTTTTTATAAAATTAATATTTTGTCATGCCCCGAACCCAGGCCAGTAGTGCAGCACTCAAACACCCAAACCACTAGGCTACCGAGGAGCTTAAAAGAAGTAGCTTCATTTGGAATTACTGTATATCCCATCCACCACCACCCGCTCAGACTTGTGATCCCCATTAAAAGTTAAATTTATAAATTTCTTGGTAGAATAGATATCCTGGCTGAAAGGAGATTATTTCTAAAACTACACCGCTATCGGTCGGCAAGAAAAAATTACACCTTAATGGCGTGAAAGGCCCTAATATTGACAAACAAAAAGGTTTAAAGTTCTTAAAATTGCTTAACCAGTTGGCATAGACCGAAGATTTCTAAACTAATGGGGCTAAACATGAGGGAGACGGGGACCCAGAAAAAACAGCCATCCCTCTTTAAGCATTAAGGGAGGATAGCTGGCTTTTTCTGGACCCCCTTCTCCTTCATGTTTAGCCCCATTAGTTCTGAAATTTTATAACATTTGGCAATTTTAACATCTTTAATCCAGTTTCTTTGGCAATATTCGGACCTTGCATGCAATTGAGGTCAATTATTTATATAATTAATATTTTGTCATGCCCCCGCCAGGGCAGGACAAAAAATACACCTTAATGGCGTGAAAGGTCCTAATATTGACAAACAAAAGGTTTAAAGTTATTTAAATTGCTAAACTAGTTGGCATCGTCCCAAGACTTCTAAACTAATGGGGCTAAACATGGAGATGGGGGCCCAGAAAAAAACCACCATCCCCCCCTTTAGCATTTTGGCTGTCACACTTTCAACTCTGGGGGAGGCACTCTATACACGCTGTTCTACCTTTTGTCTCCCTCTCACATAGGAAAAAAAAAAAAAATAATAATAATCCTTGCCGAGAACAGGACCAAGGTAGAAATAATCTTAATGAGTTTCCTCGTCCCATGGAAGTATATCCAGGCGGTTCATTTGTGGTCATCCCCTCGGGCATTAAGGCGGACTGGCTGGCTATTTCTGGACCCCCTTCTTCATTGTTAGCCCCATTAGTTCTGAAATTGTATAACTTTTGGCAATTTTAACCTCTTTAACCCAGTTTCTTTGGCAATATTCGGACCTTTTATGCAATTGAGGTGCATTTTTTTCCATATAATTAATGATAAAAACGGTCTTCATCCGGATAAAATGTATCCAAAAATTTACAAATTTATCTTTTATGTGGATCTTGGTGTTTTTTAAGCTTTATGGATGTCAAGGGAGGAAACTAAAGAAATGATAAACATTTATTTAATAAAGCAAATTAATACGCCGTAAAGGCGTCTGGTAATGGGGGAATTATGTTCATTACAGTATAATGTAAAACGTTCATAATAAACAAACCAAAACTTGGACGAATACTGTTAAGACAACTTATCAAAATCGCTATGTGGAAACAACGCTTAAGCAGAAGATTTTAAGATTAGGAAGGACATGTACTGGAAGTACTGGTCATCTCTCTACAATTTTGCCATTTATCTATTTGTATTTTTGACTTAAAGTAGAATTTTGTTTACACTAAAAAAAAAAAAAAAAATTGTTTGACAGTTTGTTAGCAACTCCGATCTGATGGCTTTTAATATAAATTGGTGGTGTAATGGTTAAGGTGTCTAAAAATCTGTGATAACCCAGGTTCGAATCCCGGTGGATCACATATATGCTTTCATTAATTTCATTGGATGCGTTTGGTGGTGTAGTGAAATTAATAAAAATAAATTATAGATATAATGTAAAAACTTTCAAAATAAACAAACCAAAACTAGGAAAAGACAATTTAAAGGCAAAAGGACTAATCAAAATTGCTATCTGGAAATAAAGCTTTAGCAAAATATGACCAGATTCCTCCTTCATTCATCACTCGATGCCCCGTCCCCGAGATTACATGCATCCATCTTGCCATTACATACATAACATTTTAAGACGGAGTGCTCCACACATACGTGCAGTTTCAGTCTCTTGTCCTAATGGCGGCGTTCCAGGCAACCCTATTAAGGGCTGCTTCACTTGTCAAGTTTTTGGATTTGAGATCGGCACGTATAGTGCGATCCCAGGTCTTCCTCTGTCCACCCCCTTGGTGCAGCTCCCTCCACAATCACAGACTTGCATTTGTTCATCCATTCTCTCTGTCCATACCATCCCAGTCAACTTGTACGCATCACCTCACTAATACTCTTTACCTAAGCGTCTCATCAGCTCATCATTTGTTATGCTATCCTGCATCCTTCGGGCCAGAGATATGAGAGTTCCGTATGGAGCTCAGTGGTCTGGTTAATCTGCTCTACATAACTAACTCTTCTCCTTGTGTTGCATTCTATTGATATCCTATGCATTAACTGGCCACCTCTGAGGCCTTGGTAAAGATTGTAGCCTGTTAATACCGGCTTTTATAATTAAATAACTAGCTACATATCTGAATTGGTATTTGTCATTCAAAACTCAATGTGTTGTAAATGTTCCTTAGTGACTTATTCATGGTATAAATTTCTAATCTTCCATTCAGAATAATTTAAAGCTCTTCAATCACATTTTTCTATTGTATATTTTATCTTTATTTTAACTTTTCTTGCGCTGCAGTCTAAATCTCTCAAATACTTTCCACCTGTTCAAATTCCTCTCGTGCTAATTTGTCGTTTATATATAAAGTTCGTTTTAAGAAAGAATTATTGGTAGATAATATTGATAATTGACTGGAAAAACTGGAAGGATACATAAGCTAAACCTATTGTTGGACTTGAACCATAATTGAGTTAATTTTTATCTGTTTTTGGGGCAGGTGGCTAGGAATCTTCCTCCCCTAGTAAAGTTGACCTACTAGATGAGACCGAGAAAGGGGGGAGGGAACACTGAAAGTGGTCCCGGACCCTAAAAGTTGGGGCTCTGTCACCCCCAGCATGTGCCAGAGTATATACATAGATCTGTTTAATTTGCAAATTTTGAAGGCAAATGTCAAGTCTCTACTACCTGGTTATGCCCTAGCCTTGTGAATATAGTGCAGTGTTAATCAGTGAATTTTTTAATAAATTTGCTTAGTATTTAAAATTTGTTTATTCTTCTTGCATTTAAAAAGAAAACATATTAGATTTTATGAGCCCTGTGTAAATTATATTTTCATAATGACAAACCTTTTCCTTGCCAGACACTACCAACAACCCTCGACTGATCGGCCGGACAGTCTGGGGAACTAACTACCACCACCAGTTGGATCACAACCCTTCCTACAAGTTAAGTAGTTCTTCAGTAGCAGTTCTTGTAAATTATCACTGGGGTATATGACTCAAATTGCTTCAAACAATGTGTCCAGGCATTTTGGCTCAAACGTTCCTTTATTTTTGCCATGTCACTCTTTCAATTTTGGGAGAGTCACTCATCACAGGCAGTTCTGCCTTTTGTCTCTTTCGCTCACATAGAAAAAAAATAAATAAATATGAGCCTCTTGTGTTGTAGGGCAGACTGCAGAAACTATATTTCCACATATCCAAATTAGTTATAAGTGGCAACTGTAATGAATAAATGTTGTCCACAGGTGGATGTCCTGGAGTTGGAAGCAGACTGGGGACGACACACTTCGGTACCTTACTACAGTATACACGTCCCTTCCAAATAAAGAACAGTACTGTAATTGTATTTGTATTTACCTAATTGTAGTTTACCTAATTGTAGTTTACCTAATTGTAGTTTACCTAATTGTAGTTTACCTAATTGTAGTTTACCTAATTGTAGTTTACCTAATTGTAGTTTACCTAATTGTAGTTTACCTAATTGTAGTTTACCTAATTGTAGTTTACCTAATTGTAGTTTACCTAATTGTAGTTTACCTAATTGTAGTTTACCTAATTGTAGTTTACCTAATTGTAGTTTACAGGAGTTGAGCTAGTGTTGTCCCGTCTGTTTACTTTCATCCAATTTTTTATTGAAAATATGAATGTTCCTTGCCCCTACCACCACCACCACCTTCCAGAGTATTCCATGCAGAAAAAACTCCTCCCCCCCCCCTTAAGCATTTTGGCTCTAACGTCCCTTGACTTTGGCCCTGTCACACTTTCAACTCTGGCGGAGGCACTCTATAGCGGCAGTTCTACATTGTCTCACTCACACGCATAGAAAAATTATAAATAAATATCTAATCCGTCCCGAGAACAGGACCAAGGTAGAAATAATGTAATGGTTGCCTCGTCCTATGGAACCTTATCCAGGCGGTTAATTTGTGGCAATCCCCCTCGGGCGGGCTGGCTGGTGTTTTCTGGACCCCCTTCTCCTTCATGTTTAGCCCCGTTAGTTCTGAAATTATATAACTTTTGGCAATTTTAACATCTTTAACCCAGTTTCTTTGGCAATATTCGGAACTTCCATGCAATTGAGGTAAATTTTTTATATAATTAATATTGTCATGCCCCAGCCAGGGTTCGAACCCAGGCCAGTGGTGCAGCACTCTAACACCCAAACCACTAGACCACTGAGGAGCTTAAAAGTAGTGACTTCATTTGGAATTAAGTCCCATCCACCACCACCCGTTCAGACGAGTGATCCCCATTAAAGTTAAATTTATAAAAAAATTGGTAAAATGGATATCCCGACCGAAAGGCGATTCCTCCTAAAACTACAGGCTTGCTATCGGTCGGCAGGAAAAAAATTACACGTTAATGGTGTGAAAGGCCCTAATATTGACAACAACAAAAGTTTAAAGTTGTTAAAATTGCTGAACCAGTTGGCATAGACCGAAGATTTCTAAACTAATGGGGCTAACCCTGAGGGAGACGGGGACCCAGAAAAAACAGCCATTCCTCTTTAAGCATTAAGGAGGGCTGGCTGGCTTTTTCTGGACCCCCTTCTCCTTCATGTTTAACCCCATTAGTTCTGAAATTTTATGACATTTGGCAATTTTAACATTTTTAATCCAGTTTCTTTGAGCAATATTCGGACCTTGCATGCAATTGAGGTCAATTTTTTTATAAAATTAATATTTTGTCATGCCCCGAACCCAGGCCAGTAGTGCAGCACTCAAACACCCAAACCACTAGGCTACCGAGGAGCTTAAAAGAAGTAGCTTCATTTGGAATTACTGTATATCCCATCCACCACCACCCGCTCAGACTTGTGATCCCCATTAAAAGTTAAATTTATAAACATTTTGGTAGAATAGATATCCTGGCTGAAAGGAGATTATTTCTAAAACTACACCGCTATCGGTCGGCAAGAAAAAATTACACCTTAATGGCGTGAAAGGCCCTAATATTGACAAACAAAAAGGATTAAAGTTCTTAAAATTGCTTAACCAGTTGGCATAGACCGAAGATTTCTAAACTAATGGGGCTAAACATGAGGGAGACGGGGACCCAGAAAAAACAGCCATCCCTCTTTAAGCATTAAGGGAGGATAGCTGGCTTTTTCTGGACCCCCTTCTCCTTCATGTTTAGCCCCATTAGTTCTGAAATTTTATAACATTTGGCAATTTTAACATCTTTAATCCAGTTTCTTTGGCAATATTCGGACCTTGCATGCAATTGAGGTCAATTATTTATATAATTAATATTTTGTCATGCCCCCGCCAGGGCAGGAAAAAAAATAACCTTAATGGCGTGAAAGGTCCTAATATTGACAAACAAAAGGTTTAAAGTTATTTAAATTGCTAAACTAGTTGGCATCGTCCCAATATTTCTAAACTAATGGGGCTAAACATGGAGATGGGGGCCCAGAAAAAAACTACCATCCCCCCCTTTAGCATTTTGGCTGTGTCACACTTTCAACTCTGGGAGAGGCACTCTATACACGCTGTTCTACCTTTTGTCTCACTCACATAGGGAAAAAAAAAAAAAAAATAATCCTTCTCGAGAACAGGACCAAAGTAGAAATAATCTTAATGAGTTTACTCGTCCCATGGAAGTATATCCAGGCGGTTCATTTGTGGCCATCCCCTCGGGCATTAAGGCGGACTGGCTGGCTATTTCTGGACCCCCTTCTTCATTGTTAGCCCCATTACTTCTGAAATTTTATAACTTTTGGCAATTTTAACCTCTTTAACCCAGTTTCTTTGGCAATATTCGGACCTTTTATGCAATTGAGGTGCATTTTTTTCCATATAATTAATGATAAAAACGGTTTTCATCCGGATAAAATGTATCCAAAAATGTACAAATTTATCTTTTATGTGGATCTTGGTGTTTTTTAAGCTTTATGGATGTCAAGGGAGGAAACTAAAGAAATGATAAACATTTATTTAATAAAGCAAATTAATACGCCGTAAAGGCGTCTGGTAATGGGGGAATTATGTTAATTACAGTATAATGTAAAACTTTCATAATAAACAAACCAAAACTTGGACGAATACTGTTAAGACAACTTATCAAAATCGCTATGTGGAAACAACGCTTAAGCAGAAGATTTTAAGATTAGGAAGGACATGTACTGGAAGTACTGGTCATCTCTCTACAATTTACCATTTATCTATTTGTATTTTTTACTTAAAGTAGAATCTTTTTTACACTAAAAAAAAAAAAAATAAAAAAAAAATTGTTTGACAGTTTGTTAGCAACTCCGAACTGATGGCTTTAATATAAATTGGTGGTGTAATGGTTAAGGTGTCTAAAAATCTGTGATAACCCAGGTTCGAATCCCGGTGGATCACATATTTGCTTTCATTAATTTCATTGGATGTGTTTGGTGGTGTGGTGAAATTAATAAAAATAAATTATAGATATAATGTAAAAACTTGCAAAATAAACAAACCAAAACTAGGAAGAGTCAATTTAAAGGCAAAAGGACTAATCAAAATTGCTATCTGGAAATAACGCTTTAGCAAAATATTATGACCAGATTCCTCCTTCATTCATCACTATGCCCCGTCCCTGAGATTACATGCATCCATCTTGCCATTACATACATAACATTTTAAAACTGAGTGCTCCACACATACGTGCAGTTTCAGTCTCTTGTCCTAATGGTGGCGTTCCAGGCAACCCTATTAAGGGCTGCTTCACTTGTCAAGGTTTTGGATTTGAGATCGGCACGTATAGTGCGATCCCAGGTCTTCCTCTGTCCACCCCTTGGTGCAGCTCCCTCCACAATCACAGACCTGCATTTGTTCATCCATTCTCTGTCCATACCATCCCAGTCAACTTGTACGCATCACCTCACTAATACTCTTTACCTAAACGTCTCATCAGCTCAGCATTTGTTATGCTATCCTGCATCCTTCGGGCCAGAGATATGAGAGTTCCGTATGGAGCTCAGTGGTCTGGTTAATCTGCTCTACATAACGAACTCTTCTCCTTGTGTTGCATTCTATTGATATCCTATGCATTAACTGGCCACTTCTGAGGCCTAGGTAAAGATTGTAGCCTGTTAATACCGGCTTTTATAATTAAATAACTCGCTACATATCTGAATTGGTATTTGTCATTCAAAACTCAATGTGTTGTAAATGTTCCTTAGTGATTTATTCATGGTATAAATTTCTAATCTTCCATTCAGAATAATTTAAAGCTCTTCAATCACATTTTTCTATTGTATATTTTATCTTTATTTTAACTTTTCTTGCGCTGCAGTCTAAATCTCCCAAATACTTTCCACCTGTTCAAATTCCTCTCGTGCTAATTTGTCGTTTATATATAAAGTTAGTTTTAAGAAATAATTATTGCTAGATAATATTGATAATTGACTGGAAAAACTGGAAGGATACATAAGCTAAACCTATTGTTGTACTTGAACCATAATTGAGTTAATTTTTATCTGTTTTTGGGGCAGGTGGCTAGGAATCTTCCTCCCCTTGTAAAGTTGACCTACTAGATGAGACAGAGAAAGGGGGGAGGGAACACTGAAAGTGGTCCCGGACCCTAAAAGTTGGGGCTCTGTCACCCCCAGCATGTGCCAGAGTATATACATAAATCTGTTTCATTTGCAAATTTTGAAGGCAAATGTCAAGTCTCTACAACCTTGTTATGCCTTGTGAATATAGTGCAGTGTTAATCAGTGAATTTTTTAATCAATTTGCTTAGTATTTAAAATGTGTTTATTCTTCTTGCATTTAAAAAGAAAAAATATTAGATTTTATGAGCCCTGTGTAAATTATATTTTCATAATGACAAACCTTTTCCTTGCCAGACACTACCAACAACCCTCGACACCGTACTCGGGATTGATTGGCCGGACAGTCTGGGGAACTAACTACCACCACCAGTTGGATCACAACCCTTCATAAAAGTTAAGTAGTTCTTCAGTAGCAGTTATTGTAAATTATCACTGGGGTATATGACTCAAATTGCTTCAAACAATGTGTCCAGGCATTTTGGCTCAAACGTTCCTTTATTTTTGCCATGTCACTTTCAATTTTGGGGGAGTCTCTCGTCACAGGCAGTTCTGCCTTTTGTCTCTTTTGCTCACATAGAAAAAATAAATAAATATGAGCCTCTTGTGTTGTAGGGCAGACTGCAGAAACTATATTTCCACATATCCAAATTAGTTATAAGTGGCAACTGTAATGAATAAATGTTGTCCACAGGTGGATGTCCTGGAGTTGGAAGCAGACTGGGGACGACACACCTCGGTACCTTACTACAGTATGCACGTCCCTTCCAAATATAGATAAGTACTGTAATTGTATTTACCTAATTGTAGTTTACTGGCGTTGAGCTAAGCTAGTGTTGTCCCGTCTGTTTACTTTCATCCAATTTTTTCTTGAAAATATGAATGTTCCTTGCCCCTACCACCACCACCTTCCAGAATATTCCATGCAGAAAAAACTCATCCCCCCCTTAAGCATTTTGGCTCTAACGTCCTTTGACTTTGGCCCTGTCACACTTTCAACTCTGGGGGAGGCACTCCATACCGGCAGTTCTACATTTTGTCTCACTCACACGCATAGAAAAATAAATAAATAAATATCTAATCCGTCCCGAGAATAGGACCAAGGTAGAAATAATGTAATGGTTGCCTCGTCCTATGGAAACTTATCCAGGCGGTTCATTTGTGGCAATCCCCTCGGGCATTAAGTCGGGCTGGTTGGCTTTTTCTGGACCCCCTTCTCCATGTTTATCCCCGATAGGTCTGAAATTATATAACCTTTGGCAATTTTAACATCTTTAACCCAGTTTCTTTGGCAATATTCGGAACTTTCATGCAATTGAGGTAAATTTTTTATATAGTTAATATTGTCATGCCCCAGCCAGGGTTCGAACCCAGGCCAGTGATGCAGCACTCAAACACCCAAACCACTAGGCTACCGAGGAGCTTAAAAGAAGTAGCTTCATTTGGAATTACTGTATATCCCATCCACCACCACCCGCTCAGACTTGTGATCCCCATTAAAAGTTAAATTTATAAACATTTTGGTAGAATAGATATCCTGGCTGAAAGGAGATTATTTCTAAAACTACACCGCTATCGGTCGGCAAGAAAAAATTACACCTTAATGGCGTGAAAGGTCCTAATATTGACAACAAAAAGGTTTAAAGTTCTTAAAATTGCTTAACCAGTTGGCATAGACCGGAGATTTCTAAACTAATGGGGCTAAACGTGAGGGAGACGGGGACCCAGAAAAAACAGCCTTCCCTCTTTAAGCATTAAGGGAGGATGGCTGGCTTTTTCTGGACCCCCTTCTCCTTCATGTTTAGCCCCATTAGTTCTGAAATTTTATAAAATTTGGCAATTTTAACATCTTTAATCCAGTTTCTTTGGCAATATTCGGACCTTGCATGCAATTGAGGTCAATTATTTATATAATTAATATTTTGTCATGCCCCCGCCAGGGCAGGAAAAAAAATAACCTTAATGGCGTGAAAGGTCCTAATATTGACAAACAAAAGGTTTAAAGTTATTTAAATTGCTAAACTAGTTGGCATCGTCCCAAGATTTCTAAACTAATGGGGCTAAACATGAGGGAGATGGGGGCCCAGAAAAAAACAACCATCCCCCCCCTTTAGCAATTTGGCCCTGTCACACTTTCAACTCTGGGGGAGGCACTCTATACAGGCTGTTCTACCTTTTGTCTCACTCTCACATAGGAAAAAAAACATAAAATAAAATAATCGTTGCCGAGAACAGGACCAAGGTAGAAATAATCTTAATGAGTTTCCTCGTCCCATGGAAGTATATCCAGGCGGTTCATTTGTGGCCATCCCCTCGGGCATTAAGGCGGACTGGCTGGCTATTTCTGGACCCCCTTCTCCTTCATTGTTAGCCCCATTAGTTCTGAAATTTTATAACTTTTGGCAATTTTAACCTCTTTAACCCAGTTTCTTGGGCAATATTCGGACCTTTTATGCAATTGAGGTGCATTTTTTTTTCCATATAATTAATGATAAAAACGGTCTTCATCCGGATAAAATGTATCCAAAAATTTACAAATTTATCTTTTATGTGGATCTTGGTGTTTTTTAAGCTTTATGGATGTCAAGGGAGGAAACTAAAGAAATTATTCTATTGATTCTATTGATATCCTATGCATTAACTGGCCACTTCTGAGGCCTAGGTAAAGATTGTAGCCTGTTAATACCGGCTTTTATAATTAAATAACAAGCTACATATCTGAATTGGTATTTGTCTTTCAAAACTCAATATGTTGTAAATGTTCCTTAGTGACTTATTCATGGTATAAATTTCTAATCTTCCATTCAGAATAATTTAAAGCTCTCCAATCACATTTTTCTATTGCATATTTTATCTTTATTTTAAGTTTTCTTGCGCTGCAGTCTAAATCTCCCAAATACTTTCCACCTGTTCAGATTCCTCTCGTGCAAATTTGTCGTTTATATATAAAGTTAGTTTTAAGAAATAATTATTGGTAGATAATATTGATAATTGACTGGAAAAACTGGAAGGATACATAAGATTAACATATTGTTGTACTTGAACCATAATTAAGTTAATTTTTATCTGTTTTTGGGGCAGGTGGCTAGGAATCCTCCTCCCCTTGTAAAGTTGACTTACTAGATGAGACAGAGAAAGGGGCGAGGGAACACTAAAAGTGGTCCCGGACCCTAAAAGTTTGGGCTCGGTCACCCCCAGCATGTGCCAGAGTATATACATAAATCTGTTTCATTTGCAAATGTTGAAGGCAAATGTCAAGTCTCTACAACCTGGTTATGCCATAGCCTTGTGAATATAGAGTGCAGTGTTAATCAGTGAATTTTTTAATCAATTTGCTTAGTTTTTAAAATTTGTTTATTCTGCTTGCATTTAAAAAAAAAATATTAGATTTTATGAGCCCTGTGTAAATTATATTTTCATAATGACAAACCTTTTCCTTGCCAGACACTACCAACAACCCTCGACACCGTACTCGGGAATGATCGGCCGGACAGTCTGGGGAACTAACTACCACCACCAGCCGGATCACAACCCTTCATACAAGTTAAGTAGTTCTTCAGTAGCAGTTATTGTAAATTATCACTGGGGTATATGACTCCAATTGCTTCAAACAATGTGTCCAGGCATTTTGGCTCAAACGTTCCTTTATTTTTGCCATGTCACTCTTTCAATTTTGGGGGAGTTACTCGTCACAGGCAGTTCTGCCTTTTGTCTCTTTCGCTCCCATAAAAAAAAAAAATAAATATGAGCCTCTTGTGTTGAAGGGCAGACTGCAGAAACTATATTTCCACATATCCAAATTAGTTATAAGTGGCATCTGTAATGGGTTTGCCAGAGAAGGCCTCTGGCTGTGAAAAATTAATCCCGGCCACCAGTACACAGACTCTGTCCTTGAGAGTAGTGACTGTCCCTGGTGTATACTAATTAAAATGTAAAGCTTTGCAAAATAAACAAACTAAAACTGGGAATACTTAGATTATCGCAAAGGAGCTAATCAAAATAGTTATGTGGAAATAATTAAAGACCGAACCATGTTATCATGGATGTGAAGTTATTCTTTGAGTGATACTGCCAAACACCCAAACTCCAAACAATTGCTTAAGTTTCTAGAGGCCCTATGTTTGCCCTTTTAATGTATATATTATACTCGGGCACATACCTCATAGCTCGGGGTAGCCGACACAGACCATTGAAATTAACAACAGTTTGGTCTTAAAACCTGTAATGCAGTGTATATTATATGCTGATATATTAGTCTCTACCGTCCTGGTGGTGTAATGGTTAAGGTAGCAAAAATCTGTGTGTGATAACCCGGGTTCGAATCCCGCCGGATCATATATACTTTAATTAATTTCATTGGGGGTGTTTGGTGTTGTGGTGAAATTAATAAAATATAGATTATATGCCGATATATTAGTCTCTACCCGTTGAGTGGTCTGGTTTTGCAATTGAGTTCAATGTAGAGTTTTCTGAATTTGATTATTAATTATATGAAATTCAGTTTAGTTTTGGATGCACTGACTTTACCAATATGGGTAAGCAGTTAAGGTCATAGGGTGGTTCTCTCGCATCATGGTATGTGTGGGCTGTTAGATGCAGTTTTTACCACCATACACATTCCCTGCTGAATAGCAAGGCTAGGGTGGGTGCCCTGATGAATCTGGGACTTAAGTGAATAGTTGCCTTAATCTGCTCTACATAACTAACAGATTGCTAGACCGCACCGTTAGACTTGCATTGGGACAAGAATAGGATATTTATTGAGTTTCTAAGACATTCATGAAACAAAGAAAATACCCCAAAGACTCCCTTTTGAGATTAATTAGTGCATTTTCTGGCAGAAAAATGCCCCAGCCAAGGGCTGGGTTCTCTTAAATTGCAGGCTCGCTATTGCTTGCCTGGATCAAATAATAAATACATAGGGCGAAAAGTGTTTAAATTGCCTAACTAATGGGGCAAACTTCTAAACTAATGGGGCTAAATATGAGAAGGGGTCCAGAACAAAACTACTTATTTCAATAACTACTGTAGGCTATAGAAGTTTAATGTGAATTCCACGGTCAGGTCAACTCCAGCTCCTAACCTAACTCTAACTAACATCTATATACTAACCTGTATAACTAACATAGCTAGGATTAACCACAAAATCTGCTAAACTGTTCTAATCTTCTGTACGGTCAAAATCAATACTGTATTTCAATAACTTTGCTCTTAAACAGACATTTTACTGGTTACTTTTTAGTTCGTTTTAAAGCTTTATATATTTTAACTTCCTAGAGTCTCTTGTTTTCAACGGCGATTGACTAGCCTAGTACTGTACTATTAATCTCAGCGTTGGAGAGTAGAGTTAATATCTGTATCTGTTTATATGCTTATGTTCTGTGTGTGGTGTCCCGAGTTCGAATCCCGAGAGCACTATGATTTAATTAGTTTATTAAAATACATTTGAGTTTGTAATTGATTTAACATTAAGAACGGGGTGTTACTCAATCCTAGATATCGGTGAAATACTGAATTTGACTGTACATGCACTTTTTCCTCAACTAATCCTGAACAAGGGGTTGAGCTGACCGTAATAGAATGACCATAAAAAGATTTGCTACACTTTTATTTGTTGTATTTTTTTGTCTTTTTACTAGATTCTTCCAAGCTTTTGTTTTAGTTTGAACATTTTAAATTATAATGCAGCATATATACTGTATATATATATCTGAACTCTAAACATGTAAAGATTAAGCATATTTTTAGCAAGGGTTGATAGTCTGAGCAGCTCCCACACAACATGGTGCCCAATAACAGCCTTTTTAACTGATCTTCCTCCCATGGCAAGCTTCCTAGATAGAGTAGCTTTGTGCTGCTGTGTTGGTGGTGTAATAGTTTAGATAATTGTGTTCTGGGTGTGGTGTCCCGAGTTCGAATCCTGGGAGGACCATGTGCTTTCATTAGTTTATAAAAATACATTGGGGTTTTTAATTGAGGATTAATGTTAAGAATCGAGTGTTCCTTATTTATATTAATTGCCTTTATGTAATGGTTAGAGTTTAAAATCTGTGGTAACCCAGGTTCGAATCCCGGTGGATCACGTGCTTGCTTTCATTAATTTCTTTGGGAGGGGTTGGGTGTAATATAAAAATAGAATATATTTATTTGCTTTGAAATAAAAATTGTGCTGTAAAGTTTTTTAGTGCAGTTGGAATTGTAAGAATATGCACATTAGAGAAGGAAATTGAATATTTTGATCTTGAGAGCGCTTAGTGCACCAAATTTAGGTGTGTGTCCTAGGTTAGAGTCCTTGGAGAACCACACTTATTCATTAGTTTCATTTATTTCATTAATTAGGTATATTTGTAAGTTAATTGTTGGGTTGGTGACTAAATATGAATTTATTAGATACTGTACCTCTTAAATGGGATAGACACTTATATTTTAATCCTGTATCTGTTTTCATAACTCAAACTATATGTAAGGAGTTATATTTTGAAGTTAATTATTAAGAATAAATGCTAAATTAAAGACTATTTTATCTTAAGTCTATATGTAATTGCACAAAATCAGATCATTAATATCACTAATTTTCTGTTTTAGAAGCTTTACAACCTCTTTGCGAATTATTAAAGTTGATCATTGTCTTTCAATCTAAAGTAACTGGCTTCTTGTTAGTTAGCTAAGGGGTAGAAAATTTGTATGTATTTACTATGGCACATACCTCCTTGCTGGGGTTGGCCGACTCGAGACCGAGCCCAAACAGAAACCACATTAAAGAGTTATAATTCTCAGGGTCTGGGACCACGTTCATTGAGAAAGTTAGTTGTACTAAATAATTATTGCAAAAGTTATAAGCGGCATTAAAGTGTTCAACATTTAGTAGGCTATATATTTGTTTTAATAATTTCACATTTATTTATATTCAATTTTCTTAGTTGATATTTTTATGCATTTAATATAATTCTTAATAAATATGCTTGCCATGCCAATATTTCCAGCATTTTATAAAGATTTGATCAACCCTGACCGAAGCACTTTTCCTCAACAGATGATGCAGACTACTACCTACCCGACTACACCAGCCTACCACAACCAAGACAAGCTAACCTACCAAGACACCCCATCCAACAGGACACACCAGCCAACCAGGAACCCTTAACCCACCAGCCACATGTGCACACAAAGATCAGTAGATTTATACTACCTTTTCATATATTCCCCGGAGGTGTCGCTGTAGGACAGTGTGGTAAAACCATATTTCCGTATATCCAAAGTCTTTGGGTCACTAAAATGAAGTTGCCAGGAAAGTTATAAAGAGTTGTGAAACTCTGAACAGTGATTGTCCCTAGGGGGATGAGTCACAGACTGTACTATGCTCTCATAGATGTAAAGTTCTTCAAACTGGCACTGCTGTCTTAATAGCGTAATGCATAAGTGCGCGGAATTTTGGTGGGAGTATCCTAGGTTAGAGTCGTGGAGTGCCACATGTATTTGTTGATTTCATTGAGTTTAGAAGTAAAGTTGGTTGGTGAAAAAATATGAATTAGTGTAATTAGATTAAAATATAGGACTAAAACGAACTCAAAAGTTACTGTTAAAATATTTAAAGATTTGTGGAACTGTATAATTTGAGTAACTAAAAACAAAATGGTCGAATTAAGAAAGTTCGCAGGAAGGAAGTTTGGGTTGTGAAACCTAGTAAATGCATGATTCAAAACTGCATAATAATTCTTAGGTCGTGTATATTTCTTTAACTGTCTTGATAGCGTAATGGATAGTGCGCGGAATTTCGATGAGAGTATCCTGGGTTAGAGTCTTCGGAGTGCCACATGTATTTGTTGATTTCATTGAGTTTAGATGTGAAGTTGGTTGGTGTAAAAAACATAAAATTTAGGAATTCTTGTGGTTAAATGTAAGGTACAGTTTAACTTTTAGGCACTTTGCATTGGAGTAACTGAACACGAATGATACGTGCATAGAAATCACCATTATGTGGAAGCTGGTTGTGGGTAGGAGTTTAGATCGGAGGGTTCTTGGGTAGGATGATGCGAGGGGGACACTGGTATAGATTGGAACTGGATAATTAGAATTATTACAACTTTTATATTTTTCGAACAGTTCATAGCGTAATTCATAGATGCGCAGAGTTTTGATGTATCCTAGGTTCGAGTCCTTGGAGTGGCGTGTGCATTTGTTTTCATAAGAGTTTAAAAGTAAATTTGGTTGGTGAAAAAATATGCCAGCCTCGGTCAATTTAACCCCAGCTCCTAACTTATCTTGTACTAACATAGCCAACTTAACCAAGCTCTTAACTTATCTCTTACTAACATAAAGCTCCTAACTTATCTCTTCCTAACATACCCAACTTTACCAAAACTAACCAAACTTTATAATTAAAACTAATCTTAACTTCTCTAAACTGTATAGTCAAAAGCAAATCTATATATATACCCGGTAAATGATATTGCTCATAACTTTTAATTTTATTAATATATTTCTTTACCAGACACAAGGTTTAAAGTTTTCTTTGTTAGCGTAATGCATAAATGTGCGGAATTTCGGTGTGGGAATCCTAGGTTCGAGTCCTTGGAGTGCCACATGTATTTGTTTAATTTATTGAGTTTAGAAGAAAGTTGGTTTGTGAAAAAGTATGAAATGACAGAATTGTAAATTAGTCTCGCTCTAGATTTTGCACAAGTTATGTTTACCAGTGATCGGTTGCTTTTGGCTGTACTAACTCTAATGTAGTATTCTTTAACAAAAAACTGGAGAAGGGGCTGAGTCGACCGGATAACTTGCTCATTTAGTAATGTACACCCTATGTGGTAGATTGTTCTTTTATTTCATAAATTTTATTTTAGTACGAGTTGTTAAAACATAGCGATTTTGATTAGTTATTTTGCCTTTATATTGTCTGTCAGACTTGGTTTTAGTTTGCAAGTTTTAAATTTTAATAGATGGCCTAATGCTGAGTGTGCGGAATTTCGGTAAAGAGTATCCTAGGTTAGAGTCCTCGGAGTGCCACATGTATTAATTACTTTTATTGATTTCATTAGTTGGGTTACTTTTATAGATTTCATTAGTTAGGTTTATTTGTAAATTAATTGGTGGGTGAGTGAAAACAAATCTGAATTAAATCGATAGACCATAATTATTCTTTAACCATTTCACTGTGGGGTACTTCTTAACCCCTTCAGCACAAAGATGTAATTTCCTACTTATTTAAATCTGGATTTTATTTAAAATTTTAATTATTTAAGCGTAATTTCCACATAGCGAGTTTGAAGAGTTCCTTTGCGTTTAATTTTATTTAAGCGTTATTTCCACTTAGCGATTTTGATTAGTTCCTTTGTTTATCTTGTCCCAGTTTTGGTTTGTTTTGCAAGTTTAAATTATAATCCGGTTAATTTCCGATAAATTTAAACTAATTTTTCCACTTAGATTTTGTGTAGTCTTTTCGATAGGGTTTAATTTTAATGGGTTATATTAATTTGAACAGGAACTTTGGAGTTAATTTTAAAGTTTTATATTTTAATTTCCTACTTATTTGGGTTACTATTAGATGCTTATAATCTTAACTTATAATCTACAGTATTAGAGACAGAGCTTGAATAGGAACAACAATATATATTTGGGCTACTATTATAATGTACAGTATTAGAGACAGAGCTTGAATAGGAACAACAATATATATTTGGGCTATTATAATGTACAGTATTAGAGACAGAGCTTGAATAGGAACAACAATATATATTTCATGGTTCTTATTATTTGTTTGCTAGCTGGCGGTAACTTAGTGTGGTATTGTGACTATTCAGCCATTAGGAGAAATTTGTGGAGAAGTAAGCTTTCGAGTTAAATATTTAAATTAGTTGTGATAACCAAGGTTCGAATCCCGGTGGATCACATAAATGCTTTAATTAATTTCATAGGTGTCTGGTGTTGGGGTAAAGTTAATAAAATATAGAATATTAGTTTCTAAAGTTGTTGTTTTCGTTGTTCCCAAGCTGCCTGACCGAACAGCCCCAAGGCCCCGAGCAAGGCCAAGGCCATAACCGAGTGCCCCCACAGAACCCTCCCTGCCGACCACAATAAAGCTTGGGTGACCGAAGCCACTCCATGGCGGGGAGCTGAGGAGGGTGCTGAAACGCCCGGGAAACCAAAGCCCCACCCATGGCCCTGTGCCCCGTGCCCCTCAGCAATTATGAAGAGAAAGTTGAGGGGCAAAGGAAAAATGTGACGCTTTGGCTTCCAATCTTGATAGATTGGGAGGTCAATCCACGGAAGAGACGCCGTCACTTGAGATCTAGAAAATATACAAGTAAAAGGAACAGTCAAAGTAAGCTATGGGTATGGCTGAGATCGCTCAGCTCTCACTCTGATAGACCAGCCCATCACCAAAGTTTCTAAAGTAGAGATCAGGTGCTAAGGAGATTAGTTTTGTGAATTAATAATAAAACTAAATTCTTATCAAATAAACAATTATTTAATTGCCCATATATTTAATAATCACTGTTTAAAGTTTTGCAATTCTATGTTCAACAGATTTGGCCTGGTGTGCAAGAAGAACGTAAACCCGAACAAATAACCTTGAAAACCTGGACCCTACGCTGGCTGGATTGAAAATTAAGGATTCCACACCTCCATTCAGCACTACGCCAACTTAAGGGGAGACTGACAGTTTTTATGGTCTATTAATTCATTTATTCCTTTATATTTTAGTTTTCTCGCTAGACTTCGATCAACCTTAGAAAATCACCCCCTAGACTCCACTTAAAGATAAATTTGTACATTTTTCGGTAGAGAAATATCCCGGCCGAAGGGTGATTCCTCCTAAAATTACAGGCTGGCTATTGCTCGCCAGGAAAAAATACTTAAATGGCACAAAGGGTCCTAATGACAGAAATGGGGTGAAAAGTCATAAAATCTTCAAACTAATGGAATTAGTCTTAAAATCTCAAATAGTGGGGCTAAATATTAGGGAGAAGGGGGTCCAGAAAATCAGTGTCTCCCCTTAAGGAATCCACACCTCCACTCTGCACTAAGTCGACTTAAGGCTTCCACACCTCCACCACTCAGCACTACAGCATCTGACAAGAACCTGGTCAACATCTACTTCTATTTATTTTACTCAGGCCCATTCCCCGTTTTTTATATATTTTGTTTCTACTAAAGTAAAACTTCACTCAGGCCCATTCCCCGTTTTTTATATATTTAGTTTCTACTAAAGTAAAACTCCATCTTGTTCTACCCTTCACTTGCTCAAAATAGTTTAAAAGTATAGTGTTCATATATAGCCTACTCGTACATAATTAGAATGTAAGACTTGCAAAATAAACAAACCAAAACTTGGACTAACACAGTAAAAAGACAAAACTACTTATCAAATTCCCCGTGGAAACCATGCTTCAGCAAAATAATTCTTTATAAATAAAAACTCCAATCAATTTAAAGACGGTTCTGGTCTTGCGCCCTAATGGTAGTGCTCCAGGCAGCGCTGTTCAGAGCTGCCTCACATTTAATTGTTTAAGTCCTGGTGGTGTAATGGGGAAGGCGTCTACAAATCTGTGATAACCCAGGTTCGAATCCCGGGGGATCACATTGCTTTCATTAATTTAATTGGAGGAGTTTGGTGGTGTGGTGAAATTGATAAAATCTAGGTTATTTATTAACTATCAGACTATATGATCTGATCCCTTGGTGTAGCTCCCATGTTCACGAACTTTGATATTTTCACCTAATCTACTAGTCTTTAAATTTGTCCAATGTATGTCAACTAATGAAGTTAAAAAGGGTTTTAAGTTCTGGTCACTTAATTTTTTTAGGATTAATATAACCGTTTCAAAACAATTATATATATATATATCTTTGTAGGATTATTAGTAGTCAATAAATTCTAAATTTTATTTTATTGTATTATAATCAACCTTGTGTACCATGCATAAAATAAACTTAAGGAATCAAAGTTTTTAACGTATATATGAATATGCTTTGGCAGTGACCAAGTTGTGAAACTTCAGTATTAACTTGAGAAGTTTATAAGTTGTTTTTACCAGTTTTGGTTTGTTTATTTTGCAAGTTTTATATCACGACTTAATTCTGGTTGGTTTATAACAAGTTTATCTGCTAAGACTAGTCATTGGAAGGAATTTTGGGTAAAAAGTTTTGAGTAATGTAAATCCGGTTTAGCCCAGTTAAAAAGGGTAAGAATGTAATATAGTAATGGAGGATCATAAATATTATATAATCCCAAAGCAATAGTTAAATCTGTACCCAAAATATAATTAGAAGGTTGAAAAATAAATGCGGTATTGCAGAAAGGGCCATTATACTATTGTTTAAAGAAGTTTGTACAAAATTAATAATTTAGACTATTTTCTAATGCCTTCAGTCGAGAATTTTTAAACACTTGCAAGCTTTTATTTAATTTATTATTTTACTTAAAGCTTTGTTTCCATAGCGATTTTTATTAGTTATTGTCTTTTTACTCTTCATTAAAATGTAAAACTTGCAAACTAAACAAACCAAAATTGGGACAAGGACAATATAAAGTCAAATTAAATTATCAAAATCGCTATGTGGAAACAACGCTTACTAAAATGAAAATTATTAAATAAAAGAACACAATCCACCACATAGGGTGTACATCACTACATGAGCAAGTTAATCTGTTTCCCAAGCAAACCAATCGCACATATAACAACGCACTATCGTCACGTTAAAGGAAGTAGTCAAGTTTGGGAAGTCCGGGACGTTCTGGCAAATTTTACTAAACTCTGCATGAATAAAGAAACTACATGTTAAATGTCAAAATATTATTTAAAATCAAATTTGCAACATGACAAGACATTAACAATAGTAAAAAATACAAATATTGATAAGATATCTATACTATTACAAAATAATATATAAAATACAGTACAGCACTCACTAACGATAGTGCTATCGGGTAGGTACCTGTAAGCATAGCATGCTTCAAGTGACCCCTATCAATAACTACCCTACAAATAACCTACATTTATAGCACAAATAAACTAAGGAAATCGCAAAAGTAAGCAATTGATACTATCGACAATGAATACATATAATATAAAGAGAAATAATTGCAAAATATGAAGTAACAACAGATTTAAACAAAGAGTACTCTTTTAACAAGAACAATAAATTTAAAAATCATCAATATTAATAATAATAATAATAATAATAGAAAAAGAAAAAGATAAACAATAAATACAGACAAAAAGTAAGCAGAGGTTATACAAGAAACTTCAAGTTAAAAATGCTTGATTAAAATTATTGATGTCAAATTTTAGAATACAGTCACAATAATTGACCCTAAAAAGATTAAATTTATGGAACAATTTACTTGCCTCAAAACCTCTGTCCACTAAGAGTCTGTATAGTAACCTAGCTCTAGCCCAAAAGTCATCTACTTTAGTGCAGATTTTACAAAATCTTATTAATTGGGAATAAAAACAATTATAAGTTATTTTACTATCGATATTACTACTAGGGAAAGGAAATAAGTTTTGGTTAGTTTATTTTGCAAGTTTTAAATTATGTAAAAGTATAGGTCTAAAGTCTATTAGCCATTTAATAAGTCGGAGGTTGCCGTTAAATATTAAAATTGAATGATCTTTATGCCTTCAATAAGTCTTAAAATCTGTTCATATACCTGTATAGCTTTAAATCAAAATGCTTCTGTCAAATTAAAGTTTTTTTTTTTCTTTTTTTAGATGTAATTCCTGGTAGTCTATTATTCCTAGATTTTTATGGGTTCCAATAATGGTTCTTCAAATTAAACTTCGCATAGTCCTATTTTGTTATAAACTCGCTTTCTTGAAGACTATTATTTTGTTAAAACGTTTCCACAGCGATTTTGACAAGTTCTTTTGTCTTTTTACTGTTCGTCTAAGTTTGGTTTGTTTATTTTGAAAGTTTAACATAATTAATTTTACACCAGTAATGGCCTCTGGTTAATTGTTGTGCATAATTATAGTAGTACATTCATTTCTATTACTTTTAGAATTTTCAATAGCTCAAAACCTGGTCTTTTATTAATTTAGTTTCTATTTAGTTATGATTTTAATTTTAACGTAATAAACTTTCCTTTCCCTAGTAGTAATATCGATAGTAAAATCACTTATAATTGTTTTTATTCCCAATTAATAAGATTTTGTAAAATCTGCACTAAAGTAGATGACTTTTGGGCTAGAGCTAGGTTACTATACAGACTCTTAGTGGACAGAGGTTTTGAGGCAAGTAAATTGTTCCATAAATTTAATCTTTTTAGGGTCAATTATTGTGACTGTATTCTAAAATTTGACATCAATAATTTTAATCAAGCATTTTTAACTTGAAGTTTCTTGTATAACCTCTGCTTACTTTTTGTCTGTATTTATTGTTTATCTTTTTCTTTTTCTATTATTATTATTATTATTAATATTGATGATTTTTTAAATTTATTGTTCTTGTTAAAAGAGTACTCTTTGTTTAAATCTGTTGTTACTTCATATTTTGCAATTATTTCTCTTTATATTATATGTATTCATTGTCGATAGTATCAATTGCTTACTTTTGCGATTTCCTTAGTTTATTTGTGCTATAAATGTAGGTTATTTGTAGGGTAGTTATTGATAGGGGTCACTTGAAGCATGCTATGCTTACAGGTACCTACCCGATAGCACTATCGTTAGTGAGTGCTGTACTGTATTTTATATATTATTTTGTAATAGTATAGATATCTTATCAATATTTGTATTTTTTACTATTGTTAATGTCTTGTCATGTTGCAAATTTGATTTTAAATAATATTTTGACATTTAACATGTAGTTTCTTTATTCATGCAGAGTTTAGTAAAATTTGCCAGAACGTCCCGGACTTCCCAAACTTGACTACTTCCTTTAACGTGACGATAGTGCGTTGTTATATGTGCGATTGGTTTGCTTGGGAAACAGATTAACTTGCTCATGTAGTTATGTACACCCTATGTGGTGGATTGTGTTCTTTTATTTAATAATTTTCATTTTAGTAAGCGTTGTTTCCACATAGCGATTTTGATAATTTAATTTGACTTTATATTGTCCTTGTCCCAATTTTGGTTTGTTTAGTTTGCAAGTTTTACATTTTAATTTATAAATTATTTTGCTTTAGCATTTTTTCCACTAGCTATTTTGATTAGTAGTTTTGTCTTTTTACAGTTATCCCAAGTTTTGGTTTATTTATTTTGCAAGTTTTAAATGATAAAGTAGTAATAATTGGACGAATTTAGTAGATTCTTTTTGGCATTAATTTTAATGGTTGCATTATTGAATGTAGTCTTTAGATACAAAGGTATAGGTATTAAACTAATCCCAATCGGCTTATGTTATAAACTTGCTGAAATGAGACTATTGTTTAAAGTAGTTTGTACAAATATATAATTATTTTGTATATGCCTTCATTATATATTCCTGATTATTTTAAGCATTATTTAATTATAATTATAGTGGGGATTGGGCCCGAGTATGTACTGTATATAGATAGATTTCCACATAGCGATTTTGATTAGTTTGTGTTTATCTTGCAAGTTTTGGTTTGTTTATTTAGCAAGTTTTACATCCTAATGAAATTAAATTCTTTCCAATTACTCCATAAGTTGGTAGAGTTTGTGAATAAATATGAATATAAGCAGATAGTCGCGTTAGTTTTTTAGCCAAATAAAATAAAATCTGATTCAAATTACTGGCAGGTCTCACTTATTTCATGGGAATTTTAAAACTTTGATATTTTATTATAAGCATATTTGATTGGAAGGTAACTTTAAATTAAATATTTAGGTATTGGCAGTTTTGGTTTTATCTTGTATCATCCCAGTTTTGGTTTGTTTATTTTAAAAGTTTTTCCATTCTAATTTGTTCCTGCCGTTCAGCGTTCTCTCACCTTTTCCTTGTTGACTGTAGCTCTTTCACATTTCTGTCCATTGAAATCGTTCCTTCGCTGCCCTAGTCTTGCCGATATTCTTTTGGAATTTGTTTTGGTGTAATTAATTAATGCTTATGTTCTGGGTGTGGTGTCCTGAGTTCGAATCCCGGGAGGACTATATGCTTTTGTTATAAGTGATTTTGATTAGTTATTTTGCCGTTATATAGTCTGTCCCAGTTTTGGTTAAAGTTTGCAAGTTTAAAATTTTATTTCATTAGCACATTAAAGTACATTAGAGTTTGTAATTGATGATTAATGTTAAGAACGGTGTGATAATTATTTCCTTAGACCACATTGGCCTTCCTTAACCCGGGAACTGCGGGGACCTGCGGGTGAAAAAAAATTTTATGAGAGTGAAAAAAAAAATATTTTTATATATTTTTATTTTTTTATTTTTTTTGGCCCCTGGGCCATGCAAAATCTCAGTCCTCCCCTCCCTTCCTCACTTTCCTTCAGTTATCACCTATTTTGTTTTATTCCCTTATTCTGAGGTATATTTTCGTGCTAACCTTAGCGAGTTGCAAGCAGGTGTTGTCATCACTGATGGCAAAGCACTGATGGCAAGAGAGAGAGAGAGTATCGATCGACTGTGTCTCAGTGGCCTTGGGGGAAATTGGCGGGAAAGCAGCTTGCCTCACCCATACATTATACAACTCGCGGGCTATATCTCCGATTTTGACCATCCAAACGCTGTTTTCACTAGTTTTATTGTTTCAGGTTAATACCTTTATAATCAACCCATAATAGGCGCATATGGATAAGTATTAATGCTATTAATGGCACAATGAATATTTTAGTGACGGAAACACCTCAAATACGTCGGCACAGGGGGACGTTTCCAATTACCCCCATGCGCACTTCAGAGGTTAATCAAATTCACTTCCTTGCCGATATTTGGTTAGCTTAATTTAGTTTTATATTTTATAAATTTTATTATGGTAAGCGTTTTTTCCACATAGCGATTTCGATTAGTTATTTTGCCTTTATATCGTCTTTGTCCCAGTTTTAGTTTGTTTAGTTTGCCAGTTTTAAATTTTAATTTATTTCTAAGTTTCCATTCTGTTTAGTTGTCAATCTGCTATAACCGTGTTGGTGGTGTAATGGTTTAGATGCTTATGTTCTGGGTGTGGTGTCCTGAGTTTGGATCTTGGGAGGACCATATGTTTTTATTATTATTAAAGAACATCGGGGATTGTAATTGATTATTAAAGTTAAGAAAGGGGTGTTACTTATTATAGTTATTAGTTTTTGTCTTTTTACTGTTCGTCCCAGTTTTGGTTTGTTTATTTTGAAAGTTTTGCATTATAGCAATTTTGACTAGTTCTTTTGGTTTTATTTTGTATCGTTCCAGTTTGGTTTGTTTATTTTAAAAGTTTTACATTATAATTTGTTCCTGGTTCAGCGTTGGCTCCCACCTTTTCCTTGTTGACTGTAGCTCTTTCACATTTCTGTCCATTGAAATCGTTCCTTCGCTGCCCTAGTCTTGCCGATATTCTTCTGGAATTTGTTTTGGTGGTGTAATGAATTAGATGCTTATGTTCTGGGTGTGGTGTCCTGAGTTCGAATCCTGGGAAGACCTTATGCTTTTGTTATAAGTGATTTTGATTAGTTATTTTGCCATTATATTGTCTGTCCCAGTTTTGGTTTGTTTATTTTGAAAGTTTTACATTTTAGCGATTTTGACTAGTTCTTTTGGTTTTATCTTGTATCGTCCCAGTTTGGTTTGTTTATTTTAAGTTTTAAATTATAATTTGTTCCTGCCGTTCAGTGTTGGCTCCCACCTTTTCCTTGATTGCCCCTTGTTGACTAGCTCTTTCACATTTCTGTCCATTGAAATCGTTCCTTCGCTGCCCTAGTCTTGCCAATATTCTTTTGGAATCTGTTTTGGTGGTGTAATGGATTAGATGCTTATGTTCTGGGTGTGGTGTTCTGAGTTCGAATCCCGGGAGGACCATATGCTTTTGTTATAACTGATTTTGCTTTATATAGTTATTTTGCCTTTATATTGTCTGTCCCAGTTTTGGTTTAAGTTTGCAAGTTTTACATTTTAATTTATTAGCACATTAAAGTACATTGGGGTTTGTAATTGATGATTAATGTTAAGAACGGGGTGTTAATCATTAACTTAGACCACATTATGTCCTTCCTTAATCAAATTCACTTCCTTGCCAATATTTGGTTAGCTTTATTTTGAGTTTTATTTCATAAATTTTATTTTTAGTAAGCGTCGTTTCCACATAGCGATTTTGATTAGTTATTTTGCCTTTTATATCGTCTTTGTCCCAGTTTTGGCTCGTTTAGTTTGCAAGTTTTACATTTTAATTGATTTCTAGGTTTCCATTCTGTTGCACTAGTCAATCTGCTATAACTGTTGGTGTAATGGTTTAGATGCTTATGTTCTGGGTGTGGTGTCCAGAGTTCGAATCCCGGGAGGACCATATGTTTTTATTAGTTTATTAAAGTACATTGGGGTTTGTAATTGATTATTAATGTTAAGAAAGGGGTGTTACTTATTATAGTTATTAGTTTTGTCAGTTTACCGTGTTCGTCCAAGTTTTGGTTTGTTTATTTTAAGTTAAATTATAATAGTACTTAGAATATTTTGCTTTTTGTTCTCCTCTTCTGATCTCAAAGTTCTGCCTAACCTTATCTCCTCTATTCCTTTTTGGGTACTCCCAAGTTTAAGTTTTACACTTTGTTATACTCTAAGTTTCCGATCCATTAATTAGTATATGGAAGACACATTGGTTGTATACTTTCATTTTTAATGACTGGTAGCTTGCCTAGGTGTTTGTATTTTGTTTGTGTTCATTGTTTTGTCATGTTATTCCTATTCTGGCTCTGTCTGAGTCTGCCACCCCCCAAATAAGAGAAAAAAAAATAGGAAAAGTGGGGATTGGACCTGAATATGTAAAATAGAATAGCTTGCGTTTCATACTGGAGCAGTTTAAAATTGTAAAGCTTGCAAAATAAATAAAAACAAAAACTAAATTGCACTCCATGCCTATCCTTCGCTCGATTTTTCTAGTGATGTATTCTTAAACTGTTTTTTCACTATCTGTTGTGGTTGAATAAGATAATGGTGTTGGTTTTATTTAACTTTTCAATCCTATGTTAAGGCTCTATTTTCATCCATAATTTGTTGTATTCCCCCCGCCCCCCTCCCCTTTATACAAATTTTCCTTTTGACATCACACAATAAGTTAGGTTCACATTTTAAAGTTTTCTTTTACTTCGATCATTCTTGTCCTAGTCATACAAATATTTCTATAATTATGAAAGGTTAATTCCTCAATACATACATACATACATAAAAGTTTAAAGACCGTTGTGACCACAGGAAATGTTGGTCTCAAGTCGTAAATTGCTGCTTTCCAGGCGGCCCTGTGAAGGGCTGAGTCTTATTGAGATCGTACTGGAGTACCCGAGCATTCTAGGTCCACCCCTACCCGACATTTCTTGGTCAACTGCTTGTCTATTTTTAATTCTACTTGTCATTCATATTCATATTCGCAGTTTTTCTTTTACCTTTTGTGTAGCTTCGATTTCACTCATTATTTCCAGTTATACAGGATATTTTGGTCTTTCATACTTTCTCAAATTTTTTTTTTTTTTTCCTCCCTGGGAAAATCCTGCTGAAGGATGGCCATGACACAAATGTCTCCAGGCTACTTTGTCAAGACCTGCTTCCTTTGCCCGTACCACAATGCCCCTTCCACTACGTGGAAGTTTTTCCTCAATGCATTTTTCCACTTTTCCCATACCAAAGGTGGTCTAACACTACTAGCTGCTCCACCCACACTCGTATCTCATGAACCATGGTGACATGACTCATCCCTGCCTTACTTCTACATTGACCTCAAAACTCTTGCTTAACTTATCTCCTACCTTCACATTTGACATTGCATTCCTATAGATTTTTTGTGTATTGCCATTAGCAACTTTTGTCCCACACCATATGCTGTTGACACATCCCACAGACCCTCCCAATCTACTTTGTCATAGGCCTTTTCTAAATCATTGAATGTGCATTGAGGCTATCTGGTCAATGCAGCCCCTGCCCTTTCATGCCTATTTTGTCATGTTATCGTCTGAAGTCTGTTGCGTATACCTTTTCAGGTATGCTAAGCAAGCTAATTCCCCTATAACTTTCACTCTTTACTACCCTTCCCTTTGTACAGGAGTACTATCACTGCTTTCCTTTTTACCATGCTAATTTACATAACTTCTGCATCATGTCAACAGCTTATTCTCTTTCATATCTCCGCATTTTACCTTTGCCTATTTTAATATTTGTCTGTTTATCGGTCTTTCATCTACTGTTTATTTCTACCGGTCTCCATTCCCATGGAGATCTTTGCCTTTCCCCTACTCTCTATCTGAATTCTATCCCCGACTTCCCAAAAAATGTGGTTCTCCAAGGACTTGAACCTAGGATACTCGCATCGAAATTCTGCACACTAAGATTTGTAAAACTTTCACCAAACTAGATGACTTTGACTTGGTACAAGTAAAGAGTTACAATATTTGACCTTAACAATATTTAAATTATGCGACTTTAATTTTATAGGAATTTTTACCCAGCATTTTTAAGTTTCTCGTATGACTTGCTTATTGATTTTATAACTTGCAAAATACACCAAAACAGGTACGTCACAGTATAGACAAAACTTATACAAATGTTTAAATTAATTTAAATTTATTCATTAACCTATAAATAATTAATGAAAACTAATATGAAATTATGATAAATGTTTTGATGGCCTTATTAATAATCAAAACTTTAAATTGAGGAAAATAACATTTTTGTATTGATCTTTGTCGAAGGGTATACATTGAACTTCACACGGTAAATAAATTTACAATAAATGTACAATGACCGCATGTTTTGGGCACATGTACTCTACCTGGTGGGTATGTAGGTAAAAAGTACCTATATATTGTAAAACTTTAAAACAAAAATACAATATAAAGTAATGTAATATTTGTTAATGCTAGAAATATATTCCATGGGAAAAAATAACTGAAAATATTAAAAATTTATCGCTAATTAATAAATATATGGACCTGGAAAGTGTTTTTTAGTAACCCTATTCATGCATATGTATCTTCCTCCCCCCCCCCCCCCCCCCCCCTGAGGTACGGGGTAAATATATGGAGGTAGAGTTCCCCACCCCCCCCCATCTCAGGTAAATACATGAAAATGGAGAGGGCCCCCCCCCAGGTTATGGGGTAAATATATGAAAGTGAAGACCCCTCCCCCCCCCTACTCTCTTGGGGTATGGGGTAAATATATGAAAAGTCTCTTCCCCCCCCCCCCTTAGGGTATGGGGTAAATATATGAAAGTGGAGATCCCCCCCCCCCCTCTAATGTATGAGGGTGGGAGTGTTAAAAAAAAAAAAAAAAATCCCCCCCCCCCCCTAATGTATAAGGGTGGGTGTAAAAAAAAAAAAAAAAAAAAATCATCCCCCCCCCTAATGTATGAGGGCGGGAGTGTAAAAAAAGAAAAAAAAAATCCCCTAATGTATGAATGTGTATGAGCGCGGCAGAAAAAAAAAAAAAAAAAAAAAAAAAAAATCATACATTCGAATTTATGAAAATGAATTTTCATAAATTCGAATTTATGAATCTTTTTTTTTCATAAATTTGAATGTATGAGTTTTTTTTAACAAATTTTTTAACAAAATAACAAAAAAATAGTTATTTTGTTAAAAAAATTGTTAAAAAAATTTCATACATTCAAATTTATGAAAAAAAAAGATTCATCAATTCGAATGTATGAATTTTTTTTTTTTTTTTATTATTTTTTTTTTTTTCATACATTCGAATTGATGAATCTTTTTTTTTCATAAATTTGAATGTATGAAATTTTTTTAACAATTTTTTTAACAAAATAACAATATTTTTTTGCTATTTTGTTAAAAAATTTGTTAAAAAAAAATCATACATTCAAATTTATGAAAAAAAAAGATTCATAAATTCGAATTTATGAAAATTCGTTTTCATAAATTCGAATGTATGAATTTTTTTTTTTTTCTTTTACTCCCGAGCTCATACACATTCATACATTAGGGGGGGGGATTTTTTTTTTTTTTTTTTTTTACACTCCCGCCCTCATACATTAGGGGGGGGGGGATGATTTTTTTTTTTTTTTTTTTTTACACCCACCCTTATACATTAGGGGGGGGGGGGGATTTTTTTTTTTTTTTTTTTTAACACTCCCCCCCTCATACAGTACATGAGGGGGGAGGGGGCACCTCCACTTTCATATATTTACCCCATACCCTAGGGGGGGGGGGGGGGTTAGAGACTTCATATATTTAGCCCATACCCCAAGAGAGTAGGGGGGGGGGGGGGGTTCTTCACTTTCATATATTTACCCCATAACCTGGGGAGGGGGGGGGGGGGGGGGGGGGTGCTTGGCCCTCTCCACTTTCATGTATTTACCAGAGAGGGGGGATGGGGATCTCCACCTCCATATATTTACCCCGTACCTCGGGGCGGGGGGGGAGGAAGAGATACATATGCATGAATAGGGTTACTAAAAAACACTTTCCAGGTCCATATATTTATTAATTAGTGATAAATTTTTAATATTTTCAGTTATTTTTTACCATGGAATATATTTCTAGCATTAACAAATATTACATTACTTTATATTGTATTTTTGTTTTAAAGTTTTACAATATACAGTATAGGTACTTTTTACCTACATACCCACCAGGTGGAGTACATGTGCCCAAAACATGCGGTCATTGTACATTTATTGTAAATTTATTTACCGTGTGAAGTTCAATGTATACCCTTCGACAAAGATCAATACAAAAATAAGTTATTTTCCTCAATTTAAAGTTTTGATTATTAATAAGGCCATCAAAACATTTATCATAATTTCATATTATTTTCATTAATTATTTATAGGTTAATGAATAAATTTAAATTAATTTAAACATTTGTATAAGTTTTGTCTATACTGTGACGTACCTGTTTTGGTGTATTTTGCAAGTTATAAAATCAATAAGCAAGTCATACGAGAAACTTAAAAATGCTGGGTAAAAATTCATATAAAATTAAAGTCGCATAAATTAAATATTGTTAAGGTCAATTATTGTAACTCTTTACTTGTACCAAGTCAAAGTCATCTAGTTTGGTGAAAGTTTTACAAATCTTAGTGTGCAGAATTTCGATGCGAGTATCCTAGGTTCAAGTCCTTGGAGAACCACATTTTTTGGGAAGTCTGGGATAGAATTTAGATAAATAGAGAGTAGGGGAAAGGCAAAGATCTCCATGGGAATGGAGACCGGTAGAAATAAACAGTAGATGAAAGACCGATAAACAGACAAATATTAAAATAGGCAAAGGTAAAATGCGGAGATATGAAAGAGAATAAGCTGTTGACATGATGCAGAAGTTATGTAAATTAGCATGGGAAAAAGGAAAGCAGTGATAGTACCCCTGTACAAAGGGAAGGGTAGTAAAGAGTGAAAGTTATAGGGGAATTAGCTTGCTTAGCATACCTGAAAAGGTATACGCAACAGACTTCAGACGATAACATGACAAAATAGGCATGAAAGGGCAGGGGCTGCATTGACCAGATAGCCTCAATGCACATTCAATGATTTAGAAAAGGCCTATGACAAAGTAGATTGGGAGGGTCTGTGGGATGTGTCAACAGCATATGGTGTGGGACAAAAGTTGCTAATGGCAATAAACAAAAATCTAGGAATGCAATGTCAAATGTGAAGGTAGGAGAGAAGTTAAGCGAGAGTTTTGAGGTCAATGTAGAAGTAAGGCAGGGATGAGTCATGTCAGCATGTTTCAATATGCACATGGAGTGATTTGAGAATGTAGGGCGCGATTAATGGGTATAGGCACTAGGCTGGAATCAGAGTGAAGAGAGTGAAAGATCTTAAAATGTTTATATGCTGACAATGCAATCCTGTTGCCGGAAAATGTGGAAGAACTTCAGAGAGTGGTCAGACTTAGACAGTATGCAAAAAGATAGAGGTCAATCCAAGGTAATGGTGTTTGAGAGAAGAATGCACGAACCCATAGATATTTACGCAAAATATAGAATTAAACATTAGAAAAGTTGCAAAATAATGAGAAATTAGGTATTGGAAGAGATTGAAAGTTTCAAGTACTGTACTATGGAAATACAGTATGGTAAAATGTTCAGAGAATGAATGAAGACAGAATACCAAAAAAGATACGTGTGTGGGTGGAGCAGCTAGTAGTGTTAGACCACCTTTGGTATGGGAAAAGAAAGTGGAAAAATGCATTGAGGAAAAACTTCCACGTAGTGGAAGGGGCATTGTGGTACGGGCAAAGGAAGCAGGTCTTGACAAAGTAGCCTGGATACATTTGTGTCATGGCCATCCTTCAGCAGGATTTTCCCAGGGAGGAAAACAATTTTTTTTTTTTGAGAAAGTATGAAAGACCAAAATATCCAGTATAACTGGAAATAATGAGTGAAATCGAAGCTACACAAAAGGTAAAAGAAAAACTGCGAATATGAATATGAAGTAGAATTAAAAATAGACAAGCAGTTGACCAAGAAATGTCAGGTAGGGGTGGACCTAGAATGCTCGGGTACTCCAGTACGATCTCAATAAGACGCAGCCCTTCACAGGGCCGCCTGGAAAGCAGCAATTTACGACTTGAGACCAACATTTCCTGTGGTCACAACGGTCTTTAAACTTTTATGTATGTATGTATTGAGGAATTAACCTTTAATAATTATAGAAATATTTGTATGACTAGGACAAGAATGATCGAAGTAAAAGAAAACTTTAAAATGTGAACCTAACTTATTGTGCGATGTCAAAAGGAAAATTCGTATAAAGGGGAGGGGGGCGGGGGGAATACAACAAATTATGGATGAAAATAGAGCCTTAACATAGGATTGAAAAGTTAAATAAAACCAACACCATTATCTTATTCAACCACAACAGATAGTGAAAAAACAGTTTAAGAATACATCACTAGAAAAATCGAGCGAAGGATAGGCATGGAGTGCAATTTAGTTTTTTTTTTTTAATTTATTTTGCAAGCTTTACAATTTTAAACTGCTCCAGTATGAAACGCAAGCTATTCTATTTTACATATTCAGGTCCAATCCCCACTTTTCCTATTTTTTTTTCTCTTATTTGGGGGGTGGCAGACTCTAGACAGAGCCAGAATAGGAATAACACGACAAAACAATGAACACAAACAAAATACAAACACCTAGGCAAGCTACCAGTCATTAAAAATGAAAGTATACAACCAATGTGTCTTCCATATACTAATTAATGGATCGGAAACTTAGAGTATAACAAAGTGTAAAACTTAAACTTGGGAGTACCCAAAAAGGAATAGAGGAGATAAGGTTAGGCAGAACTTTGAGATCAGAAGATGAGAACAAAAAGCAAAATATTCTAAGTACTATTATAATTTAACTTAAAATAAACAAACCAAAACTTGGACGAACACGGTGAACTGACAAAACTAATAACTATAATAAGTAACACCCCTTTCTTAACATTAATAATCAATTACAAACCCCAATGTACTTTAATAAACTAATAAAAACGTATGGTCCTCCCGGGATTCGAACTCTGGACACCACACCCAGAACATAAGCATCTAAACCATTACACCAACAGTTATAGCAGATTGACTAGTGCAACAGAATGGAAACTTAGAAATCAATTAAAATGTAAAACTTGCAAACTAAACGAGCCAAAACTGGGACAAAGACTATATAAAAGGCAAAATAACTAATCAAAATCGCTATGTGGAAACGACGCTTACTAAAAATAAAATTTATGAAATAAAACTCAAAATAAAGCTAACCAAATATTGGCAAGGAAGTGAATTTGATTAAGGAAGGACATAATGTGGTCTAAGGAAATGATTAACACCCCGTTCTTAACATTAATCATCAATTACAAACCCCAATGTACTTTAATGTGCTAATAAATTAAAATGTAAAACTTGCAAACAAACCAAAACTGGGACAGACAATATAAAGGCAAAATAACTATATAAAGCAAAATCAGTTATAACAAAAGCATATGGTCCTCCCGGGATTCAAACTCAGAACACCACACCCAGAACATAAGCATCTAATCCATTACACCACCAAAACAGATTCCAAAAGAATATTGGCAAGACTAGGGCAGCGAAGGAACGATTTCAATGGACAGAAATGTGAAAGAGCTACAGTCAACAAGGGGTAATCAAGGAAAAGGTGGGAGCCAACGCTGAACGGCAGGAACAAATTATAATTTAAAACTTTTAAAATAAACAAACCAAACTGGGACGATACAAGATAAAACCAAAAGAACTAGTCAAAATCGCTATAATGTAAAACTTTCAAAATAAACAAACCAAAACTGGGACGAACACAGTAAAAAGACAAACTAATAACTATAATAAGTAAGTTGGGCGGGTGCCCGACCCCGAAAGGGGTTGAAATAGGAGAGCTATCCCCCCGCCAAAGGCGGCTTTCTAGGGCCTTTCCTAGCTGATGCTGAGAGGATTGGGTTCTAGTCATGTGGTGATGGGCTGGTCTATCAGAGTGAGAACTGAGCAATCTCTGCCATACCCATAGCTTACTCTGACTGTTCCTTTAACTTATATTTTCTAGATCTCAAGTGACTGCGTCTTTTCCGTGGATTGACCTCCCAATCTACCAAGATTGGAAGTCAAAGCGTCACATTTTTCCCTTGCCCCTCAACTTTCTCTTCATAATTGCTGAGGGGCACAGGGCCCTGGGTGGGGCTTTGGTTTCCCGGGCGTTTCTGCACCCTCCTCAGCTCCCCGCCATGGAGTGGCTTCGGTCACCCAGGCTTTATTATGGTCGGCAGGGAGGGTTCTGTGGGGGCGCTCGGTTATGGCCTTGGAATTGCTCGGGGCCTTGGGGCTGTTCGGCCAGGCAGCTTGGGGAACAACAACAACAACATAAGTAACGCCCCTTTCTTAACATTAATAATCAATTACAATCCCGATGTTCTTTAATAAACTAATAAAAACATATGGTCCTCCCATGATTCAAACTCAGTACACCACACCCAGAACATAAGCATCTAAACCATTACACCACCAACACCGTTATAGCAGATTGACAACTAGACAACAGAATGGAAACTTTGAAATAAATTAAAATTTAAAACTGGCAAACTAAACAAACCAAAACTGGGACAGACAATATAAAGGAAAAATAACTAATCGAAATCGCTAAGTGGAAAAAACGCTTGCCATAATAAAATGCATGAAATCAAACAAAATAAAGCTAACCAAATATTGGCAAGAAAGTGAATTTGATTAAGGAAGGACAATGTGGTCTAAGGAAATAATTAACACCCAGTTCTTAACATTAATCATCAATTACAAACTCCAATGTACTTTAATGTGCTAATTAATTCAAATTTAAAACTTGAAAACTTATACCAAAACTGGGACAGACAATATAATGGCAATATAACTAATCAAAATCACTTATAACAAAAGCATATGGTCTTCCCGGGATTCGAACTCAGGACACCACACCCAGAACATAAGCATCTAATTCATTACACCACCAAAACAAATTCCAAAAGAATATCGGCAAAACTAGGGCAGCGAAGGAACTATTTCAATGGACAGAAATGTGAAAGAGCTACAGTCAACAAGGAAAAGGTGGGAGCCAACGCTGAACGGCAGGAACAAATTATAATGTAAAACTTTTAAAATAAACAAACCAAACTGGGACGATACAAAATAAAACCAAAAGAACTAGTCAAAATCGCTATAATTTAAAACTTTCAAAATAAACAAACCAAAACTGGGACGATACAAGATAAAAGCAAAACTGCCAATACCTAAATATTTAATTTAAAATTACCTTCCAATCAAATAAGCTTATAATAAAATATCAAAGTTTTAAAATTCCCATGAAATAAGTAGGAGACTTGCCAGTAATTAGAATCCGATTTTATTTTATTTTATTTAGCTAAAAAACTAATGCAGACTATCTGCTTATATTCATATTTATTCACAAACTCCCCTATCAACTTATGGAGTAATTAGAAAGAATTTGATTTCATTAGGATGTAAAACTTGCTAAATAAACAAACCAAAGCTTGCAAAATAAACAAACCAAAACTTGCAAGATAAACACAAACTAATCAAAATCGCTATGTGGAAATCTATCTATATACAGTACATACTCAGGCCCAATCCCCACTATAGTTATAATCTAAATAATGCTTAAAATCAGGAATATATAATGAAGGCATATACAAAATAATTATATATTTGTACAAAGAACTTTAAACAATATAGTCTCATTTCTGTAGGTTTATAACATAAGCCGATTAGGATCAGTTTAATACCTATACCTTTGTATCTAAAGACTACATTCAATAATGCAACCATTAAAATTAATGCCAAAAAGAATCTACTAAATTGAGAAGTTTGTCCAATTATTACTACTTTATAATTTAAAACTTGCAAAATAAACAAACCAAAACTTGGGATAACAGGAAAAAGACAAAACAACTTATCAAAATAACTAGTGGAAAAAATGCTCAAGCAAAATAATTTATAAATAAAAGAACAGGTTTTGAGCTATTGAAAATTCTAAAAGTAATAGAAATGAATGTACTACTATAATTATGCACACCACTTAACCAGAGGCCATTACTGGTGTAAAATGAATTATGATAAACTTTCAAAACAAACAAACCAAACTTAGACGAACAGTAAAAAGACAAAAGAACTTATCAAAATCGCTGTGGAAACGCTTTAACAAAATAATAGGTCTTCAAGAAAGTGAGTTTATAACAAAATAGGACTATGCGAAGTTTAATTTGAAGAACCATTATTGGAACCCATAAAAATCTAGGAATAATAGACTACCAGGAATTACATCTAAAATTAAAAAAAAAAAAAAAATACTTTAATTTGACAAGTATTTTGATTTAAAGATATACAGGTATATGAACAAATTTTGAGACTTATTGAAGGCATAAAGATAATTCAATTTTAATATTTAACGGCAACCTCCGACTTATTAAATGGCTAATAGACTTTAGACCTATACTTTTACATAATTTAAAACTTGCAAAATAAACTAACCAAAACTTATATGAAGAGTAAAAAAACTAACTAATAAAAATCGCTATGGAAACAAAGCTTAAGTAAAATAATAAGTTATAAATTAAAGGTTGCAAGTGTTTAAAAATTCTCCTGAAGGCATTAGAAAATAGTCTAAATTATTAATTTTGTACAAACTACTTTAAACAATAGTATAATGGCCCTTTCTGCAATACCACATTTATTTTTCAACCTTCTAATTATATTTTGGGTACAGATTTAACTATTGCTTTGGGATTATAATATTTATGATCTTCCATTACTATATTACATTCTTACTCTTTTTAACTGGGCTAAACCGGATTTACATTACTCAAAACTGTTTAACCAAAATTCCTTCCAATGACTAGTCTTAGCAGATAAACTTGTTATAAACCAACCAGAATTAAGTTGTGATATAAAACTTGCAAAATAAACAAACCAAAACTGGTAAAAGATTAAAGCAACTTATAAACTTCTCAAGTTAATACTGAAGTTTCACAACTTGGTCACTGCCAAAGCATATTCATATATACGTTAAAAACTTTGATTCCTTAAGTTTATTTTATGCAGGGTACACAAGGTTGATTATAATACAATACAATAAAATTTAGAATATATTGACCACTAATAATCCTACGGTAGCTCCACAGGCCGTAGCTCGATTGGTAGAGCGTTCGCCTGCTAACCGTGAGGTTGACGGTTCGAGCCTCGGGCCAGCCAGTGAGTTATTGGCAGATGTCAGTGCTGTTGGTGAACGGTGCGGTCTAGCAATCTGTGGCAAATATTCACTAAGTCCCTGATTCATCAGGGCACCCACCCTAGCCTTGCTATTCAGCAGGGAGTGTATGGTGGTAAAAACTGCATCATATATATAATTGCTTTGAAACGGTTATATTAATCATACAAAAATTAAGTGACCAGAACTTAAAACCCTTTTTAACTTAATTAGTTGACATACATTGGACAAATTTAAAGACTAGTAGATTAGGTGAAAATATCAAAGTTCGTGAACATGGGAGCTATACCAAGGGATCAGATCATATAGTCTAATAGTTAATAAATAATCTAGATTTTATCAATTTCACCACACCACCAAACACCTCCAATGAAATTTATGAAGGCAATTATGTGATCCCCCGGGATTCGAACCTGGGTTATCACACACAGATTTGTAGACGCCTTCACCATTACACCACCAGGACTTAAAAAATTAAATGAGAGGCAGCTCTGAACAGCGCTGCCTGGAGCACTACCATTAGGGTGCAAGACCAGAACCGCACTTAGTGTAGAACCGTCTTTAAATTGATTGAGTTTTTATTTATAAAGAATTATTATTTTGCTGAAGCATGGTTTCCACAGCGAATTTGATAAGTAGTTTTGTCTTTTTACTGTGTTAGTCCAAGTTTTGGTTTGTTTATTTTGCAAGTCTTACATTATAATTATGTACGAGTAGGCTATATATAAACACTATACTTTTAAACTATTTTGACCAAGTGAAGGGTAGAACAAGATGGAGTTTTACTTTAGTAGAAACTAAATATATAAAACACGGGGAATGGGCCTGAGTAAAATAAATAGAAGTAGATGTTGACCAGGTTCTTGTCAATTGCTGTAGTGCTGAGTGGTGGAGGTGTGGTAGCCTTAAGTTGACGTAGTGCCGAGTGGAGGTGTGGATTCCTTAAGGGGAGACACTGATTTTCTGGACCCCCTTCTCCCTAATGTTTAGCCCCACTATTTGAGATTTTAAGACCAATTCCATTAGTTTGGAGATTTTATGACTTTTCACCCCTTTTCTGTCATTAGGACCCTTTGTGCCATTTAAGTGTATTTTTTCCTGGCGAGCAATAGCCAGCCTGTAATTTTAGGAGGAATCGCCCTTCGGCCGGGATATTTCTCTACCGAAAAATTTACAAATTTATCTTTAAGGGGAATCTAGGGGGTGATTTTCTAAGCTTGATCGAGGTCTAGCGAGAAAACTAAAAGATAAAGGAATAAATGAATTAATAGACCATAAAAACTGTCCGTCTCCCCTTAAGTTGGCGTAGTGCTGAATGGTGGTGTGGAATCCTTCATTTTCAATCCAGCCAGCGTAGGGTCCAGGTTTTCAAGGTTATTTGTTCGGGTTTACGTTCTTCTTGCACACCGGGCCAAACCTGTTGAACATAGAATTGCAAAACTTTAAACAGTGATTATTAAATATATGGGCAATTAAAGAATTATATTTATTTGATAAGAATTGAGTTTTTATTATTAATTCACAAAACTAAACTCCTTAGCACCTGATCTCTACTTTAGAAACTAATATTCTATATTTTATTAACTTCACCCCAACACCAGACACCTATGAAATTAATTAAAACATTTATGTGATCCACCGGGATTCAAACCTAGGTTATCACAACTAATTTAAAGATTTAACTCTAAAGCTTACTTCTCCACAAATTTCTCCTAATGGCTGAATAGTCACAATACCACGCTAAGTTACCGCCGGCTAGCAAACAAATAGTAAGAACCATGAAATATATATCGTTGTTCCAATTCAAGCTCTGTCTCTAATACTGTACATTATAATAGTAGCCCAAATATATACTGTTGTTCCTATTCAAGCTCTGTCTCTAATACTGTACATTATAATAGTAGCCCAAATATATATTGTTGTTCCTATTCAAGCTCTGTCTCTAATACTGTACATTATAATAGTAGCCCAAATATATACTGTTGTTCCTATTCAAGCTCTGTCTCTAATACTGTACATTATAATAGTAGCCCAAATATATATTGTTGTTCCTATTCAAGCTCTGTCTCTAATACTGTACATTATAATAGTAGCCCAAATATATATTGTTGTTCCTATTCAAGCTCTGTCTCTAATACTGTACATTATAATAGTAGCCCAAATATATACTGTTGTTCCTATTCAAGCTCTGTCTCTAATACTGTACATTATAATAGTAGCCCAAATATATATTGTTGTTCCTATTCAAGCTCTGTCTTCTCTAATACTGTACATTATAATAGTAGCCCAAATATATATTGTTGTTCCTATTCAAGCTCTGTCTCTAATACTGTACATTATAATAGTAGCCCAAATATATATTGTTGTTCCTATTCAAGCTCTGTCTCTAATACTGTAGATTATAAGATAAAGATTATAAGCATCTAATAGTAACCCAAATAAGTAGTTAATTAAAATATAAAACTTTAAAATTAACTCCAAAGTTCCTGTTCAAATTAATATAACCCATTAAAATTAAACCCTATCGAAAAGACAACTACACAAAATCTAAGTGGAAAAATTAGTTTAAATTTATCGGAAATTAACCGGATTATAATTTAAAACTTGCAAAACAAACCAAAACTGGGACAAGATAAACAAAGGAACTAATCAAAATCGCTAAGTGGAAATAACGCTTAAATAAAATTAAACGCAAAGGAACTCTTCAAACTCGCTATGTGGAAATTATGCTTAAATAATTAAAATTTTAAATAAAATGCAGATTTAAATAAGTAGGAAATTACATCTTTGTGCTGAAGGGGTTAAGAAGTACCCCACAGTGAAATGGTTTGAAGAATAATTATGGTCTATCGATTTAATTCAGATTTGTTTTCACCAACCCACCAATTAATTTACAAATAAACCTAACTAATGAAATCTATAAAAGTAACCCAACTAATGAAATCAATAAAAGTAATTAATACATGTGGCACTCCGAGGACTCTAACCTAGGATACTCTTTACCGAAATTCCGCACACTCAGCATTAGGCCATCTATTAAAATTTAAAACTTGCAAACTAAAACCAAGTCTGACAGACAATATAAAGGCAAAATAACTAATCAAAATCGCTATGTTTTAACAACTCTTACTAAAATAAAATTTATGAAATAAATGAACACAATCTACCACATAGGGTGTACATTACTAAATGAGCAAATTATCCGGTTGACTCAGCCCCTTCTCCAGTTTTTTGTTAAAGAATACTACATTAGAGTTAGTACAGCCAAAAGCAACCGATCACTGGTAAACATAACTTGTGCAAAATCTAGAGCGAGACTAACTTTACAATTCAGTCATTTCATAATTTTTCACAAACCAACTTTCTTCTAAACTCAATAAATTAAACTAGTACATTACACTCCAAGGACTCTAATCTAGGATCCCCACACCGAAATTCCGCACATTTATGCATTACGCTAACAAAGGAAACTTTAAACCTTGTGTCTGGTAAGGAAATATATTAATAAAATTAAAAGTTATGAGCAATATCATTTACCGGGTATATATATAGATTTCCTTTTGACTATACAGTTTAGAGAAGTTAGATTAGTTTTGATTATAAAGTTTGGTTAGTTTTGGTAAAGTTGGGTATGTTAGGAAGAGATAAGTTAGGAGCTTTATGTTAGTAAGAGATAAGTTAAGAGCTTGGTTAGGTTGGCTATGTTAGTACAAGATAAGTTAGGAGCTGGGATTAAATTAACCGAGGCAGGCATATTTTTTCACCAACCAACTTTACTTTTAAACTCTATGAAAACAAATACACACGCCACTCCAAGGACTCGAACCTAGGATACATCAAAACTCCGCGCATCTATGAATTACGCTATGAAGACTGTTCGAAAAATATAAAAGTTGTAATAATTCTAATTATCCAATTCCAATCTATACCAGTGTCCCCCTCGCATCATCCTACCCAAGAACCCTCCGATCTAAACTCCTACCCACAACCAGCTTCCACATAATGGTGACTTCTATGCACATATCATTCGTGTTCAGTTACTCCAATGCAAAGTGCCTAAAAGTTAAACTATACCTTACATTTAACCACAAGAATTCCTAAATTTTATGTTTTTTACACCAACCAACTTCACATCTAAACTCAATGAAATCAACAAATACATGTGGCACTCCGAAGACTCTAACCCAGGATACTCTCATCGAAATTCCGCGCACTATCCATTACGCTATCAAGACCGTTAAAGAAATATACACAACCTAAGAATTATTATGCAGTTTTGAATCTTGCATTTACTATGTTTCACAACCCAAACTTCCTTCCTGCAAACTTTCTTAATTCGACAATTTTTGTTTAGTTACTCAAATTAAACAGTTCCACAAATCTTTAAATATTTTAACAGTAACTTTTGAGTTTGTTTTAGTCCTATATTTTAATCTAATTACACTAATTCATATTTTTTCACCAACCAACTTTACTTCTAAACTCAATGTAATCAACAAATACATGTGGCACTCCAAGGACTCTAACATAGGATACTCGCACAAAAATTCCGCGCACTTATGAATTACCGGCATACAAAATAAATTTTAAAAATTTATGATTTAGGCCTACAAAATATGACAGATCAAGTATGACTTTTGAAATGGTATACGGCCAGAAAAATACTAATGAAGTTTATGTTGAATCAAACTTAGCCCCTTCAGACTCCTATGACTGAGGTTGGCAGATTAGCAATAAGAAATAAAGTTCTCTTATAATCTTAATCAGAAATCTCTATATGGTGAAGCCGTTTATAACCAGACGTTGCCTCCTGACGTTGGTCTCACTCATTGGTCTTCTCTCGTGTTGATTATTGCAATGCCCTGTTGGTGGGTCTTCCAAATTATATTTTGAAGAAAGTTCAGTCTGTTCTTAACAGGGCCGCAAGACTAATTTTTGGTGTTCCACCTAGAACTCCTACTACATCTCTTCACATAGAACTGCACTGGCTGCCAGTAAGAGCAAGAATAGAATTTAAGTTGTGTTTGGTGACTTTTAAGGTTCTCAAATTTGGTGAGCCTAGGTACCTTGCGGAGCTGCTCAGGCGCCCACCGGCACACCATGGTGTAGTTGTGCGTCATGACAATGACCCTTTTCGTCTTGATGAACCAAGAGCTTTCCAGCAGTCTTCTTTCTTTGAGAGGTCATTCTCCTACATGGCTCCGAGGTTGTATAACAGGTTGCCGCTGTCCATGAGACAACTGAGTTCTGTTGAATGCTTCAAGAGACAACTTAAGACTTTTCTCTTTGAGAGAAGCTATGATCTTGAGAGAGGTGTCATGACAGATGGCTATAGAGTTTAGGCTATTTTGCCACTGCTAGTGATTGTTAAATGTGTGTTGTATATAAGCCTTCTTTTGATGCATTGATTTTTGTTCTTTTTTCTTTCTCTTTTCGAGCGCTAGTGAATTCTTCGGAAAAATTGGCGCTTATGAGAAATAAGTAACATGCTTATTATTATTATTATTTACCTCTACAAAATTAGTTTTCTGCCCACAGCTAACTCAAAGACAACTGCAGAGGTTGAAGTAACTAAACTAAAGGTTTCTAAATACCCCTGATGGTAACAAAGGCTGTAAAGTATCCCTAATCGGCTCAAAATCGCGTCATATGTCTGAGAGGGTTAATATACTGCAATGGACAATTTACTGCAAAGACAGATTGTTCAAGTTTAAGACTATTTCTGTATTAAATATTTAATACTATTTTACAATGCACTAAGAATGTATAGTATTTACTCATGTAGTAGCTTCAACGGTTTACATTAAGAAACTATTCCCCCTTCCAGAATAATTCTAGTAAAATTATTTTAAGTTCTAGTGCCTCAAGGTTACATAATCATATTTTTTCACCAACCATCTTTACTTCTAAACTCAATGAAAACAAATACATGTGGCACTCAGGATACTCCCACCAAAATTCCGCGCACTTATGCATTACGCTATTAAGACAGCAGTGCCAGTTTGAAGAACTATACATCTATGAGAGCATAGTACAGTCTGTGACCCATCCCCCTAGGGACAATCACCGTTCAGAGTTTCACAACTCTTTATAACTTTCCTGGCAACTTCATTTTAGTGACCCAAAAGACTTTGGATATACGGAAATATGGTTTTACCACACTGTCCTACAGCGACACCTCTGGGGAATATATAAAAAGGTAGTATAAATCTACTTATCTTTGTGTGCACATGTGGCTGGTGGGTTAAGGGTTCCTGGTTGGATGGGGTGTCTTGGTAGGTTAGCTTGTCTTGGTTGTGGTAGGCTGGTGTAGTTGGGTAGGTAGTAATCTGCATCATCTGTTGAGGAAAAGGGCTTCGGTCAGGGTTGATCAAATCTTTATAAAATGCTGGAAATATTGGCATGGCAAGCATATTTATTAAGAATTATATTAAATGCTTAAAAATATCAACTAAGCAAATTGAATATAAATAAATGTGAAATTATTAAAACAAATATATAGCCTACTAAATGTTGAACACTTTAATACCGCTTATAACTTTTGCAATAATTATTTAGTACAACTAACTTTCTCAATGAACGTGGTCCCGGACCCTGAGAATTATAACCCATTAATGTGGTTTCTGTTTGGGCTCTGTCTCGAGTTGGCCACCCCCAGCAAGGAGGTATGTGCCATAGTAAATACATACAAATGTTCTACCTCTTAGCTAACTAACAAGAAGCCAGTTACTTTAGATTGAAGGACAATGATAAACTTTAATAATTCGCAAAGAGGTTGTAAATCTTCTAAAACAGAAAATTAGTGATATTAATGATCTGATTTTGTGCAATTACATATAGACTTAAGATAAAATAGTCTTTAATTTAGCATTTATTCTTAATAATTAACTTCAAAATATAACTCCTTACATATAGTTTGAGTTATGAAAACGGATACAGGATTAAAATATAAGTGTATCCCATTTAAGAAGTACAGTATCTAATAAATTCATATTTAGTCACCAACCCAACAATTAACTTACAAATATACCTAATTAATGAAATAAATGAAACTAATGAATAAGTGTGGTTCTCCAAGGACTCTAACCTAGGACACTCACACCTAAATTTGGTGCACTAAGCGCTCTCAAGATCAAAATATTCAATTTCCTTCTCTAAAGTGCATATTCTTCCAATTCCAACTGCACTAAAAAATTTACAGCACAATTTTAATTTCAAAGCAAATAAATATATTCTATTTTTATATTACACCCAACCCCTCCCAAAGAAATTAATGAAAGCAAGCACGTGATCCACCGGGATTCGAACCTGGGTTACCACAGACTTTAAACACTAACCATTACATAAAGGCAATTAATATAAATAAGGAACACCCGATTCTTAACATTAATCCTCAATTACAAACTCCAATGTATTTTTATAAACTAATTAAAGCATATGGTCGTCCCAGGATTCGAACTCGGGACACCACACCCAAAACACAATTATCTAAACTATTACACCACCAACACAGGAGCACAAAGCTACTCAATCTAGGAAGCTTGCCATGGGAGGAAGATCAGTTAAAAAGGCTGTTATTGGGCACCATGTTGGGTGGGGGCTGCTCTGACTATCAACCCTTGCTAAAAATATGCTTAATCTTTACATGTTTATAGTTCAGATATATATATATATATATATATATATATATATATATATATATATATATATATATATATATATATATATATATATATACGTTGCATTAAAATATAAAATGTTCAAACTATAACAAAAGCTTGGAAGAATCCAGTAAAAAGACAAAAATACAACAAATAAAAGTGTAGCAAATCTTTTTATGGTCATTCTATTACAGTCAGCTCAACCCCTTGTTCAGGTTTAGTTGAGGAAAAATTGCATGTACAGTCAAATTCAGTATTTCACCGCTATCTAGGATTGAGTAACGCCCCGTTCTTAATGTTAAATCAATTACAAACTCAAATGTATTTTAATAAACTAATTAAATCATAGTGTTCTCGGGATTCGAACTCGGGACACCACACACAGAACATAAGCATATAAACAGATACAGATATTAACTCTACTCTCCAACGCTGAGATTAATAGTACAGTACTAGGCTAGTCAATCGCCGTTCAAAACAAGAGACTCTAGGAAGTTAAAATATATAAAGCTTTAAAACGAACTAAAAAGTAACCAGTAAAATGTCTGTTTAAGAGCAAAGTTATTGAAAGTATTGATTTTGACCGTACAGAAGATTAGAACAGTTTAGCAGATTTTGTGGTTAATCCTAGCTATGTTAGTTATACAGGTTAGTATATAGATGTTAGTTAGAGTTAGGTTAGGAGCTGGAGTTGACCTGACCGTGGAATTCACATTAAACTTCTATAGCCTACAGTAGTTATTGAAATAAGTAGTTTTGTTCTGGACCCCTTCTCATATTTAGCCCCATTAGTTTAGAAGTTTGCCCCATTAGTTAGGCAATTTTAACACTTTTCGCCCTATGTATTTATTATTTGATCCAGGCAAGCAATAGCGAGCCTGCAATTTAAGAGAACCCAGCCCTTGGCCGGGGCATTTTTCTGCCAGAAAATGCACTAATTAATCTCAAAAGGGAGTCTTGGGGGTATTTTCTTTGTTTCATGAATGTCTTAGAAACTCAATAAATATCCTATTCTTGTCCCAATGCAAGTCTAACGGTGCGGTCTAGCAATCTGTTAGTTATGTAGAGCAGATTAAGGCAACTATTCACTTAAGTCCCAGATTCATCAGGGCACCCACCCTAGCATTGCTATTCAGCAGGGAATGTGTATGGTGGTAAAAACTGCATCTAACAGCCCACACATACCATGATGCCAGAGAACCACCCTATGACCTTAACTGCTTACCCATATTGGTAAAGTCAGTGCATCCAAAACTAAACTGAATTTCATATAATTAATAATCAAATTCAGAAAACTCTACATTGAACTCAATTGCAAAACCAGACCACTCAACGGGTAGAGACTAATATATCGGCATATAATCTATATTTTATTAATTTCACCACAACACCAAACACCCCCAATGAAATTAATTAAAGTATATATGATCCGCCGGGATTCGAACCCGGGTTATCACACAGATTTTTGCTACCTTAACCATTACACCACCAGGACGGTAGAGACTAATATATCAGCATATAATATACACTGCATTACAGGTTTTAAGACCAAACTGTTAATTTCAATGGTCTGTGTCGGCTACCCCGAGCTATGGGGTATGTGCCCGAGTATAATATATACATTAAAAGGGCAAACATAGACCTCTAGAAACTTTAAGCAATTGTTTGGAGTTTGGGTGTTTGGCAGTATCACTCAAAGAATAACTTCACATCCATAATAACATGGTTCAGTCTTTAACTATTTTGATTAGCTCTTTTGCGATAATCTAAGTATTCCCAGTTTTGGTTTGTTTATTTTGCAAAGCTTTACATTTTAATTAGTATACACCAGGGACAGTCACTACTCTCAAGGACAGAGTCGGTGTACTGGTGGCCGGGATTAATTTTTCACAGCCAGAGGCCTTCTCTGGCAAACCCATTACAGTTGCCACTAATAACTATTTTGGATATGTGGAAATATAGTTTCTGCAGTCTGCCCTAAAACACAAGAGGCTCATATTTATTAATTTTTTCTATGCGAGCGAAAGAGACAAAAGGCAGAACTGCCCGTGACGAGTGCCTCCCAAAAAATTGAAAGAGTGACATGGCAAAAATAAAGGAACGTTTGAGCCAAAATTCCTGTACACAGAGTTTGAAACAATTTGAGTCATATACCCCAGTGATAATTTATAATAACTGCTACTGAAGAACTACTTAACTTGTATGAAGGGTTGTGATCCGGCTGGTGGTGGTAATTAGTTCCCCAGACTGTCCGGCCGATCAGTCCTGAGTACGGTGTTGGCAGTGTCTGGCAAGGGAAAGGTTTGTCATTATGAAAATATAATTTACACAGGCCTCATAAAATCTAATATTTTTTTTTTAAATGCAAGCAGAATAAACAAAAATAAAAACTAAGCAAATTGATTAAAAAATTCACTTATTAACACTGCACTCTTTATCCACAAGGCTAGGGCATAACCAGTTGTAGAGACTTGACATTTGCCTTCAACATTTGCAAATGCAACAGATTTATGTATATACTCTGGCACATGCTGGGGGTGACCGAGCCCAAACTTTTAGGGTCCGGGACCACTTTTAGTGTTCCCTCGCCCCTTTCTCAGTCTCGTCTAGTAGGTCAACTTTACAAAGAGGGGAGGATTCCTAGCCTCCTGCCCCCAAGACATAAAAATTAACTTAATTATGGTTCAAGTACAACAATAGGTTTAGCTTATGTATCCTTCCAGTTTTTCCAGTCAATTGTCAATATTATCTACCGATCATATATACTTTAATTAATTTCATTGGGGGTGTTGTGGAGAGATTAATAAAAATAAATTATAATTATTTCTTAAAACTAACTTTATATATAAACGACAAATTAGCACGACAGGAATTTGAACAGGTGGAAAGTATTTGGTTGATTTAGACTGCAGTGCAAGATTATCTTTTAAATAAAGATAAAATATGCAATAGAAAAATGTGATGGAAGAGCTGACCATTATTCTGAATGGAAGATTAGAAATGTATACCATGAATAAGTCACTCAAATTTTTTTAAAACTCATTGATTTTTGAAAGCCAAATACCACTTCAGATATGTAGAGAGTTATTTAATTATAAAAGCCGGTATTAACAGGCTACAATCTTTACCTAGGCCTCAGAAGTGGCCAGTTAATGCAGAGGATATCAATAGAATGCAACACAAGGAGAAGAGTTAGTTATGTAGAGCAGATTAACCAGACCACTGAGCTCCATACGGAACCCTCATAGGTCTGGCCCGAAGGATGCAGGATAGAATAACAAATGAAGAGCTGAGGAGACTTAGGTAAAGAGTATTAGCGAGGTGATGCGTACAAGTTGACTGGGATGGTATGGACAGAGAGAATGGATGAACAAAATGCAGGTCTGTCATTGTGGAGGGAGCTGCACCAAGGGGTGGACAGAGGAAGACCTGGGATCGCACTATACGTGCCGATCTCAAATCCAAAAACTTGACAAGTATAGCATTACACCACCAATTGATATTAACCCCTTCACACTCATATGACTGAGAGGTTGCCAGATTAGCAATAAGAAATAGAGTTCTCTCACTCTTATAATTACCTCTCCAAACAAAATCTGCCCACAGCAAACTTAAAGACAACTGCAGAGGTTGAAGTAACTAAACTAAAGGTTTGTAAATAAACCTGATGGTAATAAAGGCTTTAAAGTATCCCTAATAGGCTCAAAATTGCGTCATATGTCGGAGAGGGTTAAAAGCCATCAGATCGGAGTTGCTAACAAACTGTCAAACAAAATTTATTATTTTTTTGTTTAGTGTAAACAAAATTCTACGGAAAGTCAAAATACAAATAGATAAATGGCAAAATTGTAGAGAGATTACCGGTACTTCCAGTACATGTCCTTCCTAATCTTAAAATCTGCTTAAGTGTAGCTTCCACATAGCGATTTTGATAAGTTTTGTCTTAACCGTGTTCATCCAAGTTTTGGTTTGTTTATTGTGAAAGTTTTAAATTATACTGTAATTAACATATTTCCCCATTACCAGACGTTGGGCGTATTAATTTGCTTTATTAAATAAATGTTTATTATTTCTTTAGTTTCCTCCCTTGACATCTATAAAGCTTAAAAAACACCAAGATTTACATAAAAGATAAATTTGTAAATTTTTGGATACATTTTTGCCGGATGAAGACCGTTTTTATCATTAATTATATAAAAAAAAAATGCACCTCAATTGCATGAAAGGTCCGAATATTGCCAAAGAAACTGGGTTAAAGAGGTTAAAATTGCCAAATGTTATAAAATTTCAGAACTAATGGGGCTAAACATGAAGAAGAAGGGGGTCCAGAAAAAGCCAGCCAGCCCGCCTTAATGCCCGAGGGGATGGCCACAAATGAACCGCCTGGATATACTTCCATGGGACGAGGAAACTCATTACGATTATTTCTACCTTGGTCCTGTTCTCGGGAAGGATTATTTGTATTTATTTTTTATTTTTTTTCCTATGTGAGTGAGTGAGACAAAAGGTAGAACGGCCTGTATAGAGTGCCTCCCCCAGAGTTGAAAGAGTGACCGAGCCAAAATGCTAAAGGGGGGATGGTTGTTTTTTTCTGGGCCCCCATCTTCCTCATGTTTAGCCCGATTGGTTTAGAAATCTTGGGACGATGCCAACTAGTTTAGCGATTTTAATAACTTTAAACCTTTTGTTTGTCAATATTAGGACCTTTCACGCCATTAAGGTGTATTTTATTTGTCCTGCCCTAGCTAGGGCAGGACAAAATATTAATTATATAAAAAATTAACCTCAATTGCATGAAGGGTCCGAATATTGCCAAAGAAACTGGGTTAAAGATGTTAAAATTGCCAAATGTTATAAAATTTCAGAACTAATGGGGCTAAACATGAAGGAGAAGGGGGTCCAGATAAAGCCAGCCATCCCGCCTTAATGCTTAATCCGGGAACTGCGGGAAGACTCTTAAGAGTTCCCCCGGCGGACTATGGGAAGACTCTTAAGAGTCAGAGAAAAAAAAATCAACTTTAAACATCGAAAAAAAAAAATAGTTTTTTTTTTGGGGGGGGGCCCCTGGGCCATGCAAAATATCAGTCCTCTACCTCGCCTCCTTCCCCACTTTCCTCCCCTCCTTCAGTTATCACCTATTTTCCCTGTTATTCTGAGGTATATTTTCGTGCTAACATTAGCGAGTTGCAAGCAGGGCATTGTCATCAGTCTTAGCAAGCGAGTGCAAGAGAGAGAATATCGATCGACTGTGTCTCAGTGGCCTTGGGGGAAATTGGCGGGA